>CM018692.1:108475316-108914643 GCA_009363875.1 Mikania micrantha | reverse complement strand
GGAATCAATTAAAACCATGGTATGAAATCATCTAAGTTGAGATGTATGGTATGTGTTGTGAAATTTATATTCGTGTGAAGACAACACAATCCTTGATTGATATGATCTACAAGTAGTGTAGACATTCACATTTAAAATATTGATTTGGGGAGAATCCACATTCGTGTGGAAATGCAAGACCACATGTGTGTGGCATTGAGGAGAATCCACATTCGTGTGGAAATGCATGTAAGACCACATGTGTGTGGCGTTGGGGAGAATCCACATTCGTGTGGAAATGCATGTAAGATTACATGTGTGTGACATTAGGGTGAATCCACATCCGTGTGGAATTTAATGTAAGATCACATGTTGTGTGGCATTGGGAGAATCAACATATGTGTGGAGGTTGGTTGAAACAAAAGGGTGGTGGCCCATTAATAAGAACTATATGACGTTGTAAAGAATTCATAAAAATTTTATGAAAATATGCATTACATGTGGAGTTGATAAACTAAATAGTTGACAATAATATGTAAGTTCACTTTTGTGTGGTATTGATATTGGTATATAAGTCCACATATGTGTGACCTTGAGAAGATCAATATTTGTGTGAAGTTTGGGTATGATTCTCACTCGTGAGAATACTGTAATGACAAATAAATCTCACTTGTGAGAGGAATTATGTGATATCCTTGATGGTAATAAGGATGATAAAATTTATATTGGTGTGACATTTATGATAGAATCCACATATGTGTGGAGCAAATACTTAAAAAGGGTGTAAAATAAGTGTGTTGAAAAAAAATGGTTAATTGATATTAGGAGAAATGTTCATACTTCATGTTTGTATTGGATATCACGTCATAATTGCTTAAATGATTGCTAAAAATGTGCAAAATATATGTGATGGACTTTGAGTCCTAAAGAAATGAAATTCAAATAACATTTGTGTTATGATGGATGACTTAGGATACTAGATGATCCTTAAATGAAAGTTGTGAAGTAAGTATATTCTAATATACGTAATAAATCATTTGAGCATTGACATAAGGAAATGGATATGGGAACTAAATCGTTTTGAACCAAAGACACTAACACATGCACATTCTTGTTGTTTCGAAAAGATGGTGGGTTGGCGGCTGGGCGTATGCCTTACGTATACCCTATATATAAACTTTCTTCGATGCAACAAGAAAGTGTCAGTGTATAGACTTGGGAAATGGGCGTGGCAGGGTGAGAAAGTATATTTTAAACATTTTTGGCATGAATGCCTTAAGGAGAATAAAAATTGGCAGTGACATATCGTCATTGATTAAGTTGAATGCTTTAGCATATTAAGAGTTTTGATATGCAATGTTAAAGGTTTTGACAAAACTATTATAAATGAGGAGTTGTGACTATAACATGTAACTAAATTAATTGGTGAGCCTTTCTTGAAAAGGTTGTAAATATTACATGTTTATTGACTGGTGTGATTACTTGACATGGGTTGATAGATAGTTTTGAAGATAAATTATTGAATTGGAAGTTCATGTTAGAATTTTTAGTACTTGGATGATTCACAAGTGGTGTGAACATTTAAAAGTACATATAGATGTATATGTGATATAACACTTAAATGTATTGGGGTAGAAATAGCATGCATACGCATTGTTATTACAAGTAGTTGAATGTGTCCTTTATGATATGAGTTTGTTGGTTTACAATTAGATTCCAACATAGAATATGTCTATTGTATGGTTGACTTTGATGGAGAGGATTTGTAAGCAGTGTGAACTAATAGCATATTTGTGTGCTATTAGATTATGATAAAGAGAAAGGAATCGTATTGGTACGTATGCAATTGGGGGAATTATATGTGATAGCTAGAAAGAAATAATATATTGGCTTGAGGAGCCAATTAGATAGCCAAACAAATGTGTGCATCAGTTGACATCATTTGAAATATTGTATTGATGACTGAGTAATGAGATCTTCTTGACAAAGGCTTCATCCGTCCTAGCATCTCGCCATGGGGTGCTCCGGTTCTCCTTTTCAAGAAGAAAGATTAAAGCTTAAAGATGCGCATATACTATAGAGAGTTGAATGAGGTGGCCCTAAAGAACTGACATCCTTTGCCAAGAATCAAAAACCTCGTAGACCTATTGTAAGGAGCCAAGTGGATCCCAATTTGACTTTCGATCAGGTCACCGTTAACTCATGGTTAATTATGAAGACATTGATAAGACGGCGTTTCGTATCTGTTATGAGCATTATGAACTTTTGTTATGTCTTTTGGTCTAACAAACACCCCAGCTTCACTTATAGATCTAATTAATCGGGCGTGTCATAAGAGAAATGCTCTGAAAGGAGAAATTGTTGCATTCAAATTTGTTTTGAGATGAATTTGGCCAGCGAGAGCTTGTGGAAAAGGAGGTGGTCAAGGTGACTAATGCCTAGATTGATCAAATAGGAGCTCAATTGAAAGCGGCTAAAGACCGATCGAAAACGTACGTGGATAAATGCAGAAGACGATCGAGTTCTAGGTAGAGAATTTCGTGTTGTTGAATGTTTCTCTGTGGAAAGGAGTAATTCATTTTCGTAAGAGTGAGAAGTTAAGAGCACGATTTATTGGTCCTTTTTGGATCATTGCTCGGTTGGAGAAGTTGCTTATCGTCTGGAATTACCGGATGAGTTAAGTGGCATTCATAACACTTTTCATGTGTCTCATTTGAGAAAGTGTTTGGCGGATGAATCGGCCTATGTGCCATTGGAAGATGTGGAAGTAGTAGACAAATTGAATTATGTGGAGAAACCGGTGGCAATATTAGACCGAAAGATAAAACGACTTAGAAACAAGTCGTTGAACCAAGTCAAGGTGCAGTGGAAGAATAGAAGGGGATCCGACACAACATGGGAGTCGGAAGATGAAATGAAGAAATTTTATCCTTTCTTGTTTGATATGTAAACTAGTTTCGGGGACGAAACCCCGTTAAGGGGGGAGAATTTGTAACGACCCGATTTAACTTAATATTAAAATAATCGATATGTGATTTAAATTTTAAGTTAAACGGTGTTGTTATGTGTTGTTTAGTAGGTTAAACATTTATTTCATGTTAAAACATTAGAAAATGTTAAGTAGGAAGTGGATGGACTGAAATTGTCAATAGTTGAAAGATAAATTAAAAGGGTGTTATATGGGAAAAGCTTGGTCAAAGAAGTCAAAATCAGATTTTGGCTTAGGAGGAGGGGAGGTCGACGACCAAGAAGGAGAAAAAGAAGGATTTCGGGTTTTTGACCAAATTCGTCATCAAATCTTGCTCAAGTCGTTAATGCAAGATAGGATTCTCGTTCTCCTTGTAATTTCACAACTATAGGTATGTAAATTTCATATAAGTTGTTGAATTTTCGTGGGTTTCCATGTGGGTGTGGTTAGATGATGGTGAAACTCAAAATTTGAGTTGTGTGTGTAATCTAAAACATGAGATGATGTTAGTAATGTTAGAAAACAACTAAATAATCATCTTGTATGTAAAGTAGATTGAAAAACCTAGAGTTGGGTTTTGGGGATTTCATGGGTTTTATGAATTCCATGAAGTTATGAAGTAAATGATGAATTTGGGGAATAGGTGTTGTGTCTATTATATATGTGCAGAAATTTTGATCAAAGATACATAAAATGAGGAGTTTGACACTTTGTATGTTTGAAAGGAAATGAATGGAAATGTTGGCTTTTAAAAATGTTGATGTTGTGGTGTCATAAAACTCTGCACATAAGGTGTTTGAGGAAATGCCTCAAATAACTTAAATGCAAGAATGAATTTTGATTATTGGTAAACTTGGGGGAAATGGTTCATAAACTCAAATAGATGATTTGTTAGTGGTGTTTAGTCTAATTTCATATGTTGGAAGCAATTGAAATGTAAATTAATGAATTAGGAGAGTTTGACTATAGTAAAGTCAAATATGATGATAATGGGTCAAAGGGTTGGAAGTTTGTTTTGTGTGAATTGTTCCTAGATTGAATGTGTATGTGTGATAATATGATCTAGGAGGTGGGAGTACCAACCAAAGACCCGGTAAAGAGAAAGTTGAACCAAGTGGAACTAAGGACCAAGGTGAGTAAACCTATCCATGAATAAGCAACCATAAGACTTATCCATGTTTGTTAATGTTTGAATTGTTTGGAATTCATAATGTGGTGTTTGTAGTAGTTGTTTCTTATTCTGTGATGGGTGCATGAATTAAATTGATGTCAATGTATGATAGGGAATAATTGACATGTTTCATGTTTGGTGATCCACATTCGTGTGGAATATGATGTAAGACCACACTTTGGTGGCATTCGGGTGATGATCCACATTCGTGTCGAAGAGGGTATAAGTCCATACTTGTATGGCAAGGGTGATGATTCACATACGTGTGAAATTTGGGGTATAATGACTAATGAGGGTCATGGGGATGATTCGCATTCGTGCGAAGGAAAAAGATTAAAGTTAAAAGTGGTTTGGGAAAAACAAACCATTAGGTGATTATGTGAAATTATATGTTGAGGGTCACCAAGATAGGTTTGGGGACTTAAAAATATGTTTAAAGGGTGTCATGGAGTTGATTTTTGTGTAAAAGAATGTCCGGGAATGATTCGGATCGAATCTGGAAGTGAAAACGCGAAAATTGGAGTTGCAGACCTGCAGTGGGCGTACCATACGCCCAGATTGGGCGTATCATACGCCCAGAATCTTACACTACGCCCAAAAGTTTCTGTCAACGCTGGAATTTGGGCTACGGGTACGGTGGGCGTACCATACGCCCGGTTAGGCGTACCATACGCCCAGAATGGATTTTTTTTGATTTTTGCTTCCGTTTAATTCGGTTAAGCACGGGAAGGTTAAGGGGTTAACTCACTTAGTCCTTTTGGACTAACACTTGATTGTTTGTGGTGTTTTTCAGGTCAAAGGTAGGCTCGGCTACGACTCAGAACGATCAGACGGTTAAAAGGATCGAACCACGCTTTTGTAAAGATTAAGTAAATGGATTGTAAAGTTTAAAACTACACTTTTAACGTATTTAACATGTTTTGTAAATGATGAACAAGTCTAGTTAGTCATGTTAAAGCGTTAAATGATTTTAGTTGAATTGTAAGGGTTTTAAAACCCGTGAATCTGGGACCTAAATTTTGTAAATTCCGCAATCATGTTAAACGTTTTGTTATGAGAATTGGGGTGTCACAAGTTGGTATCAGAGCCAATGGTTTGAGTGAATCAAGTGTGAAATGACTCATTTGATCTCAAACTTTTGTGCTCTTGATATGGGGAGAAAGGTTCGATCCAATATCCGATTATCCGATCACGTAGCCGAAGACCTAAGGTTAGTATTTATAATTACATTTGATAAGTAAATGTAATTGAAATTGATTAGTTGTAATTACATTTGATAAGTAAATGTAATTGAAGTGATTGAATGTATTTACATTTGATAAGTAAATGTAATTGAAGTGATTGAATGTATTTACATTTGATAAGTAAATGTAATTGAATTGATTGAGCGTAATTACATTTGATAAGTAAATGTAATTAATTGATTATGTGTAATTACATTTGATAAGTAAATGTAATTGAAGTGATTTAGTGTAAATTACATTTGATAAGCAAATGTAATTAAAGTGATTAAGTGTAATTACATTTGATAAGTAAATGTAATTGAAATTGATTAGTTGTAATTACATTTGATAAGTAAATGTAATTGAAGTGATTGAATGTATTTACATTTGATAAGTAAATGTAATTGAAGTGATTGAATGTATTTACATTTGATAAGTAAATGTAATTGAATTGATTGAGCGTAATTACATTTGATAAGTAAATGTAATTAAATTGATTATGTGTAATTACATTTGATAAGTAAATGTAATTGAAGTGATTTAGTGTAAATTACATTTGATAAGCAAATGTAATTAAAGTGATTAAGTGTAATTACATTTGATAAGTAAATGTAATTGAAATTGATTAGTTGTAATTACATTTGATAAGTAAATGTAATTGAAGTGATTGAATGTATTTACATTTGATAAGTAAATGTAATTGAATTAATTAGGTGTAATTACATTTGATAAGTAAATGTAATTGAAGTGATTAGAACAATCACATTCGAGTAAATGTAGTTGAAGAGTATGTGAAATTACGTTTGATATGTAAATGTAATAAGTGTGAAATTGTGATGAGCAATTGATGAATAATATGTTGTGTTTGAACTGAATTCGTTAAACATGGTTGAAACGATGAAGTCAAGGAAATGAGCATGTGATAGGGGTATCATTATGTCTGGCCAGTATAATAATACTCATTTGACATGAGCATAATCATGATGGAATCAATTAAAACCATGGTATGAAATCATCTAAGTTGAGATGTATGGTATGTGTTGTGAAATTTATATTCGTGTGAAGACAACACAATCCTTGATTGATATGATCTACAAGTAGTGTAGACATTCACATTTAAAATATTGATTTGGGGAGAATCCACATTCGTGTGGAAATGCAAGACCACATGTGTGTGGCATTGAGGAGAATCCACATTCGTGTGGAAATGCATGTAAGACCACATGTGTGTGGCGTTGGGGAGAATCCACATTCGTGTGGAAATGCATGTAAGATTACATGTGTGTGACATTAGGGTGAATCCACATCCGTGTGGAAATTTAATGTAAGATCACATGTTGTGTGGCATTGGGAGAATCAACATATGTGTGGAGGTTGGTTGAAACAAAAGGGTGGTGGCCCATTAATAAGAACTATATGACGTTGTAAAGAATTCATAAAAATTTTATGAAAATATGCATTACATGTGGAGTTGATAAACTAAATAGTTGACAATAATATGTAAGTTCACTTTTGTGTGGTATTGATATTGGTATATAAGTCCACATATGTGTGACCTTGAGAAGAATCAATATTTGTGTGAAGTTTGGGTATGATTCTCACTCGTGAGAATACTGTAATGACAAATAAATCTCACTTGTGAGAGGAATTATGTGATATCCTTGATGGTAATAAGGATGATAAAATTTATATTGGTGTGACATTTATGATAGAATCCACATATGTGTGGAGCAAATACTTAAAAAGGGTGTAAAATAAGTGTGTTGAAAAAAAATGGTTAATTGATATTAGGAGAAATGTTCATACTTCATGTTTGTATTGGATATCACGTCATAATTGCTTAAATGATTGCTAAAATGTGCAAAATATATGTGATGGACTTTGAGTCCTAAAGAAATGAAATTCAAATAACATTTGTGTTATGATGGATGACTTAGGATACTAGATGATCCTTAAATGAAAGTTGTGAAGTAAGTATATTCTAATATACGTAATAAATCATTTGAGCATTGACATAAGGAAATGGATATGGGAACTAAATCGTTTTGAACCAAAGACACTAACACATGCACATTCTTGTTGTTTCGAAAAGATGGTGGGTTGGCGGCTGGGCGTATGCCTTACGTATACCCTATATATAAACTTTCTTCGATGCAACAAGAAAGTGTCAGTGTATAGACTTGGGAAATGGGCGTGGCAGGGTGAGAAAGTATATTTTAAACATTTTTGGCATGAATGCCTTAAGGAGAATAAAAATTGGCAGTGACATATCGTCATTGATTAAGTTGAATGCTTTAAGCATATTAAGAGTTTTGATATGCAATGTTAAAGGTTTTGACAAAACTATTATAAATGAGGAGTTGTGACTATAAACATGTAACTAAATTAATTGGTGAGCCTTTCTTGAAAAGGTTGTAAATATTACATGTTTATTGACTGGTGTGATTACTTGACATGGGTTGATAGATAGTTTTGAAGATAAATTATTGAATTGGAAGTTCATGTTAGAATTTTTAGTACTTGGATGATTCACAAGTGGTGTGAACATTTAAAAGTACATATAGATGTATATGTGATATAACACTTAAATGTATTGGGGTAGAAATAGCATGCATACGCATTGTTATTACAAGTAGTTGAATGTGTCCTTTATGATATGAGTTTGTTGGTTTACAATTAGATTCCAACATAGAATATGTCTATTGTATGGTTGACTTTGATGGAGAGGATTTGTAAGCAGTGTGAACTAATAGCATATTTGTGTGCTATTAGATTATGATAAAGAGAAAGGAATCGTATTGGTACGTATGCAATTGGGGGAATTATATGTGATAGCTAGAAAGAAATAATATATTGGCTTGAGGAGCCAATTAGATAGCCAAACAAATGTGTGCATCAGTTGACATCATTTGAAATATTGTATTGATGACTGAGTAATGAGATCTTCTTGACAAAGGCTTCATCCGTCCTAGCATCTCGCCATGGGGTGCTCCGGTTCTCCTTTTCAAGAAGAAAGATTAAAGCTTAAAGATGCGCATATACTATAGAGAGTTGAATGAGGTGGCCCTAAAGAACTGACATCCTTTGCCAAGAATCAAAAACCTCGTAGACCTATTGTAAGGAGCCAAGTGGATCCCAATTTGACTTTCGATCAGGTCACCGTTAACTCATGGTTAATTATGAAGACATTGATAAGACGGCGTTTCGTATCTGTTATGAGCATTATGAACTTTTGTTATGTCTTTTGGTCTAACAAACACCCCAGCTTCACTTATAGATCTAATTAATCGGGCGTGTCATAAGAGAAATGCTCTGAAAGGAGAAATTGTTGCATTCAAATTTGTTTTGAGATGAATTTGGCCAGCGAGAGCTTGTGGAAAAGGAGGTGGTCAAGGTGACTAATGCCTAGATTGATCAAATAGGAGCTCAATTGAAAGCGGCTAAAGACCGATCGAAAACGTACGTGGATAAATGCAGAAGACGATCGAGTTCTAGGTAGAGAATTTCGTGTTGTTGAATGTTTCTCTGTGGAAAGGAGTAATTCATTTTCGTAAGAGTGAGAAGTTAAGAGCACGATTTATTGGTCCTTTTGGATCATTGCTCGGTTGGAGAAGTTGCTTATCGTCTGGAATTACCGGATGAGTTAAGTGGCATTCATAACACTTTTCATGTGTCTCATTTGAGAAAGTGTTTGGCGGATGAATCGGCCTATGTGCCATTGGAAGATGTGGAAGTAGTAGACAAATTGAATTATGTGGAGAAACCGGTGGCAATATTAGACCGAAAGATAAAACGACTTAGAAACAAGTCGTTGAACCAAGTCAAGGTGCAGTGGAAGAATAGAAGGGGATCCGACACAACATGGGAGTCGGAAGATGAAATGAAGAAATTTTATCCTTTCTTGTTTGATATGTAAACTAGTTTCGGGGACGAAACCCCGTTAAGGGGGAGAATTTGTAACGACCCGATTTAACTTAATATTAAAATAATCGATATGTGATTTAAATTTTAAGTTAAACGGTGTTGTTATGTGTTGTTTAGTAGGTTAAACATTTATTTCATGTTAAAACATTAGAAAATGTTAAGTAGGAAGTGGATGGACTGAAATTGTCAATAGTTGAAAGATAAATTAAAAGGGTGTTATATGGGAAAAGCTTGGTCAAAGAAGTCAAAATCAGATTTTGGCTTAGGAGGAGGGGAGGTCGACGACCAAGAAGGAGAAAAAGAAGGATTTCGGGTTTTTGACCAAATTCGTCATCAAATCTTGCTCAAGTCGTTAATGCAAGCTAGGATTCTCGTTCTCCTTGTAATTTCACAACTATAGGTATGTAAATTTCATATAAGTTGTTGAATTTTCGTGGGTTTCCATGTGGGTGTGGTTAGATGATGGTGAAACTCAAAATTTGAGTTGTGTGTGTAATCTAAAACATGAGATGATGTTAGTAATGTTAGAAAACAACTAAATAATCATCTTGTATGTAAAGTAGATTGAAAAACCTAGAGTTGGGTTTGGGGATTTCATGGGTTTTATGAATTCCATGAAGTTATGAAGTAAATGATGAATTTGGGGAATAGGTGTTGTGTCTATTATATATGTGCAGAAATTTTGATCAAAGATACATAAAATGAGGAGTTTGACACTTTGTATGTTTGAAAGGAAATGAATGGAAATGTTGGCTTTTAAAAATGTTGATGTTGTGGTGTCATAAAACTCTGCACATAAGGTGTTTGAGGAAATGCCTCAAATAACTTAAATGCAAGAATGAATTTTGATTATTGGTAAACTTGGGGGAAATGGTTCATAAACTCAAATAGATGATTTGTTAGTGGTGTTTAGTCTAATTTCATATGTTGGAAGCAATTGAAATGTAAATTAATGAATTAGGAGAGTTTGACTATAGTAAAGTCAAATATGATGATAATGGGTCAAAGGGTTGGAAGTTTGTTTTGTGTGAATTGTTCCTAGATTGAATGTGTATGTGTGATAATATGATCTAGGAGGTGGGAGTACCAACCAAAGACCCGGTAAAGAGAAAGTTGAACCAAGTGGAACTAAGGACCAAGGTGAGTAAACCTATCCATGAATAAGCAACCATAAGACTTATCCATGTTTGTTAATGTTTGAATTGTTTGGAATTCATAATGTGGTGTTTGTAGTAGTTGTTTCTTATTCTGTGATGGGTGCATGAATTAAATTGATGTCAATGTATGATAGGGAATAATTGACATGTTTCATGTTTGGTGATCCACATTCGTGTGGAATATGATGTAAGACCACACTTTGGTGGCATTCGGGTGATGATCCACATTCGTGTGGAAGAGGGTATAAGTCCATACTTGTATGGCAAGGGTGATGATTCACATACGTGTGAAATTTGGGGTATAATGACTAATGAGGGTCATGGGGATGATTCGCATTCGTGCGAAGGAAAAAGAATTAAAGTTAAAAGTGGTTTGGGAAAAACAAACCATTAGGTGATTATGTGAAATTATATGTTGAGGGTCACCAAGATAGGTTTGGGGACTTAAAAATATGTTTAAAGGGTGTCATGGAGTTGATTTTTGTGTAAAAGAATGTCCGGGAATGATTCGGATCGAATCTGGAAGTGAAAACGCGAAAATTGGAGTTGCAGACCTGCAGTGGGCGTACCATACGCCCAGATTGGGCGTATCATACGCCCAGAATCTTACACTACGCCCAAAAGTTTCTGTCAACGCTGGAATTTGGGCTACGGGTACGGTGGGCGTACCATACGCCCGGTTAGGCGTACCATACGCCCAGAATGGATTTTTTTTGATTTTTGCTTCCGTTTAATTCGGTTAAGCACGGGAAGGTTAAGGGGTTAACTCACTTAGTCCTTTTGGACTAACACTTGATTGTTTGTGGTTGTTTCAGGTCAAAGGTAGGCTCGGCTACGACTCAGAACGATCAGACGGTTAAAAGGATCGAACCACGCTTTTGTAAAGATTAAGTAAATGGATTGTAAAGTTTAAAACTACACTTTTAACGTATTTAACATGTTTTGTAAATGATGAACAAGTCTAGTTAGTCATGTTAAAGCGTTAAATGATTTTAGTTGAATTGTAAGGGTTTTAAAACCCGTGAATCTGGGACCTAAATTTTGTAAATTCCGCAATCATGTTAAACGTTTTGTTATGAGAATTGGGGTGTCACAAGTTGGTATCAGAGCCAATGGTTTGAGTGAATCAAGTGTGAAATGACTCATTTGATCTCAAACTTTTGTGCTCTTGATATGGGGAGAAAGGTTCGATCCAATATCCGATTATCCGATCACGTAGCCGAAGACCTAAGGTTAGTATTTATAATTACATTTGATAAGTAAATGTAATTGAAATTGATTAGTTGTAATTACATTTGATAAGTAAATGTAATTGAAGTGATTGAATGTATTTACATTTGATAAGTAAATGTAATTGAAGTGATTGAATGTATTTACATTTGATAAGTAAATGTAATTGAATTGATTGAGCGTAATTACATTTGATAAGTAAATGTAATTAAATTGATTATGTGTAATTACATTTGATAAGTAAATGTAATTGAAGTGATTTAGTGTAAATTACATTTGATAAGCAAATGTAATTAAAGTGATTAAGTGTAATTACATTTGATAAGTAAATGTAATTGAAATTGATTAGTTGTAATTACATTTGATAAGTAAATGTAATTGAAGTGATTGAATGTATTTACATTTGATAAGTAAATGTAATTGAAGTGATTGAATGTATTTACATTTGATAAGTAAATGTAATTGAATTGATTGAGCGTAATTACATTTGATAAGTAAATGTAATTAAATTGATTATGTGTAATTACATTTGATAAGTAAATGTAATTGAAGTGATTTAGTGTAAATTACATTTGATAAGCAAATGTAATTAAAGTGATTAAGTGTAATTACATTTGATAAGTAAATGTAATTGAAATTGATTAGTTGTAATTACATTTGATAAGTAAATGTAATTGAAGTGATTGAATGTATTTACATTTGATAAGTAAATGTAATTGAATTAATTAGGTGTAATTACATTTGATAAGTAAATGTAATTGAAGTGATTAGAACAATCACATTCGAGTAAATGTAGTTGAAGAGTATGTGAAATTACGTTTGATATGTAAATGTAATAAGTGTGAAATTGTGATGAGCAATTGATGAATAATATGTTGTGTTTGAACTGAATTCGTTAAACATGGTTGAAACGATGAAGTCAAGGAAATGAGCATGTGATAGGGGTATCATTATGTCTGGCCAGTATAATAATACTCATTTGACATGAGCATAATCATGATGGAATCAATTAAAACCATGGTATGAAATCATCTAAGTTGAGATGTATGGTATGTGTTGTGAAATTTATATTCGTGTGAAGACAACACAATCCTTGATTGATATGATCTACAAGTAGTGTAGACATTCACATTTAAAATATTGATTTGGGGAGAATCCACATTCGTGTGGAAATGCAAGACCACATGTGTGTGGCATTGAGGAGAATCCACATTCGTGTGGAAATGCATGTAAGACCACATGTGTGTGGCGTTGGGGAGAATCCACATTCGTGTGGAAATGCATGTAAGATTACATGTGTGTGACATTAGGGTGAATCCACATCCGTGTGGAAATTTAATGTAAGATCACATGTTGTGTGGCATTGGGAGAATCAACATATGTGTGGAGGTTGGTTGAAACAAAAGGGTGGTGGCCCATTAATAAGAACTATATGACGTTGTAAAGAATTCATAAAAATTTTATGAAAATATGCATTACATGTGGAGTTGATAAACTAAATAGTTGACAATAATATGTAAGTTCACTTTTGTGTGGTATTGATATTGGTATATAAGTCCACATATGTGTGACCTTGAGAAGAATCAATATTTGTGTGAAGTTTGGGTATGATTCTCACTCGTGAGAATACTGTAATGACAAATAAATCTCACTTGTGAGAGGAATTATGTGATATCCTTGATGGTAATAAGGATGATAAAATTTATATTGGTGTGACATTTATGATAGAATCCACATATGTGTGGAGCAAATACTTAAAAAGGGTGTAAAATAAGTGTGTTGAAAAAAAATGGTTAATTGATATTAGGAGAAATGTTCATACTTCATGTTTGTATTGGATATCACGTCATAATTGCTTAAATGATTGCTAAAAATGTGCAAAATATATGTGATGGACTTTGAGTCCTAAAGAAATGAAATTCAAATAACATTTGTGTTATGATGGATGACTTAGGATACTAGATGATCCTTAAATGAAAGTTGTGAAGTAAGTATATTCTAATATACGTAATAAATCATTTGAGCATTGACATAAGGAAATGGATATGGGAACTAAATCGTTTTGAACCAAAGACACTAACACATGCACATTCTTGTTGTTTCGAAAAGATGGTGGGTTGGCGGCTGGGCGTATGCCTTACGTATACCCTATATATAAACTTTCTTTGATGCAACAAGAAAGTGTCAGTGTATAGACTTGGGAAATGGGCGTGGCAGGGTGAGAAAGTATATTTTAAACATTTTTGGCATGAATGCCTTAAGGAGGTGGGAGTACCAACCAAAGACCCGGTAAAGAGAAAGTTGAACCAAGTGGAACTAAGGACCAAGGTGAGTAAACCTATCCATGAATAAGCAACCATAAGACTTATCCATGTTTGTTAATGTTTGAATTGTTTGGAATTCATAATGTGGTGTTTGTAGTAGTTGTTTCTTATTCTGTGATGGGTGCATGAATTAAATTGATGTCAATGTATGATAGGGAATAATTGACATGTTTCATGTTTGGTGATCCACATTCGTGTGGAATATGATGTAAGACCACACTTTGGTGGCATTCGGGTAATGATCCACATTCGCGTCGAAGAGGGTATAAGTCCATACTTGTATGGCAAGGGTGATGATTCACATACGTGTGAAATTTGGAGTATAATGACTAATGAGGGTCATGGGGATGATTCGCATTCGTGCGAAGGAAAAAGAATTAAAGTTAAAGTGGTTTGGGAAAAACAAACCATTAGGTGATTATGTGAAATTATATGTTGAGGGTCACCAAGATAGGTTTGGGGACTTAAAAATATGTTTAAAGGGTGTCATGGAGTTGATTTTTGTGTAAAAGAATGTCCGGGAATGATTCGGATCGAATCTGGAAGTGAAAACGCGAAAATTGGAGTTGCAGACCTGCAGTGGGCGTACCATACGCCCAGATTGGGCGTATCATACGCCCAGAATCTTACACTACGCCCAAAAGTTTCTGTCAACGCTGGAATTTGGGCTACGGGTACGGTGGGCGTACCATACGCCCGGTTAGGCGTACCATACGCCCAGAATGGATTTTTTTTGATTTTTGCTTCCGTTTAATTCGGTTAAGCACGGAAGGTTAAGGGGTTAACTCACTTAGTCCTTTTGGACTAACACTTGATTGTTTGTGGTTGTTTCAGGTCAAAGGTAGGCTCGGCTACGACTCAGAACGATCAGACGGTTAAAAGGATCGAACCACGCTTTTGTAAAGATTAAGTAAATGGATTGTAAAGTTTAAAACTACACTTTTAACGTATTTAACATGTTTTGTAAATGATGAACAAGTCTAGTTAGTCATGTTAAAGCGTTAAATGATTTTAGTTGAATTGTAAGGGTTTTAAAACCCGTGAATCTGGGACCTAAATTTTGTAAATTCCGCAATCATGTTAAACGTTTTGTTATGAGAATTGGGGTGTCACATTATACTTGTTAATTTTTACCCGAAACAATAACTTACCTCGTAACGTTGCTCCAAATTTTTCAATTTGATGATTTCTTTAATGAATTGAAAGTTTAGTGAATTTTACTTGTAAAATGTTTTCTTGATTGTAGACAAAAATCTCTACTAAACTAATTCGGTTTTGCTAAAAATTATACTTGTTAATTTTTACCCGAAACAATAACTTACCTCGAAACGTTGCTCCAAATTTCTCAATTTGATGATTTCTTTGATGAATTGAAAGTTTAAACACCAAAATTAGGAAATTTGAAGCAACGTTTCGAAGTAAGTTATACGTCATTCGACTCGTATTCTTCATCTGAACAAAAGCCCTCAAAAACCCGTTCGAAACTAGAAAAAAAGTTAACGCCGTTAGGGTTTTTTTACGGCGGTCCGTCACAGGAAAATATGTCGAAAGTTGAGACCGTTATTGGGGATTTTCATAGTTAGAACCGGCACCGACTAATTGATGAAAGTTTGTTTGTGTTGTCGATTTACCACCCTTCAAACCATCTGGTAGACAAATCCCCATATCTCCATCTTCAACCTCACAACACTCTCATCTGATCACACTCTCTGAAAATCACTCCGACAACAATGGCGCCGGCGAACACCATATCATCACCGGCAGCCGGATTCACCCTCTCTCCGTACCAAAGAACCCTATCCCTTCATTCAACTCCATTCATCTCACTCGTTCTCAAAACTCCTTCTCAGATCCAACTCAAATCCGGTAAAAACCGTCGCCGGACGACAATCATCGTCGCCAAATCCACCGGAAATGACTCCGCCGACGGACCCGACCGGTTAATATCCGCCTTATGTTACTTCTACCCATTCTTCGACGGAATCCAGTACGGCAAACACATAATCACCCAATTTTCATTCATCCAAACGCTAATACAACCTCTGGTACCTGCAATTAGGGTTTTCAAAAGCTTCCCGTTCAATGGAACGTTAGTGTTCTTGACGCTTTACTTTGGAGTTGTCAGAAACCCTAATTTCAGCAGGTATGTTAGGTTTAATGCTATGCAGGCAGTTGTTCTTGATGTGCTGTTGATTTTCCCTGATCTTTTGGAGAGGGGTTCAGATTTGAAGGATGGGGTTGGGTTTGATCTGATTATGAGTTTGGATAGCACTGTGTTTTTGTTTATGTTGGTTTGTTTGATTTATGGTTCATCTTGTTGTTGTTTGGGGATGGTTCCTAGATTACCCATTGTTGCTGATGCTGCTGATAGACAAGTTATGTAAAAAATTAAGCATTAAACTTTATACAAACATGGTTGGTTTTTCAAATTGTTTTCAAGATTTGCTAATTTTGGCTTCTTGGATTATAGTTTTTGGTACAAGATTTGTGCATTTTGTGTGATGTTTAGTGTTGCATTGAGTTTACATGTTAAAATTGTGTTCAAGACTTGCTAATTTTGGCTTCTTGGATTATAGTTTTTGGTACAAGATTTGTGCATTTTGTATGATGTTTAGTGTTGCATTGAGTTTACATGTTAAAATTGTGTTCAAGATTTGCTAATTTTGGCTTCTTGGATTATAGTTTTTAGGACAAGATTTGTGCATTTTGTGTGATGTTTAGTGTTGCATTGAGTTTACATGCTAAAATTGTGTTCAAGATTTGCTAATTTTGGCTTCTTGGATTATAGTTTTTAGGACAAGATTTTTTGCATTTTGTGTGATGTTTAGTGTTGCATTGAATTTACTTGTTAAAATTTGATACAATTTGGATGAACAATGGAATATTTTGATGTTGATATATCAACAAATGATGAACAAACATAATCAAGCAACCATATTTCAAAAATGTCATTTGTATCGTGATTATTTGTAGAATTTAAAGAATTTAAAGACTAGGTAGGATAAGATGCAAGGAGATTATACCTCTAAGACCATCTTTAATACCCACCAGACATCCCACTGAAATCTCACACCACCGAATTTTTTTATCACGTTATCACCCCACTGAAAACCTTAAAACCCCACAATGGTCACCTTACCGAAAACCTTCCCTATTGTGAGAGAGGAGAAAGCGGTGTGTGAGAGGAGGGAGGACAGGGAGCGGGGGCCGCTGGCTGTTGCGAGGTGAAGCCGCCGAGGGGAGGGTAGGTGTTCCCGCCTTGGCCCGCGTCACCGCCGGATCCCGCGTGAAGGGCGGAGAGTACATTACGGACGGCATAATAGATTGTTTTCAAAGGGACTGAGCATCTATTTTGGCTATAAATAGGCATAAAATGCAGATAAACAACCCAAATTAATCTAGTGAAAAATATATTGATTGGAAAACTTATTATTTTTATTATTGATTAGTGATCAAATACAAATGAAAAACCAAATCTATAAGTTATTGCCTGTCATATACCTCTATTGAGTACAAATTTAATAAACCTTCAATAGTAGCAAAGCTGCCTGGATTTTACACGTGTGAAGTTTTCTTGTTAAATAAGCAACAAGTTGGATAGAAGCATGTGGATTTTGTTTCGGGTTTTCTGTTATAGAAATCCTACCCATTTTTTCAACCCAAATAAGATTTGGGTTCATCGATTTTGGGTTATTTTGTTTCGGATTTATTTAGGTAGTGTTTAATCGGTATGGGGCTTATATGCACAAGTTGCAAGACATGCTTTACAAGTTTCGTTAAACAATATTCAGAAAATGTCAAATAAAAATACTTTTAATATACTCTTTCATTTAAATTAATGCATTAAAAAAGTATATTAACACAAATGATGCATTACAAAAGTCAAATAAAATTAGTACAAAATCAAACTTTATATACTAATCATATAAATTGTATCAACGAAACAAGATATCTCATGTTCATAACAAAACTAGGGCCGTAAACAAAACGAATGTTTAGCGAACCGTTCGATAGGAAGTTCGTTTATGTTCGTTCGTTTAATAAATGAACGAATACGAACAAGAAATTCCGTTCGTTTAGTTAAGTGAACGTACGGTAACATGTTCGTTTACGTTCAGTTAAGTTCATTTGTTAAATTTATTAATTAAATTTGTTGTATATTTATAATTTTTTATTTTTAGTTTAATACCATAATATTTAAGTTATTTTTAATTTAATACTATAATATTTTAATTTATATATTTATAAATGATTATATCCAATACTTGAGATTAAAAATGTTGATTTTTATTGTTTAAATAATATGTGTTCGTTAGCGTTCGTGAACAAATTAAATCCCTTAATGAACGAACACTAACAAGAATTTTCACTCAGTTAGCGTTCGTGAACAAGTTAAAAGTTAAACGAACGAACACGAACAAGGGCTCATTCGTGTTCGTTCGGTTCGTTTATAGCCCTAACAATAACGAAACATATGAAAGGAAAATCAGAAAATTTTTTTGTTTATCGTGTATGATACATTTGATACTTATGTAAATTTGGGTTAGTCCGATTAACTTTTCTTGGCCCAATTGTTAAACCAAATAGAATTTCCATCTAGAACAAATTTGGCTTAATTTGGTACAAGTTTTTAAATTTTGAATGTTTGAAATCCGGATTGTGGGTAAAAGCAACGGCCCAGTGTGTATCGCAACAATATGAAACCAGCTAAATATTGATCATCAATTGTTTTGAATGAAAATGGGCCCCAAAAATAAAAGACAAAAAAATACCGGTATTATTAGCAGCTATATTTCTTTTTAGAGTCAATTACCGACATAGTTTGTGGTTTGATAGTATTTCAGTCTTAATTCCTAGGTTTCATAAATTATTCATATGGTCTCAAACTTAACACATTTGTAACACATATAGTCCTTATATGAGGGTAATTTGGTCAATTATCTGAAGGTAATTTAGTAATCTAAGGACTGTGTCTTACAAATATCTAAAGTTTGGGACCTTATGAGTAATTAATGAAACCTAAAGACTAAGAGTGAAATACTAGAAAACCACAGGGACCATATCGATAATTTACTCCTCTTTTTATAAAAAAAGGAAATTAAGATTCAGTAGCATGTATCTTCATAAACCAAATAGATCACTCAGACCTAATAACTCATATACTGCGATTATAGTTTGCTGCCAACTCCTTGATGCCGAAAGCCTAGGTGTTTGAAAGCGTTGTACCCGAACAAATCCACCTACCCCTAAAGAGGAAATCCGACATGTGGTAATACCCCTTACGGAATGCTTGGCGGGGATTTGAATAAATGATCTAATATAGCTTAAGTCTGATAAGTAGAAAAGCTTTAAAGCTTATTTGGTAATATCCCTTAAGATCGAGTTTTCACATGATTCTAGCTATATATATATATCTTGTACCAAAAGAAACATTTTAGCGTTAAATGGTATTATCTCAAACATGACAGCTTTTGTCACACCCCTGTCAAAGGCGGAATCGCAGGAGCGTGACTGATCGCATATCACAACACAGGGATTTAAGAGAAATACTAAAAATGCAATTTCATTAGAATGTGTCGCGACATGCGTCAACACAAAATATCTAACACGAACTCCACAAAATAATCTGACTCAGAACCAACAATCCCATAAAATGATCCGAAACAATTAACCAAAGTTGCAAATAAAATAATGTCTAAACAAAATAAAATTGCGGTCTCATGCAAGTCCATAAGCAACTATAATCCTCCACGAATCCTTAATTGTTACCTGAAAAGTACGTCGAAAATAAGTGTTAACTAAAATAATTGAGTGGGCACATAGGTTTAAAATAACGATAGTTGTGCTATAAGTCCAAGTGTACATGATTTATATTTGAATAATAACACAAGTAAGTAATGCAATTATAATGAGCCCACAATCAAGCCTAATGACTAGTGTCCCAGTCAATGCCAACAATTGACATTATAATAATAAATAAACATAGAACATGGGGTATATTCACTCAAGTGCCTGTACCATGGCGTATGCTGACTGTAGCTAGCAAGTCCGACAAGAATGAGTGGGGTTTGTCAATCGCAAATAGATCTATTTAATACCTACCCATCGGCTCCAACACAGAGTTGAATGATTGTGTATAAAAAAATCGTGGGAACTTAACAATAGAACAAACTCATATAATTCACATCAAATTTACAAGTGCTACATAAACAAACAAATAATGTAAAAAAATAGTTCAAACATAGTTCAGCACAAGAAAAACAGTTGACGTACTTTCCACCCCTGAGTAAAATAGTAAAAATAAAAATGGGGCTATGTACTCACCTTGAATTAGATGAATGCCTTGGTTCTCCTTAAATCAATAGTTGCAACAGAAGATTAATACCCAGACACTATAATTTAATTAAACGCATAAGATCAAAATATTGTTGAATGTATTAGATTTTCTTTTATTATCACATGTTTTAGTATAAACTCCTCGGTTATTTCTTTTTATCAGTTTGTTTAAATTCCAATATTAGTTGCAAAGGTTATATTTATGGCTACACACACTAACAATGCATATAATACACATATACTTTATTTGGACTTTTTATTCATGCATATAGATGCATACATCATCCCATGCATAAATATATCCCACCTGAATATGCTTCCTCTCACACTATAACCCTATTGATCCATATATTCGATTAGTTAACATTACTTGTTACCACTATGTTTTAGTTTAAAGCCACACAGTTACTTATAAGTCACCGTATAAACACATTATTGATCCATGTATGTATGTCTATCCGTTTATTATCTTACATGAATTTATATGTATGTATGCATTCATACAGTACATGCATGCCATCTTAACCACCATCCATGCATACACCAACATGTATCATTAGGGTTGTAAACGAACCGAACGTTCGGCGAACAGTTCGTGAACCGTTCGGCGGGAAGTTCGTTTATGTTCGTTCGTTTAATAAATGAACGAACACGAACAAGAAATTTCGTTCGTTTAGTTAAAGGAACGAACACGAACAGAAGTTGTGTTCGTTCATTTGTGTTCGTGAACGTTCGGTAAGATGTTCATTTAAGTTCGTTTATGTTCGGTTAAGTTTATTTATTATATTTATTCATTAAATGTGTTCTATATTTTTAATTTTTAATTTAATACAATAATATTTAATTTATTTTAATTTAATATTATAATATTTTAATTTATATACTTATAAATGATTATCTCTAATGCTTGAGATTAAGAATATTGATTTTTATTGTTTAAATAATATGTGTTCGTTAGCGTTCGTGAACAACCTAAATTCCTTAATGAACGAACACGAACAAGAATTTTCGTTCGGTTAGCGTTCGTGAACAAGTTAAAAGTTAAACGAACGAACACGAACAAGGGCTCGTTCTTGTTCGTTCGGTTCGTTTACAGCCCTATGTATCATTACACCTATTCTATGGCCAAATTTCATAACTTACACACACATATTATTACATTCCTATTACGTATGCTATTTTCTTTATATCTTCTGAATTACTCCAACATATCGGGTCAGACGTGCGTACACGTTTGTTCACCTATACATACTATATAAGGAAGTCGACCCTCACCCGCACCGAAATGCCGCATGTTTAAAACCCAATGAAAAAGTGACATCTATCTTATACGGGCGTGGGCGCCCGTTAACTCTGACGCATGCCCGTAATTTCAAAAATCTTGGCACGGGCGTCGGGTCCACTCTGACACACTTGTCACGGACGGCCGCCCGTTGAGAAAAAAAATTAAACGGTCGTCATTCTTATAGCCGCCTGTTAAAAACCCTCGAAAAGCAAACAGGCGCCCGCCCATTCCGAAAATTTTCCCTCCAATGACGACCGTTTAAAATCGTTTTTCCTTAACGGGCGTCCGCCCGTGACAAATGTGTCAAAGTGGACCCGACGCTCGTGACAAGATTTTTGAAATTACGGGCGTGTGTCAGAGTTAACAGGCGCCCACGCCCGTATACGCAAGATGACATTATTTCATTGGGTTTTAAACAGGCAGCCGCCCGCTTATAAACAGGCACCGACGCCTGCAAACCTGTGGACATTTCTGGAAGGGTAATGTCAAATGGACATTTTGGGGCAAATCTTGGTCAAAATGGTCATTTTCCCAATATTTAATTGTATCTGCTTTTGACTTCATTAAGTATACATGCATTTTGTTTTAAAATGCTCTATTAAGTGTTGAGTTTACGTGTGATGGTTGATGAGATTAAAATTTAACGAAGAACCTAGTTATCCCTCATTATTAACAGAACATACACACCTAGTCGTAGCTTTGCCACTATCATCACCTTCACCCGCAACCCGTATCCTTGGTTTTATATGTTTTCGTGATTAAATCATGTTTATAACATACTCTGGTAATAAACGAGTTTAACAGAAAGTTAGGGTGTTTGATGTTACCTTAATCACGTCGTGTTTCTTGACAGTTGCAGTCGGTCTCCAGGTGCGATCGTGAGATCGAGCGGTTGATCGTATAGTAACTTGAAAAAGAACCAGAGTAAGGTGGGAAGCTTGCATGGAATTAAATGGGAATTGATATATGATGATCGAGGGCCTATAATGATAAAAATTTTGAATATTTTAGTTTATCCATAATTCACGTAATGTGCGTTTAAATTTCCGAAATCGTTTTAAAAAATATTCATTCCCTCCGTCTCATTTTTACTCCATTTCCTTCATTTTATTTTTTTTACCTCATTTCTCACAAATTACCTTTTCCCCTTACTTTCCTTAATTCCTAAAATGTCATTCCAGCCCTAATCCTCTAAAACTTGAAATCCCGTCCATTTCGTGTGTCATCCCCACTACACCACTTCATATCCAAGCCTATAACTCCAAAACTTTAAGCCGACAGCCGACCCTTCCGAGTTCCGACCAAGCAGCCCTCCTAGGCGAGACGGCAACCAACCCTCCTCGGGACCTTGGCGGCCATCAATTAGTGTCTCCTCCCTTTCCGACTTCCGCTCTTACCAACCATCCATCTAACTACTGTGCGTCGTGAGCTATGGTAGTATGGTATATTGTTATATCTAATATTTCTTGATTGCTTATGTTTTTGTTGATTATGATAGAAATGATACTATATGAAGAATTAATGATGTGTTATTTAATTTTTGTATTTGATGCCCCTAGTGTATTTATTTGTTATGATTTAGAATTGGTATGTTAATTGGTATTATTTTGTTTGTTTAGACGTTTAGGTTTTAGTTTGAATCAATATATCATGGAAACGGTGAAAACAATTGACTCATTTTTCAAAAAAGAAAAGGTTATTGAAGAAGGAGATGCTACAAATCAAGATAAACGTAAAAAATCAACTAGCGAGTATAAAAAACATGAAAATCTCCAAAAGCATGGTATTTCTACATCCCCGCTATCAAATAATAATGAAATGGATGTTAACCATCTATAAAGAGATCTGGCTAAATGAATACAAATGTCATCCAGTTAATTCAAGGGAACAAGTAAGACGATCATACTTTACCAAATCCATCTTAAGGAGTATTTGAAAACCGTTTATAATTGAATTCAAAAATCTCAAAGTCGTCAAACAGAATTGTAATACTTTTTTAAGGCACTCACTCTTTTAGTTTTTTACGCATAATGATAATTATTAGTTATTTTATTTTTTTTATCCGACTTGACCCGAATCACTGATCCGAACATGTAACCCGACTAACCAAGACATAACGGTCGATTGCAAAAAAAAAAAAAAATTTGGTCGCATAAGTTTTCGCCACCCCCCCGCCCCTCTCCCTCCCCCTCCCCCTCCAATCTAGTCAGGATCCGTCACTTAGGTCAAGCAATCGAAGTAAGGGGGTTAGAGCTCCCAAAAATATAAGGCTTTCATTTTTTTAGAAAAACTTTTATTTGTAATCTAGTTTTTTTTATCTGTGGACATTTTTTAGTTTGTGGGCTCTGAAAATAATTGAAAAACCCACATAAAAGTCTTATAATATTCAATTGGAAAAAGATTTTTTAAAAAATTTTGATTATGAACAATTTTATTAAAAACTCTGAATTAAAAAACTAGAAAAATAAATTTAATCTAAATATTTTATATATGTAAATATATACAAAAATATTTTTTAACTCCACCATTTAATCAACTGCCGGGTACTCCGTACGCAGCCTTCAATTGCTAATGGATGCCCGAACTGACCATTAGTTCAGAGGTACGGAGTCTCTAGCCCACCAATCACCGATTTTCAGAGTAAACCCTATCTAAACACCTGCCAAAGGCATTGATTTATAATTAATTTTAAGTTTTAGAAATAATTAATATGCCAATTTTTTAAATGTATAAACACAAATGAGTAATTTATACTTTCGGAGGTCATTTTTTACCAGAAAATCAGGGCATCTGAAAATTTAGTGACGGTAACTTCTTTTAAGCAAATTTAAATTATGTAAATAGGGCTGTAAACGAACCGAACGTTCAGCGAACAGTTCGCGAACCGTTCGGCGGGAAGTTCGTTTATGTTCGTTCGTTTAATAAACGAACGAACACGAACAAGAAATTCCGTTCGTTTTGTTAAATGAACGAACATGAACAGAGGTCGTGTTCGTTCATTTGTGTTCGTGAACGTTCGGTAACATGTTCGTTTACGTTCATTTATGTTCGGTTAAGTTTATTTATTATATTTATTCATTAAATGTGATGTTTATTTTTAATTTTTAGTTTAATACCATAATACTTAAGTTATATTTAGTTTAATACTATAATATCTTAATTTATATATTTATAAATGATTATCTCTATTGCTTAAGATTAAAAATGTTGATTTTTCTTGTTTAAATAATGTGTTCGTTAGCGTTCGTGAACCGTTCGTGAACAAGCTAAATTCCTTAATGAACGAACACGAACAAGAATTTTCGTTCGGTAAGCGTTCGTGAACCGTTCGTGAACAACCTAAAAGTTAAACGAACGAACACGAACAAGGGCTCGTTCGTGTTCGTTCGGTTCGTTTACAGCCCTATATGTAAATGATAGTTTGGATGATTTATTATGCATTGTTGTTTACATTTTAATTTTGTTTAACAGATTGTTTTTGACTTTCTTTTATCCCGCATGAAACTTGAATCCTAAATCTATTTTAAAGAGAGACATTTACAATTTATGCATATCATAAAAGAAATTAATGTCTATCATGTGATTATATATAAAATATTAAATAAAAAGTATATTTTACATATAAAAAAACAAAAATTGATTTTTAAAACCTCTTAAACAGGCTCCAACGAACTATGACGGAAATCATTTCAATGGCACTAGAGTCGTGTCATCAAACTATACAATATTAACTTTTAACTTATAACTTTAACAACTACTTTTAGAGTTTAGTTTTTAGGCCTTAAATTTTAGCTTTTCGGTTTTATATTTAAGTTTAGAATTTGTTTTTAAAGTTTTGGTTTTAGCATTATGGTTTATTGTTTATAATTTAAGGTTTGTGTTTTTAAGGTTCAACAACATGTTTTCAATGACGCAAAACTGAATTTAATCGAAGTCTGTTTGAGTCAGTTTTTAAACTTTGAAAAATATTTTTAGCATTATTAGGCAAAATAGACTTTTAAAAAGAATCTTCCGCATGATTATATTATATTATTTTTATACTAGTATATACATATTTACGTTATGTTCATGTGTATAATTTTATTTTTGGTAATATGTCGGTGGAAGCATCTAATTCAAGCGTATAACCTCGTTCACCTGCATGTACACATACATAGCTGTCATTCCCCTTTTTCAGAACTCCACAAACACCCCCTGAACCCTTGCGAATCATGTTTTCCCAATTTTTAAAAGCTTAAACTTTTCTTTTCTAAATTTTCAATAAAATAAAATTATTATTAAATCAATTTATCATGGTTTAATGGTCTAACATGTTAAAACATGTCCTATATGCATTCTCTATTAATAATACAAACGTTACTCTTTTAACACATAAACCTTATTATATTGATGTGATAAAAATATAAAATACAAATAAACATACCAAGTAAATTATTACTTTTGAGTGGAGTCGAAAGTAAACTTTACCTTACCATAAAATGGAGTACAGAGTCTGTTTCGAATGACCCTTAGTTCATAATTTTGTCTTAAATTGAAAACTTACTTGAGTTGAGAAATTCGTGAAAAGTCAGTTTAACATTCAAATTTTTTAGGTATGTTGTTATAAGAAAATAAAAATATATATCAAACTCTCAAATTTTACATTAAGCTCGTGTCATGTTTTCTTGTTGGAAATTCACACCTCGGATTAAATATCAATGAAATATAATATTAATGAAACATAATCTACGTTAAAAATTTTTTCACTTAAATAGATTTAAATTATACTTGACTTATGTTTAATAGTATTTACCTTTTTCAGGGGTACGTTCCATTTACGGTGTACACATATAATGTATATATGTGTGGGCACTTAAGGAGCCAAAGTAAAAGTGCACTAATTTTAACGTTATTTTACTTATTTTGCGAAAATAAAGTTAAAGGTATTGGGATTAATTAACTTCAGACGATAACTTTTGAGCCGGGAACTCCTTCTGAGCACCCTCTCTATCCCAATTGGGATTAGGGGTAATGTTTGTGTCCATCCTTTCACCTCAGACACTACGGATAAGTGTGAATATACTGGGTAAGGTTGTTCACGAGCCGAACCGAACCGAGCGAGGGTATGCTCGTGCTCAGCTCGTTTTAAAACCGAGCGGCTCGGCTTGGTTCGGATTTGCAGAACCGAGCCAAATGTTGTGCTCGTTGCTCGGCTCGTTTTAAAACCGAGCGGCTCGGCTTGGTTCGATTTTGCTCTGTTTAATAAAATTTAATGCCACGAATAACTACCTACTGTCATCTAGTTGGTTATTATAGTTACATATCAACACTCACATTAGCAGCTAATAATCTCAAATCACAAACAATCAAATTTAAGATTAAAGGAAGCCATGTTCGGTTGCAATAATCTCAAGTAATGACAGAATTTTTTCAAAACATAATCCAAGTAGTGTAAACTTCTAAAAACACATCCAAACATCCATACTAGTCTAAGTAAAAAGATCACGGTTGGGAGTAAACAAATGGCTGAGTATTGCCGTATTGGGTATTCGGGAATTAAATTCTAACGTTAAATGTGAAACAAATGGATCTGGGAATTAGATTTAAATTTTTGAGTATTGCGTATTTGCCTAATTGGATATTGGGTCTTTTGAAATTAGTTTAAATATAAAAAAAGAGTAAACTTCTCTTTTGCTCCCTGTGGTTTGACAATATTAACCATTTTGCTCCAAAACTTTCAAAATGATCATTATGCTCCCTGTGGTTTGACATTTTAATCATTTTGCTTCAAACTTTTCCAATATATCTCCATTATACTCCATTTTTTTCGAAACCACAGGGAGCAAAAGGGTTATAATTGTCAAACCACAGGGAGCAAAATGATTAAAATGTCAAACCACAGGGAGCATAATGATCATTTTGAAAGTTTTGGAGCAAAATGGTTAATATTGTCAAACCACAGGGAGCAAAAGAGAAGTTTACTCATAAAAAAATTATATCAGTTATACATTAATAAAATATTATGTGTATATATATATGTATAATTCAGTTATAATTTAGCAAACGAGCCAACCGAGCGACTATCCGAGCGAGGAACAAGCGAGCTTACCTTGGTTCGTGCTCGGCTCGTTTATAAACCGAACGGAGCGTGGTCGGTTCGTTTAAAACCGAGCGAAATTCGAACGACCTATTTCCGATCTTTTTCCGAGCGAGCGACGAACGAGCGGCGAGCGATTTGAACAACCCTAATACTGGGTAAGTTTGTTCGTTTGTTTGTAGCTTTTTCAGGGGGTGTTTTGAATACTCTTGAAACTATAGGGGCTTATCTGTACATGTTTTTGAAACACCTAGGAATACTTCAGTGGCTTCATTGTAATTACCGCTAATATATGTGGCCCTTTAAATTAACAAATCTACTTATCTTCTAGACTTCAATGGTTCAAGTGTCAATCCGTCATTACCTCACACACAGACACACTCCCTCACCGGAAAATCACAATGCACCACCACATCACGGCGGCGTTCATCTCAATGCTAGTGTTCTTACACCCCGGAGCAACCGTCGAGGCGCACAACATCACCAGCATTCTAGCCAAGTTCCCGGAGTTCTCCACGTTCAATCATTACCTCACCATCACACACCTCGCCGACGAAATCAATAACCGGCAGACGATCACCGTCTGTGCGGTAAACAACGCCGGAATGTCAGATCTGCTATCCAAACACCTATCGGTGTACGTTATGAAAAACGTGTTATCTCTTCACGTTCTACTTGACTATTTTGGCGCGAAAAAGCTCCATCAGATCACTAACGGATCCGCATTAGCAGCGACGATGTTCCAAGCCACCGGCACCGCCTCCGGCAGCTCTGGATTCGTCAATATTACGGATCTGAAAGGAGGTAAGGTCGGATTTGGAAGTGAGGATTCCGGTACATCAGATGCGACGTTCGTCAAATCGTTGCAGGTAGGTTCAACATGAAACCGAAATAACTGTCACACAACAGAATAATCAAAATAACTTTTTTCTTTTAACATCAATTTTATTACACCAACCCGTTCAATTAATCAAAATAAATAAACCCTCAATATCGTGATAACGGCGTATTACTTCCTCTGACATGTACTGTTTTAATAATAATCGGTTTTGTATACGTTTTATAAAAGGCTTATACATTTTGTATAAGCCTATCCTTCTTATACACAAGACTAATTGTTATCGTTTAGAAATTCTGATAAATAATTATTTGCATTTTATATGTTTCGTATAGGTTTACGCAAAGAAGTATAAAAATGTGAAATTTTAGAGTTGATTGTAAACAAATGATTGTCTAATTATTTGCATATGATTTTTGATGAATTATTTTTTATCATGTTATTTTCACACTTATCTAACTTATTCGATACATCTCGTATAAACATATATAGGATAATCATTATTTGTTAGAATTTTTCATAGTTAATGGATTAGACTCGTATACTTTTGTATATGTGTTATACGAGACGTAAATTATTGTCGAATCGGTAAGTGTTACGGGTATCGTTTTAAATTTTATGTGTGTTGACCTTTGTTTGGCATGTAACTTACAGGAGCTTCCGTACAACATATCCGTTATCCAGATCAGCAGTACGTTACCGTCGGCGGAGGCTGAAGCTCCGACGCCGGAACCGGCCGCCGTAAACCTAACTTCTCTTATGTCAGCGCATGGATGTAAGAATTTTGCTGAGGCTCTGCTTGCTTTCGACGCGATGAACACTTATGCCGGTAACATCGACGGCGGTTTATCGGTTTTTTGCCCTCTCGACGATGCATTCAAAGGATTTATGCCGAAATACAAAAATTTAACCGTCGCCGGAAAGCAATCGCTGCTAGAGTACCACGGTGTGCCGGTGTATCAATCGATGCCGATGTTGAGATCAAGCAACGGCATGATGAACACACTAGCGACCGACGGTGCTAGCAGGTACGATTTCACGGTGCAGAACGACGGTAATGACGTAACGATCAAGACGAGCATCGTCACGGCGAAGATCGTCGGAACATTAATTGATCAACAACCGTTGGTTATTTTCACCATTAACAAAGTACTATTGCCGAAAGAGCTTTTCAAAAGAGATATTGCTCCGGCACCGGCACCGGAAGCTAATCCACCGACGGCGGATTCACCGAAGAAGAAGCACAAATCGCCTCCGGTGCCGGCTTCGTTGAATTCTCCGGCGGATTCACCGGAAAATGCGTCGGCGGATGAAGAAGCAGATAGCAACAATGGTGTGGGAATTAAGGGTTTCAGATTTGGTGGTTTGGGTTTGAGTTTTTGGTTTGCTTATTTGGTTATGTAAGTGTGTTTTTTCTTGGTTAAATAATTGGTGTCTAATTATTATTTTTCTTAATTTATTTGTAATCAAAAGAGCATGTGTAGGTGAGAGTGTGTTAAATTACTACAAACGATGTTTGTTTTTAATGAGTGTGTGTTTTTGTATCTGAATTAATATCAAAGAATGATAGCTTGTTATGATGATTATGATACGAAATTCTTTATCAAAAATCTTACAAAATCCACCAATGCTTTTGTGAAGAAATATTTATTAAGACAAGATCAGGTGTATATCCAGTTGTATATCTAAGAGTATTCTTGCGTATGTTGCCCCAAAGTGTAAAATCAGATGAAACGGTTAAAATCTCGTCTTGATGTCTTCGTTTTAAGCCATAAAAAAGGCTAGAGTTCCTATCCTAGATGTTACTTGCCACTTAAACAGATTTAACTACTGAGTTATGATCTTGAGGGGTTTACATATACACAACCAATGGAGTAAGCCTCGCAAAATGGGTCGGGTTGGGTAACAGGTCAGAACGTGTACGGGTTAGGATGGGTGCATGTTATAACAGGTTTTAAGAAAAATCAATTTGGGCCAAAATGGATTGTTTTAAAAAACATCAATTTTGTTTAAGTTAAAATGTGTTGGAGCTAAACAAATATTCCATATTTAGGATAAATTTTAGTGGTTTTTTCATCAAATATCTGATTAATCATTTTAAACGTTTGAATCCATTGCATTTACATAGTCTTTTGGTTACCCATCTTGACTCGTATTATATTAAAGACTAAAGAGTTACTCATCTCAACCAATTTCATGTTATAGTCTTACTTATTTTAACCCATTATATAATAATTTTTCACCTAAACAAACCTATTTGTTTTGATTTGAGTGAAAATTGCCGCATGTGTAATGGAGGTATGCCACTAGAGTCTAGATCATTACATTTATTAGAAGTGAACACTCATGTTTCTTATTCATTATCCCATATATGATGTGGTTTGGTTTGGTGTAGTGTATGGCCAAAGCCACAATTCTCCAGCTAATGATGTGGCTCCACGGTCAAATGCGTATAAGTTCAAAACTTTAAAAACTCAAATATGCTAAAATGATTAAATATATGAAAAAATGTAGAAAATTGCATTGTAAATAGAAAATAACATTATGCCTAACACATTACGGCGTAAACATGACCTAATAAAAGTAATGACAAAAAATATATAAAATAAGTAAATGTAAGGAATTAGTTTTTTCTTAAGTTAAGGAATGGAAATAATAAATTCGTAACTTCATAAACTCGGGGTAGTGAAATAGTTAAATATATAAAAGAAAAGTATAAAGTTGCATTATTTGAAAAAAAATAAAATACTCTAACATGTGTTGACATAAATGGAACCTAATAATATTAAATGAAAGAAAAAATATATATATATATATATATATATATATATAAAAGAAGGTAAAATAAAGCCCAAATTTTTTTGAACGGAAAAGGAACGTGTCGTGCTATCTTTAGTTATCCTAACGGTTGGTAACTGAGATTGATTCCTCGATCACCGATCATGAGATTGTACCCACTAATGCGCGGGAATCCCATGGAATAAGTAAACACTCGCCCCTCGCCTCTCATTGGTTCATAACCCGAGATTAAGCTTAAGATTCCTTCCATCACCTGGTATCCATTAAAGTGTAACCGATGAGACTTGGGTATCTAAGAAGAAATGACCAAGCATTAACGATTAAGCTAAATTTACTGAATAAGAATAGTAGGATTTTCAAATAACTAGTTTATTCATTTAGAAAGATTATATTTTAATAGAAAAGTCTTTGATTGAATTCCTATTGATCACCGATCTTTTCTTTTTTGTTATATATAATATCAAGTTATCTACAAAAAAAAAATATCAAATCTTTTATTCAATCCTAAATAAAATCTTTTAAGGTAATAATTTGTTGCTTACACGAGACAAGTTCACTTGGTATAGGTCTTGTTTTTTGGATGTAGGTTTCGGGTTCAAACTATAGATTAGTTTGAAGTGATTTACAAGTAATTTCATGTTAAAAAATTAAAATAAATAATAAATAAAATGGCAGTTTGTTAATAAAGGGGAAGAGTAGTAGAGTACTATTTCTAAATCTAGAAAGTAAAAGTTAAACACGTTATGTGGAAAAAGTGTGAGTGTTGTACTCTCGAATCCATTCGCATATGGCGTATCTTATCTCACGTGGTACCTTTCTAGATATAGAAAAATTTAGATCAATTTGAAAATAAAAAACGAAAAATCAATTAACATAGGTTTTCAAGGGCGTTACGCCGGATATTTTGTCATGATCCAAAATACAAAACTCATATAAAAAGTATTGTTGTAAAAATCAGCGCCCTCAAACATTGTCGATTTGGCCAGTCAGGTTTTTTTTGAATTATTCCGGGTAAAAAGAACAAGATCCATTATTCTTCGAGACATTTTTCAACCATAAATTCTTAATTTCTCTGAAACATCGAATTTAACATCTGAAATATCGAATTCAGCCACTGAACATCGAAATTTATCTCTAATCTTGAACTCAGCTTGTCATTAAAGCAATTGTCAACAAACACGAATCAAATGAACGTGAAAAAGAAACAACATGAACGCAAACTATCAACTAATGAAAAAAATATTATTTATATGTGTGAAAACTAACACAACTCAAATATGAACACTCTTTTAGTTTTTTTTAGCCAACAAAACCACTCTGTAAAAAAAACCTAGAAAAAACAAAGAAACAGTGATATGTTAAAATTAAGATATCTTTACTTGTATGATTTAGATATCTCGTATTTCTCGAACATAGTAGTGTAAGTGTAGTTTAATATATACACACACAACACGTGTGTATATATAATGGTCGATAAAATGTTAGATACTGTAGTATAATTGGATTGATTTTCTGATCAACGTGAAATTATGTAACAAAAAATTCATTAAAAAAACTAAGTGAAGTGTGTACACCTCTTTGAGGTTTTTTTGGCCATTGTTTTGTAAAACTCTTCGCATGTAATTTTATTACAAACTTTATTATTAAAATTAAGATATCTTTACTTGTATGATTTAGATATCTCGTATTTCTCGAAAAAATAATTCGATTGATGTGACTTGGTATGATACTTGTGAGATCGATGAGATGGATATTCAAATATTTATTGGATGCCATCAACCCGATTACTTGTAGTTGCCTTTTGCATGTTCCTCTCGATTAGTCGGGTATTAGGGGTACGCAGGGGTTTACCATGCTGTTGGGTTCCCACGGTTAACAAAATAAATAAAAAATAATGATAATAATTGTTGATTTAACCCATAAGCAAGACCACCACCCAATAGCATACTAATTGCTAACGCCTAGTGATTATAGGGGTGTTCATCGGGTCGGATAACGAGTTATTCGGATTTGAAAATTTTAAGACTTTATCTGAAACCAACCCGATCCGAATTCGAAAATTTTTAATCAGATCCAAATCTATCCGAATAACCCGAGAAACCCGAATAAACTTTTTTTTTTCATCCGAATAATCCGAACTACCGGAATAGTCATGGTTTGTTCGGATTGAATTCGGATAACCAGTCCAAATAAACAATATTTTGTATATCCGATCTGACCCAAATTCGGAAAATGGATATCCGATCCGTATCTATCCGAATCTCCGAATCTTTAATTCGGATCGGTTTTTCCGGGTTTCGGATACGATTTGGTTTTCGGATTTTTTGAACAACGCTTGTGAATCTCTTAACTGTTATCAAATTTATAGTTGAGATGATTAATTTTACGCCTTAGATGACTCAGAATGCATATCACAACTTTAATGAAAATATTTAAGTATTTTCTTTTTACTAATCATATTTATAAATGTTTTTATATCATTTTCTTGGTTTACAAAAACATGTTTAGGTGCAACAGTTAGTGCATCAATTACTTGTATGGTACAAATAGTTAATGCATCTCATGCACTATTTTAAACGTGTAGCAAAAGTACTACTGGTTCCCAAAACGATGTGAACATGCAAAATGCAAATCAATGATTGGGGAATAAATAGCGAGACAGGATAATGCAGTAACACCTAAGACGATAAACCAAAGTACCAAACAAGAGCCAGAGGTGCGCAAATCGGGTTTTCTTTTTAACCGGTTCCGGTTTCAACCGGTTCCAGTTTCGGTCAACAAAGTCAAGACCCGGTTCCGGTTCCGGGTTCCGACCGGTTTTGGTTTGGGTTTTGGCCGGTTCCGGTTCGGGTTTTGGCCGGGTATATGTGGAACCAGTTCCATTTTTCCGGTTCCGGTTCTAATTTGTCTGAAAAATCGAACCTGTTTGTACCCACCGGTTCCGGTTCGGGTTGTCGGTTCCGGCACCGGGGCAGTTTTTTTTCCCACCGGCAAGAGGAGAGGGTGGATGGGGTGAAACTCGGGTTCGACTGTTCGAGTTTCATGGGCAGCCTGATAGGTTTAAAAGGTAAAGCTAGGGTTCGAAGCCTTGAAAATTTTAGGCCTTGATTTATAATAATTATTTTCTATATGTAATGGACTTTTATTGAATTGGTACAAAATGAAATGTTAGATAGAACAATACAATAATTCTAGACTTAATAGGGCATAGTTTTGAGATTTTTATTTAAAAAATTATCGCATATTCACCATTTAGATTATTTGATATTTGTTATGTTATTATCAAAATGGCATATGAAACTTTGAAATAATTTTTGAGAAGTTGTCATGGCCAAGGCTTGGGTTCATGTCTCCAAAGACCTTACCAAAAAAAAAAAAAAAAACATCCATCAAACAAAATCAAAATGAAAAGACATGAATTTGAATGATTAATTTCAACCACATCCAAGTGGTATAATTTATATTAATTTAATTTTAGTTTATTATATTTATTGGTTACATTTTAGTTATTAATTTTTATTTTTAAAAATACATAAAACCATCATTAGGATTGTGGAAGTATGGATGTAGATATAACAAAGATAGCATTAAAGGAGTGCATTATAAGAAGAAAGATTTCTCTCACATTGGAAGAACATATGTTGATGGGTGTGAAGATTAAAAGTCACTACAAAAAAAGAACAAAAACATCTAAGGTAGCGTTTGGTATGCATGAATGAATGAATAATGGAATGAAATGAGTCATTACGTTGGAATGAAAAGAAACGTGTTTTATCACCATATAGGAATAGAATGCACCATTCCATAAGGAATGTAATTCCTTCACTTTTGATGATTTTCATTCCTTGGAGTAGGGATGATTTTTTCATTCCTTCTCTTTAAGGAATGATCAGACCAATGACCCGACCCATGTCCAAAACCATAAGCCGACCCTTGACCTAACCCACGACCCAAACCATGACGTAAACCATGACTCGACCCATGACCTGAACCATGATTTGAACTATAACCCGACTCATGACCTGAATTATACGCGAACCATGACCAGTGGCGGATCCAGGAATTTTTTTCAGTGGGTTCACCTTTTTCTAACGTTTTAATTAAATAGAACCGGACATAAAAATTTTAGGGTCGGGTTGACGGTTTGGGTCTTGTAATGTTCTTCATTCACGTATTAACAGTGCGATATAATAAGTCAACGTTTAAAATTTAAAAAAACGTCGTCATTAAAGAGTTCGAAGGTACAAAGTGCATTTTCGTTTAAGATTTCTGAGCTCCACACCAAGCGGGAGTCAGCGGGTAACACGCCCTTACGATGTCCAAGGTGGCGGTCCTGCTGGCCATTGAGTAGGCATGGGTCAAGGGGCAACGCCAGTTGTAGGGTTCAAAGCAACGCCTCGAAACCTAAACGAAATATGCTAAGTTTGTATGACCAAAATTAACTTGATTCAAGGGCTTAACCACTAATAACTACTATTTTGCTTGCTAAGTTTATATGACCGGAAAGTGATTTTAACACAATAATATAGAAATCTAATTCTTTATTATCTTTTTCTAACAAAGATTACGTGCCTCAATCAAGTTGACAAATTGTTGTAAAAATTAAATCAGGAATTCACTTTTAAAAATCTTAATGGGTTCACATTAGGATTCACCTCTAAAATTGTAATGGGTTCACCCTATTGTTTAACTCTTTCGAAAAATTTTTTTCCTACTAACGAGCCGAAGCTCGGTGGGTTCCTGTGAACCCATTTTCTATATGTGGATCCGCCTCTGACCATGACCCGAACCATGACTCGAACCATAACCTGAACCATGACTCGATCCACGACTCAAAAACTTACCCGACCCTTGACTAAAACAATGACCCGACCCATGAACCAAACCATGATCCGACCCATGACCATGACCAAGACCATGACCTGATCCATGAAATGCCCCATGATCGAACCATGAGCTAAACAACAACCGGCCAACGAACTGGTCGATGATCCAAACCATGACTCAACCCATGCTTCGAAAAATAATTATAACCACGGCTCGACCCATAAATTGTATTACATTCCTTCATATTATTATGTCTACCAAAAAAACAAGAAGTTATGAATCATTTCATTAACAGAGGTAACCAAACATGACAATGGAATTGTAATGATTCATTTCTTTCCCACGTCCATTACATTCTCCCGTTCATTTCATTCATTCATACCAAACAGACTCTAAGGGTTTGGCAAATTACACAAGCAGCATGCCTGACATAAACAAAGACACAACACCAACATAGTCGATACATAAAAGGAAGAAAGTTACCGAGTTATCAAGCAAGGAAAAGGAATTTGGTTGATGTTAAATCCAAATACAAAATGATGAAAGAACAAGGAAATAAATATGAAAAAAAGTTTGCGAATAAAAGTGGTAGAAACAAAAATAAAATAAGATGAAATGGCGATGACCATGATAAATGAACAGTGAAAAGACTATCCGACAGGAACAAATGAATCGTGACTTGAAGACATTTATGGAATAACTATGGTTAGAAAATCGTCGAAAAGAACTATGGTTAGGTTTGTTGAAGATGTCTTCCAACTAGGAGCATGAGGGAGTTGGAAGGGATCAAAGACATAATTTTCAACATGTTGGAGTAGAGTAGCAATTAATACCATCATTCGGTTCACTCAAACCATCAATCTATATCTATATCTATATCTATATCTATATCTATATCTATACTATATAATAAATAAAGGTTTTCATATGCCACATGTCAACTTTTTATACTACTTAAAAATTGTTTTCTCTCATCTCTCTCATAATAAATGTTTGTATGTCATTTTTTATTAAATTTTGACTTCTTTTCTTTTTTTCTCTCCTACTAAATATTAATGGTTTTATTGAACTTAGCAAATAATACGATTAAATTAAATTATAAATCAGTTCTTTAATTTTTTTATAAAACGTCTTTGAAAAATATATATTATGTTATTTTAAACAAATAATTTTAAAATTCAAATATTTAACATATGTAAGTGTATAATACATCTATGTTTAATGTTCTATACACACACATATATTAAAAAACATTTTTTTATAAATTTTTATTTTTAATTTTTTTCTGTATAAAAAAGATATAACTAATATTATTTGTTTTAATATAATCATGTACATTCAAAACAATGTAATAAAATTATTTTAATTATGTAAATTTATGAAGATATAATTATAAATCACATATTTTTTGTTTGCAAACCGTGTAATACACGGGTCTATAACCTAGTTAGTTATAAAACCAAACACTTATTGGAGACTCGGACATCAACATTTGTTAATTGATCAGACATGTTTTTGAGTTCTTGACAATAGGACGTCATGTTGGGAAAGTTTTACAGCTTAGGTTTGGCAAACTAAAAAAATGTTGAACGACACCATTAGGTGTCCCTCACCGACCGGTCCCACGGTCAACACGAGGGAGGTAAATCGCGTGACCCAGGAAAAATTGGGTGGTAGTATTGGCAAACTAGTGTTCCAGATAAAATGCTCTATAGGGTTTTCTATCAATAAAGATGTGTTCCAAAGCTTTCCACGTATATGGTGTTGTATGGTTTCAAGATGGTAATCAAAAGATTTTTTGAAATAGCACCATATATCATATATATATTGAAGGACAATTGCATCCAACCGAGTTCATTGTTCTTCTTTCTTTTGGCTTGAAAGCCTTGAATGAGGCATCGGATGGTAGAATATGATCTATGACTTGGAAGCCACGACGACAATGTGTCTTGAATAATTCAACTTAGACCCGGCAATCTTGATCCAAAACAAGAGAAATGGGTTGGTTTGGTTTGGGTGAATAAATATTGTATTTTTGGTTGAAATGAATAGCACCATAACATAAAACGGATTGAGATTGGTAACTCCTTAACATAATACGGGTCAAGATGGGTAACTTAAAAACTATGTGAATAGAATGGATTCAAAAGGATAATAATCTTCTAATCTTCTATCTTCTAATCTTCTAATAAAAGAGTTAATAAATAACACATGTCCTTTTACTAGCATGTACACCTCATCAAATGCCACATGTCACTCTAAACTATTGCCACATAGGACTAATGTACACATGTCATCACCATAATAAAAGTTGAAAATTTCCATTATCATAAAACACAAATTTATTAGCATTAATTATATCATAAGTTACTATTATTTTAAATTTAAAAATTAAAGAATAATATATTATTGATTTGTTAAAAGAAATAAGTATAACAACTAAATTATTCAAAGTTGTATTAATTTATTATTAAACAAATTTCTTCAATTTTTCATTACTTAAAATATAAAAAAACTTGATAACAAATACATCTATTTTATGTTTTTGATAAATTAAAAAACTTTAACATATTTTTTTTTTTGTAAAATGACCTCATATTTGCAATTAATAAAATGACATATAATATTAAAAAAATAATGGTTTATTCCTTAAATTTATCTTATTGATTATCATTTCTTTTTTAGTATGTCATGCAAAATTATGAAGATAAGATATCGATAAAGGAAAATATAGGTAAATAATTGAATTCATAATGTTTTACGTTAATTGTAATTATATCATTTTATTAATTTTTTTGTGAATTACATATTAACTCTATGTTAACCCGTGTGTTACACGGGCTACTAACCTAGTTATTAATAATATGCTTGATGAAAAAATCACTAAAGATTATTTAAATAGACTATATTTTTTATTACAACTCATTTTGACTTAAACTAAATTAAAGTTTTTTAAAAACGATCATTTAGACCCAACCTCATTTTGCTTACAAACTCATCCTGACCCGCATGCATCCTGACCCGAACCAACCCGCCCATTTTGTTAGGCTTGATTCAACTCACGAGGTATATTGCTCGTTTTCAGCTTCCAGAATGTTTGAAATTGCGACCGCACGATAAATCGAGCTAGCATAGGAAGATGAAGAGAAAGAACTGGTAGTGTCTGCCATGAAGGAAAGCTCAGGGCTAAGAAGGTGACAGTTGATTAGGGGTGCAGTAGAGAGACAACAGAAAGGCAGCCTAAAAGGTGACAATGGATTAGGGTTGCCAGCTAATTAAGGAAGCATTAGTGAAAATTAGGGTTAGGCTAATCAGAGATTTTGTACCCTGATACCATGAAAGATAGTAAAATGTTGAAATTGACTTAGAAAATGATTTAGATTACAATATATAAAGATTCCAAATAACTCTCTGTTCCTGAGTTTATTTAACGAGAGAAAATGAAGGAAAAGAAAAAAATGAAAATCTTTTCTTCCGATTTCCATTTCCTTCCAAATCGGAAGGAAAAGAAAACTAAATAATTTTGTATAGTTTTTCTTTCATTTCCTTTCCCTTTCCTCAGAAACTCGGGAATACTAACATATTTTATTTCCCTTTCCTTTTATTCGTTAAATAAAACTCAGGAACACAAATATGTTTCTCATTTCCTTCTATTTCATATTTTTCTCTCTCTAAATGAACTCGAGAACAGAGCGGGTTAGCCCTAGAGAACCTAACCCTAGAATCTTAAGTGGGCATGTAAGCTTAGTAGCTTACTCTATAATGGAATTGTATATGGTATAAAATATTCCTAATCTAATAGTTACATACTTATTCAATGCTCGAGTGACGATAATTCACCGAAAAGTTTCAAAGAGTTACTGATAAAAAAATCTTGATTCACCACTAAGCTTGAGTTAAAATTGATTAAAATCCACATTAGCATTAATAAACAGTATATTACGCACTAAATAGAAGATTATAAACCAAGAAAATGTGATAAATGATTACAAATAACATAATGTCACAATAAACTATAAAAAGTGTGTTAGATTTGTATATTTTAGAATTGCATATTGTATATGTTTTTTAGTTTAGATCTCGCTTGTTAAAATAAATATAACTCGGTTTATCGTTGAAAAATGAGATTTCGGGTTGAGGAGAAAAACCAGAGTAATCCTTATCTGCCTTTGCTATGCATAACTCGTATATGTGCCTCAATAGACTTAGCTTCTGAGCAGAAGGTTGAGCAGCAAATTCCTCCAATGGCATCCACTATTATTAAAAATAAATAAATAAATAAATTTTAATTCGTATGTATGTTTTGTTTTGTACATGAAAATTGTGAAAATATTATTCAGCAGCAATCACCATCTACAGCCAATGCCCAGAGGTGGAAATATTCACAAGTCAGTTAACAGTCGAGTAGGTTTGGGTTGAAACAGGTCGGTTATATTACAAGGTGAAGCAAGATAGGTTGGGTCGGGTTGGGTAACGGGACAGAATAGGTGCGGTCTGGATATATGCGGGTCAGGATGTGTTATAAGCAAAAGTATTTTGGGTTTAAATGGGTCGTTTAAAAAACATCAATTTCGTTCAACTTAAAATGAGTTGTAACTAAACAAATAGTTTATTTGAATACTTTTTTAATGATTTTCTTATCAAATATATTATTGATGATTCTTACCTAGTTTGAATTTATTATATTCACATAGTTTTTAAGTTACTCATCATGTCTCGCATTGTGTTAAGGTGCTACCTATTTCAACTCATTCTATGTCATAATGCAACCCATTTAAACCCAAAATACAATAACTATTTATCCAAATCTACCTATTTGTCTTACTATGGGTCAAGATTGTCCGGTCTAGGTTGGGGTGACATGCAAACACTACCTAGAAGTAGAGAGATGGGTTGGGTTGGGTTGGGTTGGGTTGGGTGACGGGTTGAAACAGGTTTAATTTGAAAAGATCTTTTTTAGTATGGGCTGAAATGGTCCTGGTTGTGTTGACTTAAAAAAGTTTTTGACCGTGTTTTATATATGATTATCATGATTATGAATTAAAATATTATAATCATAACGCCAAACTTGAATAAACAAACAAACAAGCATACCCAATAAAGTCTCACTAATCAGTAGGGTCTGGGGATGAGAAGAAAGAAAACATTACCCTAGTTCTAGTAGAATAATACGTCCAAATGTGAATAATAAAATGACTTGGGAGGCTGTATAAATAGATTTTGGGCGACTTTCTATAGTTTTGATTGACCCTGTTTGACCAGCTTGAGATGAAATACCAAACAAACAAACTAAATAATAAATAAACGAGAAAAAATATCATCCATTTCTTCCTTTTCTATATGACTTGCATGACAGTTAATTGATAAATTAACACAAGCCAAACGGATTACCTGAGCTGCTTCAATTTCTAGTTCTTGGATCTGAATATCAAACGATAGCGGGCGCATCATGCAGACAAAAAATAAATCTGATTTCCCAAAAAATATCTTGTGCCATTGCCTGTGACAAGTTGACGAGCATGTAAGTTGCAAGTTGCATGTATAAAAAAAAAATAACCCAGTTTCCAGAAACTTAAATGCAGTATACACTTGATTTTGGAATTTAAGTATTACTACTAAACTAATAATAAATAATTATTTCAACCCATAAACTTATGAATAGATTAAACTATGCTATGTTTTATCTCTAATGGATCAGCAAGTAAACCAAAGAAAAACGAAAAGGGGAATTGGTTTAAAGTCGCCCAAATGCATTTTTAATGTGCACAAACTCCTAAATGGCTTTATTAATACACACACATATATATATACATGTATATATATATAATCATTTTAATTTAAGTTTTCAGTCATATTTAACACACAAAACATTATATATTTATGAGAAACTATAAATATTAACAAGTGTTGTGCCGAAAACGACCAACCTGTATCTAAATTAAATCCACTACTTTTCTGTATAGATGAAAAACATTATATGTTTATGAAAAAATATTTTTATCATTTATGTTTACAACACAGCATCTAAATGTATGACTTGAAAGTCAACATATACCTAAGCAGGGTTGGTTCGATGGGTTAAGCAAGAAAAGCAATGGCTTAGGGCCCCCATAATCTTAAAAAATTTCACAAGATTACAAATATATAATTAACATGGATGCAACATAGGTCTGGAAGAATGTGTTTAGATGAAATCATGAATCAATCCATCAAGGATCTAGCTAAGTGGATTATGGTTCAATCCCAAAATTACATTTGTGTCAGGATTTAGCTTGTTCTGTTATAAATTTAATCATCAAAATTTAAAATTTGCGCTCAATAGCGTCCCTCACCAAACCCCAAAACTGACCCCTTGGATTATATAAACAAATTGCATGATCAGATCTGGATCAATATCTGATCCACTGCAATGTGATGCCAAAATTGCTAAATCTTTTTTGGTTTTTTGAGCATTAAAAAGTAATTCAAAAGATAAGGTACATAAATTGGATGACTGGGTGTATATACCTGAATGCTAGTACTTCAACAAACTCTGTATCTACCTGAAATAGGTTAAATCATCAGCGCTAGATAAAATGTAAAACATCACTTTTTTTTTGGCATACAAAGACAAGTGACATGAAACTAGAGGTGGCTACTTCTACACATATACTAACAAATGAAATATTTTTTTATTGTGTTTGATGTCAAATGGGTCAATAGGTTAAGCTAAGGGTCAAACTGACCGCTAAAAACCTCCTAAATCCTTTCATAAAAGAAATCATTATTTTAGCAATACTTGGTTACCATAAGCAAACAAACCGTCTATTTATAAAATTCTAAAAAGTGGATAAAAATGTGTTTGCTGGCCCGTTTCTATCTACACTTAATAATTACCCATTTATGCCTAAACCAGGTTAAAGTGATCCAATCCATTTGACCACCCATCTTGCTACCTGAATTGATAAGGACAGAGGATTAAAACTTACCCCAGTCTCTTCTTTGACTTCTCTAATTACCCCTGCAGAAATATCCTCCCCCTGTAGAAATATATTTCATTAGCTTATTCAAAAAGAAAACCATGTACCTAATTTTGTTTGAAATGTAAAACTTCATTGAAAGTTAAAACATATGACACCTCTTCAACAATGCCAGTGGGAATTTTCCAGATACCAGTTCCCCGCATTTTCCCATTCTTTTCTTGGACAACAAGAATCTGTAGAAAAATAGGGAAAAAATGTGGTTTAAGAAACAGAAATCATCCAGTGAGCTGATCTATAAATCCTAAATTTTGCATGACAGATGAGGATTCCTAGAGTTGCATGCTAGTTATCATAAGAAGAAATTGTGGGTTGTGGAGACAACATGTTTATTAAATAGGATATACAACAACTACCCAGTGTAATCCCACATGATTGTGGGGTCGGGGGATGAAGACATACCTTACCCCTACCCCAATGTGGTAGAGAGGCTGCTTCATGGAAGACCCCCGGCTCAAAAAAAGATTTTTTTTTTCAGAAAATCAATTTCTTTTTTTTTTAGATATATATATAGGTGTTACTGTTACTGTTACTGTTTTAGCAATGTCACACAAGGAGGCAGGGAGTTAACAAAACAACATAACATAGACACACAAATTTATGTAGAAAGAAACATGCATAGTTCCAAGCATAAGCATACAAAAACAAGCAATACGCAAGCCAAAAACAGTGCATATTTAATAGGATATAAACAAAAGAAATATAAGTAAAAATATTACTACAATAAAAAAACAAACAAATTTTCTCATTTTGCACGAAAAAGTCCATGAACTGAACTTTGGTAGATTAATGTCCTTAAACTTGTAAAATTTATATAAACCTGTGAAACTAATGGTAATAGCTGCTTACTTTTGGTCAGCACATAAGTTGTCACCATGTACACATTTTTTTTTGCTGATGTGGATGCCACATGGACTCTTTTTCTGACACCAACAAAACTAAGGTTTCTTGGAACCCTAACATTAAAAATGATCCATATAAGCAAAAACAGTCTATGTGGCATCTACATATGTATGACCGTGCAAATGACTAGTATTTAACATTAATTTCACAGGCTTGTATGGATTTAACAAGTAGCATGTCAAAATTCAATAGAAACTTAGAGGGTGTTTGGGATTTTGTTTGAAAATTACTTATTAACTTATTGGCTTTTTCAAAAAAGTCAATTAAGTTGAAAAATGTTTGGCAATAGAAAAGTCCTTTTTGTTTTAACTTTTTGATTAAGGTTAAAAAGTTATTTTTGAGAAACCATAAATTATGGCTTTTCAAAATGACTTATGACTTATTTATCACCACCCACAACCTTAAAATGGTTCTAAAAATAAGAATGCCCTTTTTAGTGCACACATGCTCCTTGACAACTATGGTAAGGATTATGATAGTGACACATATCTAGATGCACAAGCTCTCAAAAGTGCATCAGTTTTGGGTGCTTGGGAATCAGGACACATGCACCAAAATACCATGATGGTTAATATACCTCTCGTTTATCATTCAAGACAATAGCACCAACACCTACTCTATGAGAAGCATTTGCAGGTATTGTATTTGTTGTTTCAGGAATCCAGTTAACAAGCATGAGGTAATCAGGTTCAGCATGATGATAAGAAAAACCCTCCTGTTTATAAAAGAAAGTATTTCAGCAACTGTAAAAAGTTAACAACTCAAGAAACTAGTAGATTAAGCCTCCTAAATCATTTTATTTCAAAAAAAAACACAATACCATTGTTATGGTATAATGGTTGAAAATTTAATCAAAATGATCTATTTCATACAAATAATGTGAATGAGGTTCACAAACTCCATTTAAATGAGTAAATCAAGATGTATGTTTGAGTTTTGGGTGATTAATGTGAGTTTAATCAAAATTTAAATATAAGGATTTTTAGAACTTAAAATGAAAAAGGAAAAAAAAATATTGACTGTGGACTGTCCCAGCCCTACGGCCCTACCCATCCTGACTGGTACTAAAAGTTACTGCTTTTGAATTGTTACCTTCACTATAGTTTCAACAAGTTTTACAAGATGGATAGGCACTTTAATCCAAACACCCTTCTTCCCCTATAAAAAGCAATTCTAAAATTAGAACACTATGCATAAAGATAAAAAAATTAAGGAAAATTCTGCAAAACTTCTAGATCATCTCCAGAAAAAACTAAAAAATACAAGGAAATATAGGGGATGGAAGAGAACCTGCAATGTCCACTCTGACATTGAAGCTTTAAGCCTAGGGAGAAAAATGGTAGGATCCATATTCTCCATCAGCTCTACCACCACACCATCATGGTCATCATTGATTGCAGGAAGTAGTTGGACATTTTCAACTCCATTTTCGATTATCAACCGGTCCATCAAACCTCAGTTGATGTAAAATTGGCGATATAATCTGAGGGCTAATAAACAGCAGGTATTATAGTTATAGCATATACAAAGATAAGCTAGGAATTTAGTGACTGTATAATTGATATACCAACACAATTATTTATTCCAAACAATATTCCCTTTTGTATTTGATATTTTGATGTGTAACCACAACATTTTTTTTATTCTTGATAACCATGGGAACCCACTTACGTGGTAAACCCCTGGGTCCCCCAATAACCGACTAACCGGAAGGAACGTGTAAAGTAAGGGCGCAAGCACCCGGGTCGGTGGCCTTGTGGAAAATTGCTCTAGTGGGATTGAACTTGAGACCTCTAGTTGTCTCTCCTCCACTTTAACCACCACACCACTTCTTTGGAGGTTAACCACCACAATTTACACACACATAAAACTGATCTGTGACTATAACTTGATAAGTGATAACTATCGAAGCACTAAGTCACTCTGAATCATCAAATTTTGAAACTCAATTTGTAGGGTTCACAAAGGAAATGGAAATTGGTAGCGATGTCCCCACCACAACGCACGCCTTCATTTTTAACATAAAATCCCAGCAAAAAACAGTAACTGATCTCGCATTTCAAAGGAAAATGCAATTTAAAAACAACGGTGGTGCAGAATCAACTTCAAATCAACAGTACAGACATTCTGACAACTCAAAAATTGCATAGTTTTAACGATTATCAACAGCAAACGAACATGAAAACATATTAAAACATAACGCTAGGTAATCCAATCCAATCCAATCGAATCAGATATCAGTTATTCCGTCAAAAATCGTAATCAGATAGAACAAAAACAATAGATTATTGACCACAAAAAAAAAATTACCTGCAAATCGAGATGCGAAAACGGTAAATTAGGTTATGAGAGTAACAATTATGAACACAGACGAACGAACCTTTGATGGATCCTATCGTTTTCATAGGTTTCGATGGCCATAGATTGTAATACCCTGCACGTGGTCCCACAATCCCACTGGATGTAGGTACGTAACCCAGTCAAATTTGGAGATGAAGATTTTACTGAGTAATCTGCAAATAGAAATTAGTGACATGTCAACAACAGCTTACGTGGAAACATTTGAACTGCTTACGTGGAACGGGAGGAACCATATGTCAGAAGACTCATAACCAAACCACCGGATGGTGGACAACTAACTAACTAACACTATCAACCCTTTTACCGATTCACGTAATCACCACACGTGTTATCATTCAAGTCATTACATCCCTCACACAATGCCCTTTCATGCCCCTGTGTAGTGGGAGAGGGCGCCAAGAGGTGTGATCGGCTCTCTCACGCCCACTTTTAAGCTCCACTAAACATGACCTAACAAGGCCCTCACCTTCCATTGTAAAGGTCGTGGTTCAAATCCAACTAAGCAAGTTTAAATGACAGCATGTGAAGTGTCAGCTTGGGGTTTATCTCGGGTTCGATTCTGATAGGGCGAAGGTTTACCCATTCCACGAGGTTCCCACGCATCAGAGGGTATGGGTTCTCACGACGGTTGGAGGAGTACGACCTTGAACGATTGCCCCCAAAGAGTATGGAACACGTGAGAATATTGTCGTTTAAAAAAAAATGTAATGGTTATTTTATGACTATGTTAGAGTGTTTAATAATTCGGTTAACGGTTTATTCGATTTGTTTTAATCGGTTTTGAATTTTCTTTTCATATTTGAAAAGCTGAGCCGAATTTGGGAAGTAAATATCTAAACTGGATTCAACATAATTCACTTCGGTTTGATTTAGGTTAAAACCGAATAAACTGATTAAAAATCAAATAAAAGGGTTTAAAACCAGTAAACCAATATGAATAAACCGAATTCAACCTTATATATGTTAATAAAAATAATAAATTTAAATATAAATTTGGTTTAAACGGTTAACCGAATAAACCAAACAAACCGAATTTAAAAATATTTGGAACTGAAAACCAAATTCAAAATTGGTTCCTTTTTTTGTTTACATGTACGGTTCAGTTTTCGTTTTTTTATCATCCTTAACTCTACTAGTAAGATTGGTTGGATATGTTGAACTGCGATTAAAAATCGAGTAACATCGCAAATAAAATTAAAGAATTTATATATATACAAAGATAGATAGGGACATAGGGTATAGAATGGTTGTTAAACCATGAAAAATCAAATAACTCATTAGATATCATCTAATCATTAATCTAAAAAATCATGTGCATAAGATCATGATACATGTCATTATTATTTTTTTTGTATGTGAGGACATGTAAGACATCTTGTATCTATCAAAAAGATATATTTTTACTGAAAGACTGGGCTTACTCTTCCCCTAAATTACACATGTGTATGGGATTGAACCCATAACCTCTCATTCTAAGAGAAACGCCTCTACCAAGATATATCTCTACCAGAAAGATATATTTAATATTGTGTTAACAAGTGTTATTATCTTATATATTTTAATCAGTCTAATTTTTTATATAAAGTTTGGCCCCTCTTTTTTAAAAAAAATAAATTTTTATAATATATTAAAAATTTATCATTATACCCGTCTCATATTTCTCTTTAACTTCGCAATAATCTAAACTAGTTTTTTTTATTTATGTCCAGATATCATGTATTTAAATCATTGTAACAAGCATAAACATGAGACATTATTTTGAATTTTTTTGGACAACGATAAATTACATCACTGTAAAACTTATTTACGTTTCTTAACAAAAGGCGAACAAATTTACATGTGTCAAACCTTATTAATTATTACTTGGTGTGGAGGGTACAAGTTTGCATATAGAAAAATGGTGAACGTCACTATTAGGTGCCCCTCACTGACCGGTTTCACTGTCAATATAAGGGAGGTAAATCGCGTAACCCACGTAAAATTGAATGGTGTCGGGCTTTGAACCTAGACCATCATTATATATTTTCACCCCTTACATTTAGGCCACCATCGCGGGGACACAAGTTTGCATATAAGGGTGTTCACAGTCCAGTTTTTACGGTTTTTTAGTTGGACCCACTGTTGTAAAAGTCGGTCTCCAAGGCCGAGTACTCGCTCCAAGGAGTTGTTCCGAGGCCGAGTACTTCCTGCGTATTACCCGAGTACTCCCGCCTAGAGCCGAGTACTCTCCGATTACTCGCTCCAAGGACCTGTTCCGACCTAGAAACGCCTACCGACTTTTGCAACCATGGTTGGACCATAAACCAAACCATTAATAACGGTTTTTGAATAATGAAAACCAAAACCGAACAGTACAAAGTAAAAGCTGAGCCAAACCGAACCGCTACCAATGGTTTGGTTTATAGTTTGGGTATTTTAGGTTTGGGGTTTGTGACACGTTAAACATAAATACAAACTGTTTACTTACCATTTGAGCGTAATTTTTTTTTTGCTAAATGATGCCTAAACCATCAAACTTATTTGTCTAAAAATATGTTTGTGTGTACGTATGTATATGTATGTGCATGTATATGTATCACACAGTCCCGTCTGGTATTTAACGACCGGCTTTTCGTGAAAACCGTAAACCAAATCTTTTAGTACGATTTCAAGTTTTCGAAATTGACTGACCAAATGTTTAAAAAACGACTTTAAAACCAAACCGATGACTGATTTAGATAGTTTGTCGGTTTGTTTGTTAATCCACAATTACCTGTATGACATCAAAATCCTCAATTGTATTTTATATGTTTGTCTTTAAATAAAAAGGTGTTCATGAGTTAAGTTGAACTAATACAAACGAGGATTTGCTCCAGCTTGACTTGAATTCTCAACCAACCTAGATTGATTAGGCTCAAATTATAAACTAAGCTAAAACATTACGCTTGAGCTCTATTAGGTTTTAAACTAAGCCAACTTAGCTTGACTCGATTTTGATATGTTTTGAAGATTAAAATGCATATTTTGGATAAAAAATTATCAAGTTTTTTTTTAATGACTAAAAAATCTTAGCACTACCATAATATTATTAACAAAACAAGATAAATTAGTTATAACATACAAATAATCAAATCTGATGGTAAGCAGTAAAGGTGAATGAGGATTCTTATGACTTGAAGGAATAAATAAGTAACAAATGTTTTGAATTTAAGTGAGACAAAATCCTATGTTGTATTTTGAAGCAGGAGAGGGAGAATAGAACTCAACAAGTCAACAAAAGTAGGGATAACTTTGCAGAAATGTAACAAACTTTTCATTTTGTTCCAATCAAGTCACTCAAACTTTTTTTGTCCTAATTAAGTCATTCAAGTTGCTTTTGTGTTTTAATTCTGTTTTTAACTTTAATAGTAGGTAATACATGTTGATATAAGTTTGAGTGAATAATTTTTTTTAAAAAAATGACTGATTTGAATCAATAATTATTAATTTTAACTAATATCTTACAAAGAACAAAAAATTAATAATTAATAATTACTTATCCAAGTCGGTCATTTTTTTTAAAAAAATTATTCGCTCAAACTTATATCAACATGTATTACCTGCAATTTAGGTTAAAAACATAGAATTCAAACACAAAAATAACTTGAATGACTTAATTGGGACAAAAAAAGTTTCAATAACTTGATTAGAACAAAATGAAAAGTTGGTTCCATTTACAAGAAACATCTTTACAAGAAAAGCATATATATAGATTAGAGAGCTACACGTTTCCTGTTCCACTATTGGGGTTCTGTAGAGAGAACGAGAGCCCACACCAAAGTGTATGTAGTACGGACAGTACATCTTCATCTTCTTCTGACTCCATTGATACGCTCCTTTTGAGGTTGGATCTCACTCACACCAAAGCAATCCGCCATGTCTCTTGGCTATGCAGAAAAGCTCTCATACATAGAGGATGTTGGCAATGTCGGAATGACAGAAATCCATGATCCTCCTCACATCTTACAGGAGAAGGTTTAACGATTTCACCATTGTTATGATCCTGTTACTCATTTTTGCTGTTGATTATGCTTGTTTGCTATTGTGATGCTCGTGATTGATTGTTTTGCTCATAAATTTGTTTAGGTTTTGTTTTTGAAATTTATTGTGATATTACATGTTAAATAGGATGGAAATTCGTATGTGCATTGATGTCTGAATTCAGTTTGCGTTGCTTGCAGAGGCTTCACTTTGGGTTACTGACATTTGTTTGTAGTGAGTTCTGCATTGGTGTTTCCATTGATCGAGTTGATCAGTTGTTATTGAAGTTTTGAACCGAATGCCCTTGAAATTAGGTCTAGAAAAGCTCATTGTTTAGGGTTTTAAAACTTTAAGTGGTACAACTAAGGTTGGGGTTATGATCAGCAAAATCAAAAGCTTCAGCTGTGATTTTTGAGCTCAATTTGTGCTGTATGTAAAGCTTTGCTTAAGGTTACATAAATTTGTTTCTGGTGAGTTCTGCATTGTTGTTTCCATGATTAAGTTTGATTGGAATGGATTTTTGTAGGGATCATGGTTGTTTGTGCTTCTTTTAGGCTTACTGATAGAGTTTTATGTTTTACACTTTTGTATTGAATGCACTCAAAATTATGATCTGAAAAAGCTTACTCGATAGAGTAAGTCAGTAGCTCAGAATTTTAATTGCTGCAACTAAAATGGTGTCAATTGTCATGATCAACAAAATTGAAAGCATCAGGCTTAGTTAAGATTTTTAGTTCAGTTTGTGTTGCCTGTTAAGGCCTATGTTAAGATTACAAAAACTTATATCTGGCGAGTTCTGCATTGGTGTTTTCATGATTGATTTTGATTTGAATGGATTTTTTTGGGATCATGTTGTGTGTGCTTCTTTTAGGTTAAATGATCTAGCAAAGTTCTATTTTACACTTTTGACTTGCATGCACTTAAAGTCATGGACTAAAAAAGCTAACTCGATACAGATCTATAGAACTTGAAATTTTATATGCTAGAATTAAAATTGTGTTATGATCAACAAAATCTAAAGCATCAGGCTAATTATGATTTTTGAGTTCACTTTATGTTGCCTGTAATTCTGTTAAGGCCTCACTTAAGATTCCAAAATTTAGATCCAATGAGTTCTGCATTGGTGTTTCCATAATAGAGTTTGATTGGTTTGAAAATTATTAAGTGATCATGTTTTTTGTGCTTCTTTTAGTTTTAATGATTCAGTATCAGCTCTATTTGCACTTTTGAATTGAATGCACTAAAAATTATGGTCTGCAATAGCTTACTCGACACTGATTGATAGAAGTAGAATTTTTAATTGCTACAACTAAAATTGATGTTATGATCAACAAAATTGAAAGCATCAGGCTTAGATGTGATCTGTATATTCGATTATTACCTATAATTATAAAGACCTCTATTAAGGATACAAAAATATATACTGCAACTAAAAAACTGTCGATATGGTCTCCTATATCAGTTGCTCATCCGCACCAGGCTTACTTTGTTATTCTTGAGTCTAATCTGCATTGCTTGTATAGACCTTACTAAGGGTTAGCAAAATACAACTTTTTTTTGGATAAAGACCAAAATACAAACTTTTGCGTGTTCTGCATTGTTTTTTCCATGATTGAGTTTGATTGGAATGAATTTTTTAGGGTATATGGTTGCTTGTGTTTCTCTTTAGGTCTTCAGTTCTATTTTAGTATTTTACACTTCTGAATTAAATGCACCTAAAATCATGGCCTGAAAAAGCTTATTTGATACAGATTGTTTGAACTCGAAATTTTAATTGCTACAACTAAAAATTGCTGTATGATCAACAAAATCAATTGCTCATTTGCACCTGTCCTAATTTGTTATTTTTGAGTTCAATCTTCATTGTTTGCAGAGGCCTCCTCACTCTCTAGTCTCTACATTGGTGTTTTTGTAATTGAGTTGGATTAGGAATGGATTTTTTGAGGGAACATTGTAGGTTTAGTGATTCAATATCAGTTGTCTTTTACAACTTTAAATTGAATGCAAGCTTCTTTGAGAGAACATGAAACTTTAATTGCTACAACTAAGTAACTAACATAAACGCAAGATTAAAAAAATCAATATGCTAGGCTTAATTTGTTTGGGTCATCAATATCAGCATATGGCATGCTATTATACTTCGCAAACACTGAATTGTTTTTCCATGTAAAAAAGTATCCAAAATTTGTTAATATAATAAATCCCTGAAACTTTTTTGTAATGATGTTGCAGTGGAAAATCTTGGCTTTGCCACTGGTTTGGGCCTTTAACGCCACTGGTTTGGGCCTTTAACGCCACTGGTTTGGGGCTTTTATCTAAGAGCAAATAGAATTAACGCCACTGGTTTGGGCCTTTAACGCCACTGGTTTGGGGCTTTTATCTAAGAGCAAATAGAAATTGCCTTATGTACTGAAAGCACTATACATAACTGGAGTGAATCTAATATGCCTTTTATAAAGCATGAAATTGTGCATGTATTAGAAAAAGTCCCTGTGACTTTCTCATAACTGGTTCTGATGTTTTGTGGACAACTTTGAAGTAACAATGTGAGATTCTTTTGATATGCTTGTTATTAACGCTCATATTTCCTTGTATTCACAGATTGAACGGCTTACGAAGATGATTCGCAAGGTTTGTTCCCATGATTTATACGTTTCACTCATGGTGTATAAGCTTTCTTTGAGTTTCTCTCAACCAAGTTTTTTCCTCTTACATATTACTTTGCTACTTGCAGAGTAAGCATTTAGTTGTGTTTACTGGAGCTGGGATATCAACTTCTTGTGGTATACCTGATTTTCGAGGGCCCACAGGAATTTGGACACTCCAGGTATGTATTAGTAAGCCTTCATCCATGTTATGCTATACTTGCACAAATAAAATCCTATTCTTTGTATAATTGCTAAAATTAGTATATATTGCTAAGAAATTATCTTTCTTCATAATTACAATCATGTTTAAAGTTGAACATGGGTTGAATGCATTCCCTAACTTTTAGAGCACAAGTAAGGATTTGGTGACCTCAAATATGAAGCTAAAAATACAAGGAGATGGTGAAAAATGGGAAAACTAAAGGTAAAATAAGAGAGGGAGAAAACGGATAAGCCATGCGTTCATATATGAGAGGATTCGGTCTGCTTTTTGATCTTCAAATAACTTTTTAAAAACTTTAATTAATGCTACTGAATGATAATTTGAATTTTGAACCAATGAATTTTAAATGATCTTAATATGTTGATTTATAAATTTGAAGAAATTAAAAAACTATTAATTGTCATCTTTTTGCTCAACGCAGCGGGGAGGCAATGCATTGCCAGAAGCATCACTCCCATTTCATCGTGCAATGCCAAGTAGGACCCACATGGCTCTGGTTGAACTAGAGAGAGCTGGCATCCTTAAATTTGTTATTAGTCAAGTATGAATTTTTAATCCCTTTTCCTAACTTTCATATAATCTACTACCATTTTATTGTCTTTTAAAAGGATGTTTAGATGTGCGATTCAGAAGTCGATTTTCTCATTATTGCAACGACAGTCATAACAGTCAAGTGTTTGGATGAAGTTACTATGATTGTGATCATATGTTTATTTAGGGGTCAATAATGAACTATTGGGTTTCCTATCCACTACAAAACTAATTATATAAGGGAAAACTAAGCAATTGTTCCTACTTCCTAACAAACAAACATACCCAGCAAAAAGTCCCACTAAAGCAATAGGGTTCGAGGGGTGAGATGAAGGCAGACCTTACTCCTTAGGGATAAAGAGGTTGCTTCCTGAGAGACCCCTGACTTACTTACGACACATTATCATTTATTTATTTAGGGCACATAAAAAGCACAAGCATGTAACATAAGAAAAGTAAAATGTAACACATGCAATAAAACACATAATAGCATAAAACATAAGAAGATTAAGATATAACACACCTTATAAAACACATAATCAGGCCAAATGTTATTAATATCAAACAAGCATAAAATCCCCAAGTCTAAAAGTACACCTCATATTAAGGACACACCTAAAACTAAAGACCTACTAATGGTGAATGGGAACCAGCAAAATGTTCAAGCATCTATCTTGTGAATAAAGACAAACCAGGTGTAGGAAAAGCCAAGAAATAAAGCCTCAACAAAGAGCACAGTGATATTAACTCCTAAAACCCTCTAAAAATTGCTAACCCTTATCATATGTCCCCAACAACTTCTATCATTGATCATGTCCACAGAGATGTGTAAGTCTAATAAATCTTGTTGAATTTGATCATCCCATGTTACTACGTTAGCTTTGGTTTGCCTCTACTCCTCTTTCCCTTTATCGTGAGGCCTACTTCATAGGAAAGGAATTGGTATCCCCAATCAGCACAGAAACACTAGTTTCACTCGCATCATACATATCCTTAATTAAGTGTATATAATTTCCCAAGACCCCCTATCCTCAAGACTATCTAATATCACCATATCATCCTATGTGGAATGCTATCATACATCTTTTCAACATCAATGAATAATTAAAAAAAAACATAACATACCTAGTAAATTCCCACTAAAAGTAGTGTTTTTTTTCGCCACTTGGGGGGGGGGGGTTGTGACCCCAACTTTATTCCAATGGAATAAAGAGATTGCTTTTGGAAAGACTCCTAGCCACCCATTTTTTTGCAAGACTGATGAATACTGTATGTAAGGCACGCTTCTTCTCACTACACTTTTACATCAATGTCCTTAGGATGTGTATTGCTTTTGTGGTTGATTGGCCTCACATGAAACCAAATTGGTTGTTGAAATTTAAGCAGACTAACAAATAATTTATTAAACGTGTGATAATAAATAAATCATCATATTCTTAAATTTATTCTCATAATAATATAAAATAATGTTATTTTGGTTATTTATCATTAGTTCCTTATATAATTAGGATTTTCAGATGCTCAAAGCCTCAAATAACTTAATATTTGTTAATACAACTTCAAACAACAAAATCACATCCAAAACTATTTTTGAGTTCCTGTTTATTTATGTCATTTTTCTGGGTGAAATTTGTTAATTATTTGTTTTGCTTGTATTAACACTGTCACGTGATTTAATCTTCATATGAATGTGCAGTTTACATGTCTGTCTATAACTTAAAAGTATTGATGCTAACAGGAAAAGAATAAATTTTGCATAATATGTAATTATACAGTCTGTTATGTGTATACCTTTCATCCCATTTGACTACCAATATGCTACTTCTGTTATATCACAGAACATTGATGGCCTCCATCTTCGATCTGGAATACCAAGGGAAAAACTGTCAGAATTGCATGGAAATTCCTTCATGGAAAAATGCACTTCATGTGGTATCGAGTAAGAGTGCCATCCTAATAGTTAATGAGGCGTTGTTCTCTGGTTTCCATTATTTCACTCAATTTTGTTCGAGCCACATATTATAAACTTGTGCTCAACAGCTCAAGTAGACAAGTGGTGGCAATGTGGCATTTCATGTCAGGTTCCAGTAGACGGCCTTGCAGGTTTGTATGGCCCAGGTCAAACATGACCCATTCACCTAATTCTCTCAAAAAGCTGTAGTGTTGAATCCTGACCCAGGCACGTGTAACCCAAACATGACCCATATAACCCAATAATCATTGGCCAAATACCAACAAAAACTTTCGTTTGGTAAATTTATTTAAAACGAAGAAGAATGGACAGACTTTTTTTTTTCAAATAGAGTATATAAAATGGATGGAAATGTAAGAAATCTGATCCTTTCTATTACGAATTTTGGCAATACCAATACTTCTTTGTATCCTTGTGATGGGTTGTGTATGGTATGGTCAGAGGTCAACAGGTTGTACTTGAGGTGGTGGACGGAACCTGTAATTTATAATTTTTTAGTTCTAGCTTTGAATGTGGTCAGATCAAACTGAACCATCTATTAACGAGTTAGTATGTTGATCCATTTACAACCTGAACTTGTTTAGTTTCAACCTTTCATGTTGGGGGAGTTTCCGCCCCTATTTTCGAGTAAGAATATATGTTAAAGTGTTTCACCTACCTAGAAAACTTCAATAAGTGTTTTGGAATACGATTTCTCAGAAGTCGCTTTGCCGTTTTGACAATGAAGGTATTTTCGAGACTTTGAGGTTGAATCTGTTGGACTAAAGGAGACACCACGGAGGTGCTCCAACGATGATTGTGATGCTAAACTTAAGGACACAGTACTTGATTGGGAGGTACCATTGCTTATTTCTGAAAAAATATTTTTTAAAGTGATTTTTAAATAAACATTAGTTTTGACTGAAGCTAATGTACTAGCATACTAGATTATGTTTGCGAATCTATTATCAGTTGTTATAATCTTGGCACAAAGCAAAAACTAGACTTATTGTTTCATCATGTTCTGGATGGCTGTGTGTGCTCATGCAGGATGCCTTGCCCTTTGAAGAAATGAATCCAGCTGAGGTGCACTGTGCAAAGGCTGATGTTGTATTATGTTTGGGTACAAGGTAATTAAATATGCATTTATTACTTGGGCTTTATGGAGTATGACTGGTTGGAATGTAAAAAATCCTAATCCCTTTATGGGTATACTGGTACTACTCCCGTTCAGTTTACAAATAACTCCTGCGTGCAATTTGCCTCTGAAGTGTCTCCCTGGTGGTGGCAAATTTGTTATTGTGAATCTTCAGGTATTTCAAGATTTCACCTTTTTGCAAGTATATCAGAATTTAATCTTGCTCTTTTCTCATTTTCATTTATTTTATTTTCACATTTTCTACAGAAAACACCAAAAGACAAGAAAGCAAATCTAGTCATCCATGGATTTGTAGACAAGGTGCTGTACGAAAGTAACAAAATAAAAAAATTCAGAATCCTTTTTTAAAGACTGAAATTACATACTTATGTATATTATCAACTGGTGCAGGTGATTGGTGGAGTCATGGACCTTCTCAATCTAAGAATTCGCCCATTTGTCAGAATAGATCTTCTTCAAACCATTTTTACTCAGGCAATGAGTTTAGGTAATTTTCCTGCATTTCTTTTTTATTAAAAATAATCAAACTACACACTTTGAACATAGTGTTTATCATATGGTATGCAAGAATAAACCATTCCTTAAGGAGTTGACTTCTTCCAAGTTTAAAAAAATTTCCATTCCTCAGCGGAGGGGCATTGGTTTCTATTTTCTCAAAGAAAGAGACAAGATTTTACAATATAATCTTTTATTCTTTAAAATTATCATAATAGCATTAACTGAAAACACACCCACGCACATACAAATCTTACTTGAGGTTTTCTTAATTTCTTTTATTTGCATAAATAAATTATTAATTTTTGTTTTCTTCTTAAAGTTATGTACTAACTAGAAGTAAAAACATAGATCTATTATTAAACATTAAAACTAAATATACAAACAAAGTACCAGCAAAGTGCCATAGTCCCACCAAATTAGTAGGGTTTGGCGGTGAGTTAAAAGACAAACCTTACCTTTATTTAATAGAATAAAATGGCTGCTCTCAGAGAGACATCTGACTCAGATGCTGATTAATAATAAAAAGTAAAAAATTATTATTTTTTATTTAACATGTCATGTCTAATTATAATTTGAATTAGAAAATGGTATATTATAAAAATTCAAATACATATTAAACAACATATTTGAATGATTCTTTTCATTTACCGTGTAGTTCACTCGCGCCCATTTTTTGTTTTATAGATCAGCGATATGTCAACTGGACACTCCGGGTAGCAAGTGCACATGATAAACGGGCTCTTATCCCATTCGTAAAGTCTGTGGAGGTAAGTTAATGTTAAAAATTGTACTGTACTACTTTATTATAATAGTTCCTTTACTAATTCATCCATTTGGTCTGTGTCTAGAGGTGGCACTTTTGTCCCATTTATGTGTGATTGGGTCGATTTGGGTTGTTTTTGTTTTTGTTTCAAACAGGTCAAAACAAAATAAAAAATGTAGTTCAAAGATGAACTGGTGAAGGTTACTCGTATTCCATTGTAAATGCGTACAACCTCCTAAATTGTTATTCAAGACTTAGATTAGCATTGTAATAATATTGTTTCTCAATCATAATTAACACATTAATTATTTTTAAAAAACAATAAAGATATGTGACATGACCTATTTGAAAGACAACTATTACGTTAAATATATATAACAAATATACTTTTAAAAAGTTATCTAAATCTTTGAATAACAAACAAACGAACTGTTTAGTAGGTCTGGGACAAAGGCAAACCTTACATCTATTCTAATAGAATAACGATTCTGAGGAGACCCCCTCTCTTTGCCTCTTTGGTATGGTTTGTAACGGATCATTTGTATTTGTAATTAGCACAATAGTTATTAACACAATTGCACATTTGTAAACCATAATTGGTATTAGGTATTTAGTTACACATTTAAAAATTTATAGACTAAATTTTTTTAAACCTAACACCTCAGCGTTCTTTTTCTTATAAAATTCTATCATCATTTACGCGTAAAGAACTATTACTCGGTTCATAGGTTAGTTTATCTCAATAATAGAATCTGCTATTTGATTGAATTCTAGTTAGTTTGTGGTTTGCTGACCTGTCACATGAAATGGCATTTTAGGTATCATTTTCAGACCACACAATGAAAGAGGCTGTTCTAGATAAGCATCCTTTTCAGCTTAAAAGGTAAAAATTCAAGACCTGTGTTATAATATATGCTTACTTGTGCCCTGGAAAGCGGTCAAATCTTAGTGTATGGTCAACTCGTCTAGATTCTATTTTGTTACATTATTTCCCTCTTTTATTTCTCTTATAGGTCCTTTTAGAGAGGGCAATTTCAACTCATTTACATAGAAATGAGTTTATTTGGGTTATATGTTGATTCTCATGGCTCAAACAAGTAAACTCCTAAGAAATCAGTAAAAGATGAAACGGATTAAATGGGGCAAAAGTTGGCCTGAAGTTGCATTTAAATGACCACAACCTCTTAAATCAGTTTATTCACAATCTTGTGTTATTGATATAGATTTTATAACCATATTTAACACTTTAACTACATATAAAAATTCAATGATAAAAGAATAAAAATGTTTTACCACTCAACCTAATTTGTTCTAACCCATATTAATAATATCCGTTCTGACTTGAGCCCCTTACAAACTGTTAATCAAAGCTAAACCTATATGTTCCATCTTCATTCTGATCGCAAGTTCGCAGCACAACAAGGAAGCCAATAATAAGAATATTAAATGGTAATATGGATTTAGCATAAATTTTACTATGATATATAATGGTTCTTTTTTTTTTTTTTGTATCTTGAACTAAATACTGATATACTTTTATTTTTGTGTCCAGTTTTAATCATTGTATTTTTACGTACATCGGTACACGTGTGTCAATGAAGAGGTCCTTTTGTCCCGCTTGGGTCGTGATAGGGTGTTTTAACTTTTATCGATGACCCAAATGGGACAAGCACTTTCACAGCAAGTCCACACACAATAATTACATTCTATACACACACACACACAAACTGGATAAAATGCAAAGATAAATCTTCTATCGTCATACTAAGTTCATGTTTAAATCTGTCAGGAGAACCGTTTGGAAAATTGAACCATTTGATGTCATCTTGAAAGTTAACTTCAGTGAAGGATGTGGATGCTCGTGCAGCCGAATAAAGATCCCTATCGATTTTCATGTACGAATTTCTTCATTCATTCCATATATAATTACATATAATTATATGCATGTTTCATTCATCTATTTTTACCTTCTTCATACCACAAAAATTGAAAGTTTTGTCCTGGAGGTCCGGATCATAGTTTTAGTAAATAAATGCCTCGACAACCTCGTTTTGCAGGGTCAGCGATCAGCCCTATCCAGCCCGACCAGTTTCAACCCATACTAAAAACAATCTATGTCAACCCATTACCCAACCAGTCCAATTTGCACCTCTAGGATAGAGCAAGTATACTAATTCTTTTCCCATTACACTATTAATTTACATAAATATTGACATTTTATTTCATATGCAGGCATCAAGAGACGATTTAACACGTGATAATGATCACGTGTTTGGAAAACTGAAATCTAAAGCTATAAAAAGCAGATCTTGCGGGCAGAATTCAGTTATCGAAAGAAAATTGATAACATCACCAAAAACTGAAGCTATAACCCGTGCGGTTGTGACCAATATCAGATGGTATGATGAAATGACAGTTAAAACCTCTGGAGCTGGCTCATTGAGCAAATGCTCACTGAAAAGAAGAAAAGAAGGAAAGAATGAAACCGAAGCTGCTCGTAAGCTCCCAAAAGGGCAATACAGGGATAAGAAAATATAGATGATCGGAAAATGATTTGTTTTTAGACAGTGTACATACGTAAATCCGTTGATTTTGGGTAGAACTATTATATAATTTAGGAAACTAGCAATTGTGTGATGTATGCTAAACTAGAGGTGGTGTTCATCGGATCGAAACTGAACAGAAACAGATCAAATTGACTCGGAACTAATTAATACAAACTATAAAAAAAACGGATTGACCTAAGCGGGATCATTTGGGTTTGGTCTATAGTTTTAGTTTGGTCATACTGGGTGAACTTTCATTCGCAACGAACCAACTTTTTTTTGTAGCTATGAAAACTTGTTATTTGAAACTCGTGGGACATTTCCAATAGGATTAGGTAAACTGCGGCTTGCGTCTTGCGTCTTGCGATGAGCAGATAGCTTTCAAAAGGTTTAAAAGTGAACTAGATTCCAACTGGATCTTTGGTCAGAATTGGTTGATAGATGGATACAATGATCAAACTTGGAGGGTTTTTTTTCGATAAATCTAAATGTTTTCATACTTGAAAATCATAAATTACAAATATAGCAAGTTACGGTTTCAGTTTATGTGATTTAAGTGTTTTAACTATTCGAACTCAAAATAGAATCTTTTATTAATACAACCCATGTGTTTTAAACAAGCAACGGGCCCACAACCATAACCATTTAAACGGAATCATAAGAGATGGTTGGGGGTTAAAACTATTAGAATAGTTATAGTTGGGGCCTAGGGGTTAAAAGTTTTGCAAGCTTTTAGTAACCTCAAATGAGTTTAAGAAGATGTTGAAAATGCCAAAAGCAAAGGATGTGAAACAAACTATCTTATGTGATAAGTTTTGGCAAAATTGTTTGATAACGGTGAAGGTAATGGGTCCTATTTTGAGACTACTCCGTATATGTGACTCTGATGAGAAACCTTCATGTGATGTTTTGGTGAACTATAATGAATGTTAACTACTAATTTAACATGTGATGTTCATTGTAGAAAATAATGTGGTTCAACTTGATGATGATTTTGATGTAGAAGATGATGTGGTTCAACTTGATGATGATGGTGGTGATTATGATGATGATTTGGATGCATAGGAATGCTCATGTGGTTGTTTTTAATTTGATAAACTCATGGATGGTTGTTTTTGGATTGTTAAACTTATTAATGGTTGTTTTTTATTTGCTAGACTAATGAATGAATGGTTGTTTTTAGCTATTTAATTATTTGGAATTTTTTTAAAATTTTCCATATTATATATACATATATTTATATATTATTTATGATGTTATCCGGTTTTTAAATCCGGTCCAACTGGTCCGACTGTTGACCGCTAAGAAGACCGGTCCGGTTTTAAAAACATTGGTTAAAACCATTAGTTGTTTAAACCACATAGGCTACATTAATAAAATGTTCTATTTGTTAAAACACCTAAACCACATATGCCAAAACCATAGTTTACTCTTGAAAATATATGAATTTATTATAAAAAAAGGTAAAAGCATTGAAACAATTTGCATTTTACACTTGATCTAATAGAAAATTATATGTTTGTTGCATCCACCTTTTTAACTACATTTTCAAGAGCAAATTTGTTGTACATTTAAAGTTCATTACAAAGTTGTAATAAATTAGAGGGTGATAAACATTACATAAATATCAGCTACATTAAACTCTAGACGACCCGATTTTACTGTTAAACAGACGTGTGAGAAGGTACACCTGCAACACGCTTGTGCCAATTAGAGCTGCAGATTCCATGAGGGCTTTGTGCCTGGCTCTACTACTCATTCCTTCATTTACTGCACATCAAAGACGAACAATCAATGAGAGTATTGGACCCCTTTGCCACTCGAAAGTTGGCTTTCGTGCATTTTATAAGGTGCATAAACGGGCAGGGGACCGTAAAAGCCCAAACCCTGGCATGGTATAAGCCTTATTGGGCCAGGCCCTAGTTTGAGGTACCAAATCTAAACTAAACAAAGCCTACTTAAGCAAAAGTATCTATCAAAAAGCCTGGTCAACTTCCAGACCCATTCTACTCTAAGCCTGATAAAGGCTGAAGACCGACAGCTAAAAGAATCCAGAAATGCCCATATTCCAGCCCATAAAATGCTAGGCCCTATGTAGCCCAAAAAATTTAGACAGATGTATGTTCCAAAAACACAAAGGCCCGACCCTAACGGCTAACGATTGGGCCGTCCCAGACAGCATGAGGAATCGGCACAGACCAACAATTCTATTCTACTAAACCTTAATCTAAAAGGGTAAATGCATGAAAAACAATATATTTTCACAATTTTTATCACATTATATTCTATTCTACTGTTAAAGATTTGAGATTATACTTGATGCCTGCCGATCAGTTTCAGCCTCAAGCCAATGTTGTTCAAACTGAATGTTATACAAAGCATCCTCTAACTTTGATATCTGCTCCAGAATCGGTTTAAAATGATCTGCAAAATAAAAAAAAAAAAACAAATAAAAAAAAAAAAAACACAGAACTTGAGAAGATTAATGCTATATGGCTGGCTATATATGCAATAAAACAAGGTGATATAAATTAGTATGGCGACAATATAATTTCTGCAATCATATACAACAGGCTGATAGCTTGTAAAATATAAAATCTTGAGCAAAAAAGCTTATGCAGCCAACCCGATCTGGTTCGACTCGAACTGCAAAATTTAATAATTTATAAACCTGATCCAGCATACATTTCCCACCTATCTAGGGTTGACAAAATACGCAAATCTTGTAGTCAACTAATTTAGTCAAACTTAACATAACCTTAATAACATATACAAATCTTGTGAATAAGTAAGGAAATTAGTTAATTTAATCACTCCTGCAAGTCAGACATCCATTAATGGAAATTATACGGAAGCAATGAAAAAAAGCAAGCTAAGGTCTCACCATCTTTTGCATGCTCAACATCATTATAAAAGTGGCTAGACTGAACATCAAAGTCTACGGTTCCATGGTGTGGTGATTTGTTAGTGAAGCAAAATTTATAAATGCCTTCATTATGCACAACAAATTCTGACTTCTTGCTTATTTTGTCACGAAAATCTTGAATCTGTTCGCCTTTTGGTCCTGTTACCTGATAATCACAACACGGCCATCAAAATCAGTTGATAGAAACCTTTGATCAATAAAACATCATCATACAAAAAGAAGGTGGAACAATCATTGGACATGATTTTTAGCAGCAAACAACAAATGTGCAAAAAAGAAATTTTTTTTCCAATGGTGTATAAACCGTTGGGGCGTGTTTAACACAAAACCATATATCATTTTTTAGAAAAGAACTATGAGAATCACATAACGCATACCCATGGTGCATAGATGATAGTCATGCATAGCGGAACAATTAAGAGGTGGTTAAACAACCATCTTATATAAAGCATTCAAAATAATATTTGAACAATGCATAAGAGTATCTAGTTAGTTCTCGCAGTTCTTTGGTTAAAACTAGTTTTATGCACAACATTCCTCTGAAACCCTATATCTCTAAAAGAAAACTTTTAATCCCCTTATCAATATAAAAACCCTCCCAAACTAATATTTGTCAACCCAACATTCCAATTTTGACTTTTCAATGTCAAAATTGGCATCTTAGGGTTCTTTTAGCCATGGAAAAACATCAATGATTACATCAAACAACACAGAACACAAAGAAACTTAAAGACAACATCATAATCATATAAACAAACGAATTAGGTTTCAAATTATTACGCTAAAACTCGCGGAATGCAAATCACCCAAACAGTAAAACGAACGAGACAAAGATAAACGAATACCACAAAATCAACACCATCTTCGTTATAATGCCAAGCACCTTCGACCTTAATAACAACAAACGAATATCGAACAGTGGAACCGTACTCAGCTTTATGCGAAAAACACTCTTCCCTGTCGATCACAAACCTGATCCCAAACACCATCGTTATGTTGGCCGACAGAACCACCGCTACAACCGCCATCACAGCCGGCGACAACATTTTCATCTGAAACAAACGCACAAGAGTTCAATTCAACGAACAACATCGAAAATTGGAGACTCAAGATCGTGAATTTGTGATCGAGAATCGAAAGAACATAGATCAGTAATTAGCTTACCTTCAATTCGTTAGGGTTTTTGCGTTTGGAATTCAGGTACGAGTTTGAGGATTGAGCAGAAAAGAAGTAGAAACAAGTTTCACCTGAACTCAAACTGAAGTCATGAGTTATTATTTTGTTAATTGTGTTTTTACGGTTTAATGTTACTGGACCGTAATTCAATGGAATTGGGCTAAAAGCAAGTTTCCCTGGCCCAATAAAACCAGATTCGATTCAATCTTACTGGAATTAGAGGTGGGCAAAAAAATCGGACCCGAAACCGGCAACCCGAACCGGTGGTCCCGTTTTTTTGACAAACTAAAACCAGAACCGGGAAAACCGGAACTGGTTCCACCTATACCTGGCCAAAACCTGAATCGGAACCGGCCAAAACCGAACCGGAACCGGTCGAAAACCGGAACTAGAACCGGAACTGGATATTGACTTTGTTGACCCGATTTGCGTACCTCTAACTGGAATACAGTGATGCACAAACCGGTTTTTTTTCCAAAACGGTTCGGGTTAGGAACCGGTCCTGTTTGGTCAATCATGGCCTAAACCGGTTCGGTTTGGAAACCAGTTTGAGAGAAGGAGATACTAAACCTATAGGAACCGGTTTGGAAGGTTGAAACATGTTTGAAGGGATTGAAACCGGTTTGGATAGGTTTGAAACCGGTTTGAGTCGGTTTGTAAACCGGTTTTAAAGCCAAAATCTCGAACCTATGCCAAATTTGCGATTCAAATCGGTTTGGGAACCGGTTTTTTTGTTCACCTCTACTGGAATAATCTGCTTGTTTGTATAAAAGGCCTGGCCAACGTAAAGAAGGAAAAACCGACTTTCATAAAAATTCTTGGTCTTCTGGAAGCAATCAAACTTAAAATCTAGGTTTTCTTTTGATTTTTCAATAACAAAATGCTTTGGTTTTGGTACTTCAAGATTTAAATATTCCAAATCCTTGGATCGGGTTTTCTCATACCAATCTGTAATAGATTTTTCAAATCTTTTTGACTTGTGAAATTCGTAACCATAGTTTACATAGTAATCATACTTTCCTGAAGATTGGCCCAGGGTATCCCAATTTCCTTTCTTCTTATGGTTCTTCTTTTTGTTATTCCATCTCTCCTTTAATTCCTCATCTTCCCAATCATCTATAGCAGCATTAATTAGAGGATCTCTTGTTTCTACACCAACTCTTTTGTAAATTTCTTCTCGAATTTCAACTGGTAATGCGGGCTTCATAAAGTGCAAGCTTCTTAAAAGATCAAAATCAATGAATCTTTCAAGAATCGCAACTGCTGCCATTTCTCTCACCAATGATTCTTCATCTTCACCATTTTGATTAGCTTGTCTACTTGATTCTCCAGTTTCTCTTACTGCTTTATATCCTCCAAATCTTAGGGATAAAGATCCATCTAGTCTGGATCCTGTGCTTACCCGTGATGGAACCTTTGTCACTTTCTTCTTTGATGGTTTCAGCATCCATCTTTGACCTTGTAATTCAGTGACTGATCTTGATTCTCCTGGTACGGCTTGAATTCCATTGGTTGCTAAATGTTCAGCAACCCTTTGTATATTATATTTGAATCCGGCATAACTTGTGTTTGTTAATATGCCCACTAACGCCCTTGTTATTAGTAAATTCGATTCACCAGTAAAGTCTTCGTATCCTCTTGTTTGAATGGATACTTGTACATGATTGTAAAAATCATGTATAGACATCATTATGTCAGGAGCTAAATAGACCAGTTGTGTTCCTCTGGTCATATCAACCTCCATGGTTCCTAGGATGGCTCTGTCGTCAGCCCATCTGGTGCCTCTGAGTACTAAGAGAACTTGTGTACCAGCATCTCTTCTGTGCAGAGCATGGACTCTTATCATTAAGAGTCCTAGATGCACATGTTGCATGCCACTTCTAATTAATTAATTGTAGGATTGTTCATTAACAAACCCTATGTCTTCTTGCTGACCTTCTGCAGTAACCAGAATTCTTTCTTCACTGTAGTGTTGATAGACTCGATGTCTAGTGGACCTTGATCCTTCATTGTACAAGGTTTCAGCTGGGACTAAACTTGCACGTCTTGCTTGTGATATCCTGAGTTCGGCTTCAGGGTCTATCTGGCTTTCGATAGTTCTATTAAATCTTCCTGTTGGCACCCATCTTTGTACATTATTTCGTAGCCTTTGTAATCTTCTGTAGTCCCTTATCTGGTCTTCTTGATTAGCCAATGTTTCTGTACTTCGGTTTTCACCAAAGGCTAATCTTTCTCCCCTTCTGCTTATTTTGTCTTTTGTTTTTCTTGTTCTTCTTTAAGAATCCTGTAAGGATCTTTAAAAACGTAATACGGTCCTTTTGGTTTGTGTAACTTTTCACCACCAATTGACAGCTTTTCCAATTTCTTGTTGAGTTCTTCAAGAAACTGCTCGTTTTCTGCAACCGCCTTTCCTTTTCGAGTCTCCTGTCTTAATTCTTTAACGTCTTCTTTGACCGTCTTGAGTTCTTCTAACAAAGTTATAACTGCTTGAATGATAAAGTTGTTTTGCTTTATTGTAATCCCTGTCTGATGTGTCGTAGTGCCCACTCCTGATGCTTTTGAGAATCCAACTGCCGGTGTTTCAATTGATTCAACCGCCTCTATTGTCTGTTTATAGCTTTCTGATTGAGCAGTTATGTTCCAATTCATGAAATCAAGTATGATTTCACTTCCTGGATTAATTCTTCAACTTTTCTGACTTGAGATTTTAGCTCTTCTGTGAGTTTCAGAGCTTCAGCTTCCACTAGCTTTGGTTGCTGGGCAACCAAAGCTAGTACTTGACAATATAAGGACTTGGTTTCATTGCCTTGATTGGAATTGCTTCTTCATTGATACAACATGATGTTGCCCCTGTATCAATAATTGCTGGTATTTCAAATTCTTCTACTACCTAAATTATAAAACTAAGAAAATGAATATCATACCGTCATTGATGATGATGCGTTTGGTATTACTAAATTTACTCGATACAAAATACTCATTTCTAAAAAGACCATTTTAATACGTTCTAGCTATCAAAATGTTCTAATAAGATTCAATTTGAGCTTAGAGATAGATTTAAGGGGTTTTCTAGACCAAAAAAAAAAAAGTTGTGGAATTTTGGAATTCGGTTTCAAGAACATCCTCATTCAAAGATCAAATATCTACGTCTATAAATTTAAAGATCCAAACAAAGTACAATAGTATATTAGAAAGACATTTATTTTTCTAAAATTTATCTTGCTTAGCTAATAAATAAAGGTTTCTTAGGGGCACTTGGCGCATTTTTAAAAACCATTGATGTTTTTTCCACGGTTCTCTCTCATATTAAATATATATTTTATTATATAATAATAATAAATATTAAATATGCGTTTCACCCATTTTTTAATTAAAAATAAAACTTTTTAATATATTAAAAATATATTATATTAAAAACACACTTTTTTTTTAAAACCCAAATTATTATAAAATGTATAATTTTTAAAAATAGTTTTTCAAAACGAAATATTTAAAGAAACAAACTTTGAAAAAAATTAGTGTTTAAAAAAATAATATAAATAATATTAATCATATTTTATATTAAAAAATCATCTTATATAGTTAAAATTTTTATTGCTAACTATTAATTATAATATTTTTTATTATCTCGTGTAATACACAGGTAATAAACTAGTATTATATAAACTTAGGTCCAATAGTAGGTAAAACTTGTTAGACATCCACTCTTTTTTTACTAATATGTGAAATTTTCCGAACAACCTTACTAGGTTCAAAATGCCATTTTTCTGATCTAGGTATACTTTTCTAGTTAAAAGATAGTAATAAAAAGGGTTATTGGATTTAAATACTCCCAACTTTGACCAATTGGCCAGCAATACTCCCAACTGAGAAAATGTTTAACAGCACTCTCAACTTTCAAAACATTTTCCACTGGCACTCTAAAACATGATTTTTTTGATGACGTGGCACTTGTTTTGGAGTGCCAGTGGAAAATGTTTTGAAAGTTGGGAGTGCCGGTAAACATTTTCCCAGTTGGGAGTATTGCTGGCCAATAGGTAAAAGTTGGGAGTATTTAAATCCAATAACCCTAATAAAAACTTAAATTTATTATTAAATTATAATATGTATTGTGTTATTGGTATGTAATATTATGACGTAGAGTATTGTCATAAAATGCATATGAAGCATTACTAACAATTCTTTAGTTTGGTTTTTAAAATTAAGATGATTAAAAATTAGATAACAAATGAAAGATTGAAGGTGAGAGTAACATGTGACAATTTATATATTTATTTATCAGAGAAAATGAACAAAAGGCCTTTATAACAGACAAAATAAAGGTACTGTTTGTTTTTTTCTCTAAAACATTTACAGAAGTTTACTAGATATGTTTGTATATTATGATCGATCAATTGTATAGAATGGATGCATAAAGTAATAAAAATAAAGATAAATTTTGTTTCATATTTGAACCATTAAGTGTTGAATCAATAAGATGTTTGAATGATTAAGAAACTCTGAACCAGTTAAGACTGTTTGGTTGAATATTTGGATAAAAATACAAAATACCCCTCATTCTTTACAAAACTCCTTAAGTCCCCCCCCCCCAACCATCGGTTCTAACCTGAGCAGTCATCAAGAAAGGAGGAGAGGAGCCCTTCAGCCCCTCTTTTTTTTCTTTTTTTTTTTTTTCATTCAGAGTCTAAGAGAGTGTTTGTTTTTTCTAAAAACATCTGCGCCACCTCTTATGTGTGCGCCGCGCAGATGCAGGCAGAGGTTGGACCTCTACAGCCTGTTTGTTTTCTCGCAGACGTTTCATTAAAAAAGGTTTGTCCGTCCTCTTCTTGACGCAGACGTGAACCAACCTCTTCCCACATCTTCCCACCTCTTCTAGCCTACTACTCCCATTTGCCCGTTGATAGAACTCGTCTTCACCGCCCTCATCACCCTCGCCCTCGCTACTCCACCGCTGCCCTCGCCCCTCCACCGTCGTCTCCCTCGCCGTCGTCGCCCTCGCCCCTCCACCACCGTCGTCGCATGACCGCACGAATCCTCAATCGACCGCACGACTATTCAATCGAACTCAATCGATCTCGACGGTGACGGTCGGAACAGGGCTCATCGACGGTGGATTGGGGTTGGAGGAGAGCACGACGGTCGGAGCTGGGCTCATCGACGATGGGTTGGGGAATAGCAGACGGCCGAAGATGGGCTTATCGACGGTGGACCAAGTTTGGGAAGAGGTTTTCTTGCTTGATAAAAACAAACACCCCCAAACACTCTTCTTGCAGAGGTTTGGTCCACCTCTTCTGCAAAAGAGGTCTGCAGATGTGGTCCGCAGACGTTTTGCCTCTGAAAAAACAAACACCACCTAAACCATTCAGACTTCTATTAAGACTTTTTTTCTCCATTCAGATGAATCTAAACGATTCAGACTCAGATGTAAACAAACAGATCCTAAATAAACACAATAAAGCATAAAAATTTCTTCCTTTTCAATACAAGATACTTTGCAGCTGGTTTTCACATACATCATCAAACAAATACTATACGACAACAATCTCCAGCCAGTGGCCAGACTTCAGACCTCCGGAACTATAATCTTCCCATCAAGATTAAAAACAAAAACAAAGAAAAATTAAAAAAAAAATTCAAGAATTACATATAAAAAACCCATCAAAAGAAATCAAACTCAAGATAATTACCAGACCCCTTTTTCTCCGGTGCAGCACCAGCAACCCCAACCCCTTTTTTCTCCACCGCACCCGCCACCGGCGGCTCGATCTCCACCGGTCTTGGAACCTCAGGCGGGCTTGCGCACCGGATCAAAGCCCAGTTTACACCTTCAAAGAACGGATGCTGTTTGATTTCAGTAGCACCCCTTTTATAAGCCAACCGGTGCTGTGGTTCTTTAATCAGCAACCCTTTGATCAAATCACGGGCCGAAAAACTAACCACTGGTGACTCAGGAAACCGCAACGGTTGACCCACAACGTTCATCAAAGTGGCACGGTTCCCTGATCCTTTAAAAGGTGTTTTACCGAACAATAGTTCATACAAGAAGATCCCCAGTGTCCACCAATCAACCGCACTCCCATGCCCTTCGTTTTTTATAATCTCAGGTGCTAGATACTCGTGGGTCCCGACAAACGACATGGAACGGGCCCCTGTCGGTTCAGCCATTAGCTCAGGTAACGGGGTGACTTGGTGTCGGATTTCAGGTTTGGTTTTGGTTTTTGAGTTGGATTTAGATTCTTTTTTGGACCTGCTCATGAAGAGTTTGGGTGAGAAACATGATGTGGGGACAACACAAGAAGGCTGGATGCAAGAAACAGGCTCCATGCAGGCGGGCTGGACGAAATAACCTGAGCTTTTTCTGAGCGGGTCTGTGTCAAATGATGTAGATTTGACGAGTGTCGGGCTCACTGAGCAGCGGAGCGAAAGGTCAAAGTCTGAGAGCATTATGTGCCCGTCTTCTCGTACTAAAACGTTTTCAGGTTTTAGGTCTCGATATATGATCCCGAGCATGTGAAGGTACTCCATTGCGAGAAGAATTTCGGCAACATAAAACCTGCAAGCAAATTATCTTAGCTAGTTAGTTAGCATACTGAATTTGGTTAATTTTTAAAAATTACATATTAATCACTTGTAAAAATAGTCAAAATACTTTCTGGTCAATCCAACCTGACCCGTTAGTTGAATAAAAGAAGCCCGTTTGACCCGCCCATCTTGCTGCTTCTAATTAACATAAGGTGTGAGTGTGTGACACAAATGCAGCATGAAACTGTCTAAAAGTGTAAGTTTAACACGCAAACCTCCTAAATCATTTTTTAGTTAAAAAGTACATGAAACAAAAATGTGACGATTACTTCAAGAGGTGGCTAGATGGGCGGATCAAGCGGGTTTGGCAATGGGTCAAAAAGATCCATTTTTCACTACAGGCAACACAGTTAAGATGACCCATAAACATTTTGATAGTTTTTTAGTAGACAATTATTAATTAAAATCTACATCTATGAATAAAACATTGAAAGATCCATTTGACCATTTCCTGTTTTAGCTGAACTTGTTATTGACCCGTTTGAAGTAATACATAACCCAAATCGACCCATCTAAATAAAAGGCCAAAAGGGTCGAAATTGCCACCATTGTTTTAACTAAAATGATAAATTTAAGAACAATGAAGCAAATTAAAAGTAGGGACCAAGAGATCATACTTTACAGCTTGTTCACAAAACCGTTTCCCGGGCTGCCTTTGTCTAAGAGTATGCAAATCACCACCGGGGCAAAACTCCATGACCAAACAAGAGAATTTATCGGTTTCAAAATGAGTATACAAGGTTGGAAGAAATGGGTGATCCAAACACTGTAATATCTCCCGTTCGGTCTGTGCCCGCAACAACTTTTTACGGGATTCTAGCGACACTTTATCCATAACTTTCATTGCAAAATAAGATTTGGTACCACTAAGCTCAGAAAGATAAACACTCCCAATATCACCACAACCTAACCGTTTCAACAACCGAAAATGGCTCAAACCCAAAACCCCATCTTTTGTTCTAACAGCTTGGATCGCTTCCCATCTCGAGTCGTTTGATTTGTGGGGCTTATTCATGTTACTACTAAAACTACTACAACTACTTTCATCACTTACATCAGTGCCAGTGCTTCCCCTACACATACTACTCTTTCCACTTTCAACAAGATCGGTTTTTTCACTGGTTTGTGCACTATTACTAGTGTTAACAGATGCTTCTTTTTGACCCGATAAACTTTTTTCTTTATCGAACGGATTTTGATTTGGTTGAGATTTTTTGGAATCTGATTCGGGTCTTTTTTCCATGAGCTTTGTGGGGGTTGAAGGCTCTAAATTTTTAGGGTTTTCCCCCATTGATTGACTACCAACTGTTTTTGTACTAGATTTTGAATCCATATTCAAGATGCTGCAAATTTCTTTAATTCAATCAAATGTACTGCAACATCTTCAACTCTGAAACAAGTAGATAGAAAATTAGTTAGCTTTTCAAAAAGAAAAAAAGAAAGAAAATTAGTTAAATTATTGATTAGTGGGGCTTTACTAGGTATTTTTGTTTGTTTGTTGGTTAAATTATTGATTCACCACAAGCTGTAAAGCTGGATCTTCATAGAAGAAAGATAAAAAAACAATGAAGAAATCAAAAAATTAGTAAAATTTAGGCAAAATATCATCACAGAAATAATTTGCACATCATGTTAGTGTCAAGAATGAAATTAAGAAAGTAATAAAATATCAAACATTTTAACAAATCAAAAGGGTCACAAAATCTCAAACAGATCAAGAAATTATCAATAGAAATCAGAATAATACCATTAAAGATCAATCAATGCATATATATAATATTACCAAAACACTGTCAAGAAGCAAAACAAGAAATTTACAAAATTCACACAAACCAAGAAACAAAAGCAGAGCTGGGATGAAGATTTAAGTTATTCTTTCAACACAAATTAGAAATGGTACCTTAAAAAAAGAAAGAAATTAATGGATTTAGAAGATGCTATGATGATATGAACATCTTTCATGTAGCAATCAGAGTCCATGACAAGATAAGAAGAGGCCCATGAGTAAGAAAGAAAAGAAAAAGGTAAAAGTAAAAGGATACATGAAAAGCAGACAGATCTTGAAAACAGACCCACCTTCTCTTCCATTCAAACCTTTACCAAAATCATCCCCACAAAAAACCCTAATCCAGAAATGAAACAATAACATATAAAAACCAATACCCACTTGCATTAACAATCAAAAGATCAGGTTTCAAAAGTAAAAAATAAATAAATCAAAAGTAACCCTAATAAACAAACCTGAAGGGTTGACATAGATCAAAAGTTAGGGTTTTTATTGTGAGAGAATCATCCCCACTAAAACCCTAATCCAAAAATGAATCAAGAAAATATGAAAAGCAAAACCCACTTGCATTAACAATCAAAAGATTATATTTTCCAAGGTTAAAACAAAAGTAACCATAAGCACAAACCTGAAGGGTTGACAAAGATCAAGATTTAGGGCTTTTGTTGAGCCCCAAATCGAGAACCCAAATCCAAAACTGAATCAAGAACATATGAAAAGCAAAACCCACTTGCACTAACAATCAAATGATCATATTTCAAAAGTATGAACCACAAAACGAACCTGATTGGTTGATTTAGATCAAAAGTTAGGGTTTCTGTTGAGCTCTAGATCATGAATCATATGAAGTGAGTGAGTTGGGTGTTCCCAATTTGTGGTGGATGAGAGTTGGGTTGGGTGATTGTTGTAATTGATGAGAGAGACTGAAAATGTTGAGGGATCGAGGTAAAGTTAAAGGATTGCCACGTTCTTGATATTATTATATTTGATTTTCATCTTAAAAGAAAGAAAGAAAACATATGGGCCTCCTGTGGTTCCACCCTGTACATCATGGTTTTAGCTTTTAAGGCAACTCAGAATTTTCTATTCCTATCTTGTCAATAATCAAATATAAGAAAAAGGTAATTTTTTTCACCCCATAAATTCATAACATAATAGTAACTAAGATTTTATAGCACTATGTGTTCTTACAACTTTTTATTGACTTTTTTTTTTTTTTAAATTGGCATATCTTTAGTCATATTTTTTTTAAAACTAATTTGGGTCTCTGATGGATCATCAGCGGTTACCATCTGATCTTAGACATCACAAAATCATCGGTTCACAAAAAAAGTAAATACTTTGAGAAGATCTCATTATAGGATTTGAACCAAAGATTTTATGATTCTTAAGTCTTATCAAACAATCTAGATGTCGTTGAAGTATAATGTGTTTGACGTCACTTCTTTTCTAATAAAATGGGCATGCATTCATCTTTCTAAAAAAATATGTTGGATAGTTTTAATAAACTCTAAAATATTACTTAAATTTAATATTATTTTATTATTAAAAAATGTTTTATAATTATTTCACTAAACTTGAAAAGTAATTGTATTTGTTTCATTAATGTCACTTCAACGTATCATATGTATCAACATACAATGTTTTTATGTAGATTTGTAGTTTTTTTTCTTGAAAGAAAATGATTTTGATGTGGAACAATCGTTTATCATGTCACATACTAAAGTTTGGTTACCCTGACTACGTGAGATTAAATATACCCACTAGATAAGCAGGAGTCTAATAAATGGATAAACTTTTTTCCTTGCTCTTGTTTATGTTGTATATTTTAGTGCAATTGGATGTAAATGAATATTAAAGAGTTAGAGGTGCGGGGGCACACTCGTTTAATATTTCTGAGCTCCTGACCAAACACGGGAGTCAAGGGGGTCGCGCCCCCTTGCAGGGTCCTAAGGGCAGCGCCCCTAGCGGGGTCCAAGAGGCAGAGCCCCTGGTGGCGGTTCCATAATCAAGTTTCTTGAATTCGAAAAGGAAGAAATATTAATTTCGGATAGTGATTCATATACGATCTGATAGATTTCCAAGTATTTTGACGAATTTCTCTAACAGTTTAAACTCTTTACCTTGAGGCAGAACATATCTCCTTCAATGTCATACTCCAAAACTACAAGGCATTGGCATGTAAATCTGTAGTTAGAAAGAACTTTATGTTATTTTTTTAGACATTACTTAATGTTAGTTGACTTTTTAGAGCTCTCTTTAAAATTTAATTTTATATCAGTTAATTTTGAAACTTCAAAAATTCTAAAAAATATTTTGATAAATTTTAGTTAAAATTTTAAAAGAATATTTGTTTCTTTTTTTCTTTTTCTTTTTTTAATAAAACGATGAAGTATGTAATCATGCAATCAATTAGGATTGTCTTGTAAAAGAAAATTATTGGTTTTATCATCATATAATAAAATTTGAGTTACATGAATAATACAAAAAATAGTACCTTTAAATATATTTGATTTCCCCTTTAATCAAATAAATTAAAGTTATATTAATCTCAAGTCAACCATAAAGGTTCATAACATAATTGTTGAATTTGGTGGTTAGTTCACCTGTGCCTAAAAATATGTTAGATTAAATTTAGATGAATTTGGTGGTTAGTTTACATATTTAAGACCCACAAAATTTAACAGGACAAAGTTAAGCTTAGCTTACTTTGAATTGTTAAATACTTATAAGTGTAAATATACTTTAACTGTCTTTTCAATAAGAAAAAAAATAAGTTAATAAATAAATAAGAATTTTTTATTAAACATGTCCATTCATCACCAAGAGAAAACAACAAAAAATATATATAAACATATAACCATAATAATCTTTCCAATGCTAACATTGTCACATATATTTGAGTTAAAATTAAAAAGTTATGTTCTGTTGGATTTAATCAATTTGCTTGTTAATTGAAAGGTTTCAAGACCAGCTGTCAATAAGTATTCGTGTCCTTCATCCGGTTCCTACTAGAGGTGTAAAGGCTCGGGCTTAATTTGTTTTGGCTTAGAAAATATGAGCTTAGCTCATTTAATGCTTTATTTTCAAAGATCGAGCTCGGCTTGTAAGAAATTTTTTAAGCTTGAGTTCAGCTCATTTACTATTAATTAATTTATTTGTGCTAATTATATATATATATATATATATATTTATTTATTTATTTATAACTATACTTTTAATATATAACATAATATATAAAATTTTATTGGTTTATCATAATTATATATATAAACAGTTATTATAAAAATATACATTTATTTATATAAACAATTTCTTTGGTTTATCAATTAAAAAGAAATACTGACAATGCATCTACTGCATGGTCGTATCTTATATATTAAGTGTCATGTGCAAATACTAAAAATGGGCTCCTATGTATGCGTGTTTGGTAATTAGTTTGTAACTAAATATGAAGCGAGTTAATTTGTTTTTTTGACCTAAATTTTAAATTTTTTTGACATAAATTTTAAATTGTAATGAGTTATTGGGTCAAATGTTTAAGGAAAAAAATTTTGTTTTAGCTTTTATAAAATTCGTAACTGGGTTAAATATATTTAAAAAATTTGAATGTAAATTATAAGTGTTTGTTGTAAAATAAATTAATATATATATAATATACACAATTTTTTTGAAAAAATTAGGCCCTCTAAAAAATGGATCATGTACGGCCGCACGTCTCGTACTTGCTTTATGTGACACCCGGCAATTTCAGGTAAATTGCAACTCTTACACTCTACGTATTTCACATTTATACTTGTTGTATTTCATTTAATTATGTTTAAATTAGATGAGTTGAACACAAACAACTACGAAACGATAGTTCGAGGAACTATTGAATCGTACATTGCACATTGGTTTTAGAAACCAAGTGTGACAAACACAAACACTAACGCAAACACAATAATTCAGGGAATTATTGAATTGTGCATTACACGTTGATTATGATTAATCAAGCGTGCAAACATTTCGTAAAACACGATCATCAACTATCAAAGATAATTCGAGGAATTATCGAAACACACACGAGTCTCACAAACGTTGGTGATCAAACAACTTATGTGCTATTATATGATTATGTGCTAAACACGCGTTAGATGTTTAGGATAAACGTTAGGAATCGAACACGAGCAAAATCGAATCATCGACATCAAAAAAACAAGAAAATGGACTCATCTTGGTACGCCAAGGCCCCTTGGCGAAGGGCTTGGCGATACGCGAAGCAAGAGCGGGGGCTCTGGATCCCGAATTCCTCGGCGGAACGCGAAGGCCATTTTGATCGGCCTCGACGATACGCGAAGCCCATGCATATCAAAATTATCATAAAAACCAATCCCAACTCATTTGCTCGGTTCCTATCACACATCACCGAACATTTTCTCTCAAAAACGACCCAAATCCTCTGTAATCGACATCCAAACTCCCTGGAGTCACTTTGGAAGTTATTCCTTTGTGTTGGAAGCCATTGGAGCTCAAGTAAGGTGTTGGGAACCATCAAGAAGCTTGGAGCGGCCATCAATCCGCTGGATCGTCATCATCAGAAGCTGTTCAACTCGAATCCTAGCATCTAAGGTAGTTTTATATGTTTATCTTTGGTTAGATCGTACATGCATGATGTAAAAAACACATGCAGGTGTGTTTGAACACATGCAACTCCATGTGGCTATTGAGCACGAATTTGTTGGTGATTTGATATGTTATTAGATTTAGATCTACTGATTTTAGTATAAGATTGATGGGATTTGAGTTTGGTTGAGTTATTGATCGATTTGATGATGGTTTAGGTGCACTTGCCATAAAAGGAAACTTTTGCGTTGCATGTCATAGATTTGTGATGATCTAGACATGTTAGACATGTCTATATGTTGTCAAATGCATATTGGAGTGTTTAGAAACACATTTGGGTATTTGATTTTGTCAAAAACATGGTTTTCCAAAAACTTACTAAATGAGGAAACCTTTGTAAATCAAAAGAGGGCTTTTGATGTCTATGAATCTTTTGGTGAACTTTGATTATTGAAATATGTTTAGAAATGGTTTTTAGCATATTTGGAAACTTGGATTTGTGAAAACGAGCTTTTAAACGGAAACGTTATGATTTTCAAAACTCAAGTTTTGTGAATACATCATGATTAGTCATAGGAATGCGTGTCGGTGTCTTATTTGCATTAAGACACATAAACACAACAAACGTGTCACCAACGATTCGTCGAGTCAACACACACACACTCGGTTGAGCACACCGACACTTGGAGTTGTATGGGATACAACACACCACAAAACACGTACTCACACCTATATGGTTGTAGGTGCTTACTAGCGGGACTGCTAGCATTCACAAACGCGAACACTTACACACCAGAACTACTTTACCAGGTGAGTTCACGGCCCCTTTTTACATTTTCTACCTTTGAGGGAGAAAACATTGCATACAAACTGTTTTTAAACAACAACATACTTTTGGTTACATTTGTACACGCTAATATCACGTATATGCATATGTGTGGCACTCATCCACAAAACTGATAAGTCCTCATTAAACACAACTCGAACCGTTAATAGCGCGTGGCGCTTAGCGTGGTAGTTCTGAATAATATTATTTGGGCCTGACAAGCCCCACTGTTGCGCGCCGTATGGCCACCCTGACTGGAGGTCGGAACAGTGCATAATTGACCAAACAACATTGTCATATCTTGTTGGATGGATATGGCAGGAGGCAACATGTTAGCTTCGGTTGCGAACCCGCATATGGTATAACTCATATTGACTAGCTATCAATGGATATTGCATTGTAATGAAATGTAAACCTGCAAAACACTTTCTTTAAACATTTTGATGTTTACTGCTGAATACAAACCTGTGCTCTCACCAACCTTTGTGTTGACCTTTTTCTCGCATGTTTTCTCAGGTAACTAAGGCACGTGCACAAGGAACCTAGGATGCTAGGCTGGAGTCGCATGCATCTACATAGTGCTTTAGTCTTTAAGAACATTTATCATTTTGTTATGTATTATGTTGTTAAACACCTTTAATCGTTTCCGCAAAGTTTAAACTTATGTTATTTTGTAGACTATTTTATCAACGCTTCCGCAACTTATGATCTTTAACTGTTTTGATAACCTATGCATTAAACTTCCGCAACTCTGAATTTACTAAACCGTTTTATCCAAGTTATTGGATGTACGTATGAAACCAGACATGTGGGTCTCGCAACACTGTGTGACCGAAGACTGCGATCCTGATGGTTTGTCGTTTGCGACCCAGGAAGGGACGGGATTTCTCGGGGTGCGACACTTTAAGACCCCACTTGATCTACATACAATTTTTTAAAAAAAGATTAAGGACTTTATATTTTTATTTTCGAAAGCTCTAAGCCATGCTTAACATATTGAGTCGATCTTGTTGTTTACTATAACATATGTTAACATCACACAATGTTTAACCAACTCGAACAGCAAGATACAAAATTTTGTTAAGAAAAAGGACCAAATTGGCTTTGCTCTAGCGGTACCCATGGCTTTCTAAACGGAAAATCATGGTTAAAATCCCTTCCAAAGCGAAATAAGGGTTCTTGAGAGGTCAGAGGGTTTTCCGGTGTGGTTTCCTCCTGGGGTGGTGATGGGGTGTCAACGGAGGTCATGATAACTAGACCTTTGTAACATGGTATGAAAATCAGTGGTTAATACGTTGAGATCAAATGTCGTTAAAAAAAGAAAGAGGTCGTGTGTGTTAGCTTTATGTCCATAATATTTCCTTTAATTCGCATTACGACAACATAGTCATGAATGAACGGCTAAAGGCCTTAAGCTAGTTTGTTTAGCTCATTGACTTGTTTAATATAAAAATATAACTTTTATTGTATGTTTAAGAATTTCAATTTCATATTTAGTGGCACATAAACCTTTGCATAGAGATAACATTTACAAGCCACAACTTTAAAAAAAATAAAAGGAAAAAAAAAAAGAAAAAAAAGAAGAAGAAAAATTTCACCTTTTTCTATGAGTCAAAGTTTGAATTTGCATTATTATATGAATGGTAAGGTGTAATTGTTCCATAAATATGCTTTTATAATCCAATCCATAAGCTTAGGGATTAGGTTTATTCCCCCACTTTACGCTAGTTTGAACACAAACAATGTATTCATAACCAAGAGGTCCAAGATTGACTCTTTTGCCTAAATAAAGTGTAGTGGTTAAAATGAATAAGAGACAATCTACAGGTCTCAAGTTTAATCTCTACTCCGAGCAACTTTCTTTGGATGCCACCGACCCGGTTGCTTATGGTTGCGCTTTACTTGTTCCTCATGGTTAGTCGGGTATTAGAAGGGACCTGAGGATTTAACATGTAAGCAAATTCTCACGGTTGTAAAAAAAAAGTTCAGTGTTTTGATCCTCAATATCACTGTTTACTCAATAAAAAGTTTTAACACTTTTATACACTGTTGTAAAAATCGGCTTAGATGACCGCCTAAGCGCTAGGCGTCCATCTACTATCTCGATTTTTGCCTAGGCGACCTAGTCAGACTTTTATTTTTTTTTGACTTTTTTGACTTTTTTCTGATAAAAAAGTACAAATTTCATGATTATTTAGACATTTTCAAACCAAAATTATTAATATGTCCCTAAAACATTGAATCCAACCATTTAACATCAAAATCCCACTCTAAACTTTGAACTCGGTATTTAAGTTTGACCTTTGAAGTACTTGACTTAGTATATTTAAGTTTATTTTTTAAAGGGTTATTGGATTTAAATACTCCCAACTTTGACCTATTGGCCGGCAATACTCCCAACTGAGAAAATGTTTACTGGCACTCCCAACTTTCAAAACATTTTCCACTAGCACTCCAAAACAGGTGCTACGTCATCAAAAAAATCATGTTTTAGAGTGCCAGTGGAAAATGTTTTGAAAGTTGGGAGTGCCCGTAAACATTTTCTCAGTTGGGAGTATTGCCGGCCAATAGGTCAAAGTTGGGAGTATTTAAATCCAATAACCTTTTTTTAAAATATTTGAAGTATTATATTTAATTATTGATATTGATGTGTGTATCTAATATATATTTGTAAAATTACATATAAAAATTCCAATCAACCTAGCGCCGATTAATCTCGATTAATCCTAGGCAGTACCTTGCCGCCCGACTACCGACTTCTACCACCATGCTTTTATATAAAATTAAACTGTTTTTATGACATATGAACAGTGCAATAATAGAATAAGAACAAAACATTCATCTACAACAAATGCTTTGAAACTCCCACTACCAAGAATTTTGATGGTTGATTTCTAGAAAGAATGTTTTTAACACAGTAGGAATTTGTTCCCACGTATGCTTTAGTGATTAACCGTTTTTTCTATGGTTGCAAACCAACCTAATATTCGTATGACAAAGAACACATAGCGGGCTCGATCGTTTCAAACCAAACCAACTCGAATTATGAACCGGTTTACATAAAGTTTGTAACTAAACCCGAACCAGACCGTTCCATGTTGACAGGGGCTTGTCCAAGTTCAACTATTTAGTTTGTGGTCCGAACCAAGTTGAGACCCATGTGCGGGTCTATCGTCTGTATGTAAAGATGTGAGACAATCATGTCCCCGTGAAAACTATTTATTTATTTTTAAATAATTTATTTATTCGAAAATACTCCTTGTATTATGAAAATGAAATTATTATTATGTTACTTTAACAAATAATTTTTAATAAAAGAAAGTAGATTAACTAATATACCGTCATACTAAATGATGTCACAATATAAATCTTCAATAATTAACATATATGTGACCGAAAATACAAATAATAATATAATAAAAAAAAACTCAAATAGACCGAATTAAACATAACCGATGGTTAAGTCTTGATCCACTTTGGTATCTGATTAAATAAAAATGGTGACATTGTTCCTTCATTAATCAAGAATTTCGATTTTTGACAAGTCTCATGATCATCCAATAAAAAGGGTTTCAACAGTGCAGTAGCAATAAATGCAAGAATATTTACTTCCATAATCTCATCTTTTTTTTATTTCACAATAACTCGGGATTTAATCCCATAGAGATGATAAATCTTTCACCTGTCAATTCAATGAATGCATTATCTATCGATAATCTTGAATCGGATCATGAATAACAATATATGAGCTATTAAATTAATTCGTCACGGCTCAATAGATAATTTGATAAGCCAATGATTTTTTTCCGTGTTTCAGAATACGGTTAACCAACATGCTAACTAATCGATTACGATAAATTGGATCGGGTTTTGACCTAGGGAGAAGTAATTTGACTCATTCTCATCCAGATCATGAATGTTTGGAATCCATATTATGCAAGGAGACATAGCTTTTGCTAATTCAAATTGAAACTATCGAGTGCAAAAAATTAAGTTCTTACAAATAAATACTCGATACTCAAGTAGGCTTATACCACCAAATCAAGGCCAACATGGCTATATGCCAAGGCAAAGGCCTAGTCAACCGCCTAGGCAGTTCACTCAGCTTAACCAACCCATCCTTTCTTATTTGATAGCAGGGTTTAAGTCTCTCTGGTGACACTTTAATAAATACCAAGTGATGTGAGAAATCTTGAACTTAATCTCGGGTTATGAACCAATGGGAGGGGGCGAGGGTTTACTAATTCCAAGAGGTTCTTAGTGCATCAGGGGATACAATCTCACGGTCGGCGATCGAAGAATCGATCTTGGTTACTCACCATCAGGATAACTGAAGGTAGTATAATGGGACTCTCTACCGTTCAAAAAAAATCATAACCCATGGTTTTTATTTTAGTTCTAAGAATAACTGCCATTTGTGCGTGCTTGGTTAAGTTGGCATACGTCTATAACATCAATAAAATCAAACTTGTCTGTTCAATTGTAAGCAATGCTATCGTATTTGATGATTATTAGATGTCTTATTATCTCTCTAATCAATCTATAATTGTAATTTAATATGCTATTTATATGGCTTGTAAATTGTTATGAAGTGTTGGATTGAGACTTGTATATATATAAAATCTTCTATTCTTGAATTTTGAGTCGTTAAACTGTTTACTAAATCTTATCTTACTGTATTAATTAACAAATATATTTTTGGTTCCTTGTCACATTCTTACACTAATATTGTCACATTTCAATTTCTTATCATTAACTTAAATCTCTCTCTCCTGTTAAATAATTATACTATCTCTTTTATTAAATTATTACAATACTAATAACTAATAATGTTTATTATTTTTTATTAGAAAACATATTTAAAAAAAATTATAAAATATGAAAATTTTCTAATGTAATTTTTTTTAAAAAATAAGAAATGTTTTTTATTCTGCAAATCAAAGTTATATTAAAAACAAGTTTTCTTTTAAAATGTTTCTTATAAAAATAAAATAAATTATAAACCATTGTTTTAAACAATATGATTTTTATAAACAAATGACTTTTTTTATTTTATTTAAAAACCAAATGACAGAAATGATAGAAAAAGTTATTTTTGGTCATTTATGTTTAATGTTATTTTTTAAATTAAGTCCTTTAAATTCAAGAATTAGAAAATTTATATTTTACCTTCTTGATGTATAAAAGTTAGTCTTTAACATAATACAAACTTAAGTTTTTGAGTAAATTATCATTTTCATCCTAGTAATTTGGTCTTTTCTATCATTTTAGACCAAAAGTTTAGATTTCATTATTTTCATTCTTATGGTTTACATTTTTATGTCATTTTCATCAATGTTATTTTGTCAATTTTGTCATTTTACTCTAATAGTTTAAGTTTTACTGGACTAAAATAACAATAAAAAGAAAATCATAAGAATGAAAATAATAAAATTTAAACCTTTGGATTAAAATGACAAAAATAAACAAACCACATAGATGGAAATGACAATGTATTCTAAGTTTTATTATCTAGTTAATTCAAAGATAGTAATTGTTACAAATAAAAAAGATCATATATTATTTGTATACTTATTAAAGTTTTTTTAATTGTTTTATTACTTTATTAATATATATAAATTAATCATTTTATCTCAAAATATCGTTTTATAATTATTAAATTTTTATTAGTAACTATTTAACATTTTATATTAAATCCATATAATACAAAAGGTAATAGTCTAGTATCCATTAAACATCCTATTGACCTTTCTATTTTAGAAGATGATCCATCAATTTTTAAACTATTCCTAAATCAAGATCTTTTGTTCATTATGAAACTTCAACTTTCAACCTCTTAGGACGAGAAACCAAATCAATTAATATTGGTACCATTAAGCTAAACTCATTGATTTAATTATTATTAACATTTACATGATTTGTGAGAAACAACCACACTCTTTTTAAATTATTAACTCACATCTATTATAATTTTACTATTCAATTTATGATTGTTAGTCATTAGACTTGAACTCTTTATTAATTTGTTTTTAACAATGGTCATCCAAGTATCTCTTAATAGATATTTAAGTATTTTTACCATTTTGTTCCTTTTTTTGAACGACGAAGGTCTCAATCGTGTGAGTCCATTGTTTCCAGACCATGTCACCAAGGTCTAGTTACTTGGACCTCCCATGAGCCACCACAACCACCCCAGGAGGAAACCCTACTGGGAAAACCCTCAGACCCTCCTCAGACTCCTTTTTCGCCACAGGAGGAATTTGAACCCAAGACCTTCATATAGAAGAATCTCAGGGTACCATTGAAACACTGCCTAATTGGTATTTTTTTTGTTACCATTATATCAACTTGGATTGTTTTTATAACTTAAAAACAGCATCTTTACTACACGTCATGGTATCATTGGATCAGACAGACTTTGGCCATTAAACACACTTTAAGATTGGATGGATGAAACCTTAAAGTATCTAGCACATCAATAAGATTATGTTATTTCATTTTAATCCTTAACCATCCAAAAATAAGGTATGGAATCCCAAAGTACTATAGGTTTTTTAAAAATAACACTTAAACTACATGTTATAATTAATCTAAACGTTAAAATTAAAAAAAAAAAGTTAATATTCATTAATAAAAAAGTACATAAATAACAAAAAAAATCAGTAAACTACTTGTTTTCCGAAAGTAGGATGCCCAAGTTTGTTGCGACGTGTTTCATGAGACCATGTTTAAGTCTAAAATGTATGTTTTGATCATCCAACTTGTAAATGATATTATCTTCAACTAATGTACACTAGTAATATGCCATTCTTGTCATCCTTTAAGATTAGCATTTTAATGTGTGTGCATACCAATTCTCAACTTCTCACTCTTGCTCATATTGGTCATTAAATTATAGATTATCTTACTAAGCTAAGAATGGGATCTCCAAGCGAATGCACATACCCATTTAAATTTTAAAACATTAAAAGCTCATTTGACATTTTTTTTCTTGCCAATTCTTGCACATTATTAAAAAGTGATTCATTGTAGTCGGCTTTCCAAGGAAAATATTTCATAAAAGTTGACTGCGATTGATATATCTCATCAGCAAGGTAATAATGCTTGTATTATCGCTCTTAATATGAAATGGACACCTTGAAGCGGTTTTATGCATCATGTTAGTAAAAAGTGGAGTTTCATTGAGAATATTGATGTCGTTGTTTGTCGCAACAACACAAGAGTGCGCATGCCAAAACCAACCATCAATCTTGTGATGCCACAACTATGTGTATGATGGTTGGGTATTGGTGATCACCTTGGCAATATTAGGCACTCGCACAGGTTGGCCAATTTCTCTAAACCCAATGTGTACAATAAATGCTACCGAGCAACCCTAGAATAATGTCTACTTTCATGTGTATCATAGAGAAGAGTAATGTAATGAGTAGTTGTCATACCAAAAATGTCCTCACCATATAAAATAATTATAACATTGTAAGAATATTTATGTATTTATGTAAGGATTTAAAAGGCATAGTCACAGTATTCGTCAAGAATATTTTCTGCTGTTTTATTTGGTTAGGATAACTCAAATCAAACCACTTGCTTTACTGTTAGAGGTGGCAATTTTTACCAATATCAGAGCAAATGGGTTGCTTCGGGTTACAATTATAGTATAATTGGTTTAAATGGGTAACATTATAATATTGAATGGGTTGAGATGGGTAGCACTTAAACACAATGAGGGTCAAGATGGGTAACCAAAAAACTATGTAAATGCAATGGCTTTAAATATTTAATAATGATTAATAACATATTTGATGAGAAAATCACTAAAAATTATACAAATGGATTATTTGTTTACTTATAACACATCTTAACTTAAACTAAATTGATGTTTTTTAAGAACAATCCAATTAAACCCGAATTGGTTTTGATTAAAACCAGTTCTGATCCGCATCCATCCTGACCCGAAATCATTCTAACTCGTTACCTAACCCGACCCAATCCGCCCATTTTACCAGGTATACATGAAATTCCCTCTATTCATATGTCAAACCTTTCTTGAAACCATTTAATATTATCATGTTTATCCGCAACAAATTAATATATTGAAGCATTATGAACCTTTACACAACCAAAATTAGGGCTGGCAATTTCAGACACGAACACGTTAACATGACACGACTTTAACATGTTTCGTGTTTACCCTTAACATTTTCGTGTCTAAAACAGGTCGACACGTTAAGACCTGTTTATTTTTCGTGTCTAAACAGGTAAAACCCGCTAAGACCCGAAGACCCGTTAAGACCCGTTAAGACCTGTTAAAATCTATTAAGACCTGTTAAGACCTATTAAGACCCGTTAAGACCTGTTTAAAATTTAAAAATAAATAATATAATAAAATATATAGCCATATGTGTAACCGATTAAATTCAAAAAATTTCTAATTGTCTAACCTTAGTTCTTTAACATGTTCCTTAACAGGTTCTTTAACGGGTTTTAACAGGTCATTTATCGTGTTAATTCTTAACAGGTTCCTTAACGGGTCTTTTCGTGTTTACGGGTTTTTAACGGGTCGTGTTCGTGTTTGAAAAAACAGACACGATAAGAATTCATGTCGTGTTCGTGTCTTACCGGTTCGTGTTTCGTGTCTTAACGTGTCGTGTCTTAACGGGTCGTGTCTGACCCGTTATGACAGCCCTGGTCCAAAATGCACATATTTCTTTCTTTAATGTGTTGTATCTTCAAGCTTAGATGCATCACTAATAACGTGTTAAATATTGAATCCCAATAGGATAAATCAAAACTAGTTGATGAGAAATGAGAAATAATAACATTCCGTCTCATTTTGTTATAAAAATTGACAAATTGACGTTCTACAAAGTAATAAAAAGATACAATATGCAAAATTTATACTAAAAGGTGTTGAATTCAACCTTTTAACACATATGACCCAGAGTGTAAATCTCTTATCCGTTAAGAGGGAAAACTAAAGCTTTATAAGAAGGTTGATATATTCTCTGTCAAGACATTTTGACGAGCAAGTCGTCAGGTGTAATTAAAACCTTGAGTTCTTAGATGTACAACTCATCAAATACAAAATAAACGGTATCTTAATACGATTGACTTGCACTGCATTGTTAGGATATGTGTTATCATCAAGCCTCCATCACTCCACGTAGGCTTCATGTAACCAACCAACATCATCACCCTCTCATCATCCACGTCATTACCTTCTCATCAAGCCCCCATAATCATTTTTTATCCCCTTTTTCTTCCTCTCACGCCCCTGTGTAATGGAGGGAGGGCACCACCGAAGCATGACCGGCCTCTCTCACGCCCTCATCACATACCTTGCAGTGATTGTCAACCCAAAGTCCTCAAGTCCATTCGCTTTACTCTAACAAATCAAACTAGCATCTTTCAACCTCTCATGATCTTATTCGACTCATGTTTAAACCAACAAAATCAAGATCTTCAAATCCGAACCGATCATAAACGAAATCCACCGACACCGATAACTATAAACATTATCTTCCAAGCTTATCATGTTCATGTCCCCACGTCTAAATCAAAATCATTTCAAATTCAACATCTTTTACAGTCAACTAATCATGTCTTTATGCATAATTATAATCATAATCACCCAAAACCAGCCATCTGCGTCTTTCACCTTTTGAGTGTGTGCCCACACTGATCAAGATCCATTCATTCATATTCACATAATCTAATCATCTACCCATCTGATTTGATTCCATAATCAGTCAGTTTCATCTTCAATTTCAAGAAAAAAAAGAAAAAAAATCTGAGCTTGAAAATGGAATTGATGACTGATGACGTATAGTGATCCAAAAACCAGTTCAAGCTCACCACCGTGGAAGGAAATGGTCCGGTCCGTTTCATCATACAAGCCCGATTCATCTCTGGCAACAAACAATCATCCACCACCGGCGCCGGCGCCGGCTCAGGCTCCACCTTCCGATGAGGTTTCTTCGGTCTCCGGCGACCCTCAGGTGCGTCTTGCACTATACATAGCTATGGCTCACGCCGGATTTGCTTTCGCGTTCTTCGTCTTCTTTGGTGTTTATAAACTACTCGAACAGTATCTTCGCCCGATTCTCTGGGCTGTTCTTTGTTCGATTCCTCTAAGAGGGATTCAACAAACCCTAGTTTCCTTTTGGTCTGAGCCTCTGGAATTAGGGCTTACGGAAACTGTGTTAGCTGTTCCTGTATCAATTTATAGGGTTTTCATCGGTGCCCTAGTTGAAATTAGGGATATTTTTTACAAAATCATCCGTCGTAAGAAGAAGAAACAAGAAGTCAAGAAGCGAAAACGATCTAGGTTTTCGATACTGTTAAGATGGTTGCTATCTTTTTGGGTTTTTGTGATGGTTTATGAGCAATTTGGTACATTTGGTGCTATCAGTTTGCTAGGGTTAGGGTTTATGTTCACATCTAGCAATGTAGATTCTACAATGTCCTATGTTTCATCTTTCAGACGCAAGAGCTTCAAACGAAGCACATATTCAGCTTATTTCACCAAACGGATCTTGAAACGGCTTGAAACTATCATTGCAATTGGATTGATTGTGGGGATGATTGTAGGTTCATTAACTATGATCATGTTCTTTTCATATAAAGTTGGAATGGAGGAAAAGATGTCGTTTTTACGGTTAAATCTCATGTTGAAGAGAGTAATTATGCAGAAAAGATAGGTTTAAAACAATGGATAGATGAAAATGATGTGCCGGGTATGTTGGATCGATACACAACACAGTTTTATGAAACTGTGTATGAACAAATTGATAGTTTAGCAATGCAGTATAATATGACCGAGTTTCTTGAGGAGATTAAGAGCATAGTTTCACCACACGAGTCACCAACACCTCAGCCCATTTGACCGCGTTGACTGTACCAAACCCATATGCAGAAAAGATTCTAAATTTGAAAAGACGGTTTGCTAATCGCGAATGGGCTGAGATTTATCCTGAGATTAGTGGTTTATTTAAAGAAGTTGTGATTAGTAGAGAGGATATCACTGAGAAAGCAAAGTCATTTGCTTTTCAAGGGAAAATGTGGTTCAAAATGTGTTTGTTAGTAGTAAATCAATCATTGGCGGTAGTAGTAAGCTTGTGTTTGTAGTTATTGAATCGATTGTGTCGGGAGCTGCAGGTGTTTTTGAATTTTGTTTCACAAACGATGGTTTTCGTATGGGTTTTGTACTCGCTTATAACATCTGGTCGGGTGGTGTGACTGAACAGGTTATGTGTATGCTCCCGATTTCAAAATCAGCCCGTTCCCGTTGTGTTGAAGTTCTTGATAAAGCTATTTCAGGTGTTCTTTTAGCAACAGTTGAGATTGCTTTCTTTCAAGGGTGTCTTACTTGGCTATTGTTTAGGTTATTTGATATTCATTTTTTGTATATGTCAACTGGTATTGCAATTATTAGCCCGTTTTTCCCAATAATCCCTTATTTCATTTCAACGGCGTTCGTTGCACTGGAACTGGTGCTTGAAGGTCAATACATTGTTGCGGTTTGCGTATCGATTATTCATGTTGTTCTTATTGAGTATGGTGCAACTGAAATTCAAGAAGACATACCCGGCAATAGTGCTTATCTCACGGGGCTTAGTATTATCGGTGGGGTGGCTTTGTTCCCGTCGGCATTCGAGGTAAATTTATTAAAATACCATTCCCTATCGGTTTACTTTCTAAGGTACTTTAGGTGGCAAAATGAGCAGGTCGGGCAGGTTGGGTAGCATGTCAAAACGAGTTAGCTTGATATGGAATACGGGATTTGGTCTATTTGTTTTTGAACGTGTTGAATATGATTACAATAACAATAATCTGATTCAAAATAAAAGGATTTAGGAGCTTTTTATGCATTCGAATGCATTTTGGAGGACATTAGGCCTTCGTGACCCGTTTCCTTTTCTGCTAAAATTTTGTGTTTGACCCGTTTACACTTAATGGGTCATAATTGCCATCCCTAATTGGATCATGTACATATAGTGATATATGATACGTAACTTGGTTACGGAGCTTTTTAGGGGGCAGGGAGTGCCCCGGCCCCGGCCGTTTTTCCGCTCACAAGAGTCGATTTAATAATATTTTGTCATAAAAGTTTATAGGTATTTAGTTCTGCCTCCTCTATTATCCTTCATGAAAATCATTGGGCCTCCTTAGTTTTTAAAAATTACTATAGTTGAACTAGTCTTTTAACAATAAGTTTAACGGTTTACGGCTTAAACACAAAATTCAAATAAGTATGCTAGTTGAATGATAAAGCTTAATTTATAAAAATGTTTAAGTTGTAAGGGCTAAGATATAACATTCTAGTTAAATAAAAAAAAAAAAAAGAAAGAAAGAAAGAAAACATGAATTGAAGACTAGGAGGCTTACAGCCTTGCCTGACTGCTTTCGTCGTCGGTCTGAGTTGTAATTTTTCTTTCGGATACTCACTCTTTTATCTTATGTCTTGTTTGTAACATATTTAGGTTTTTGAGTGCAAGTAAAATTATATATTTAAAGTTCTTAAATGTGGACCCGACCCGAATATATAATCCAAAACAAATCGATAGGAAAAAATTTTTGAGCCCGTGACTCTCGGCCCTGTAGGAGTTTTTTTTAAGCTCCATCGTTGTGCATAAAGATGGCAAAATATCAAAACAAAACTTGTTGACCCATCTAGAAATTACCCAAAATTGCAAGGTAAATCCTTGTGTTTACAATTTCGAAACATACTATATGCAAGAAATCATATGATCTAATATAATCATGGTTGGAGAAATCGCTAGGCGCTGCCAGGTCGGTCGACTTGGGAGTTGCGAGTACTCGGATACGGTAAATAATGAAAAAAATAAATTTAGAAAATTATATATCAAATATCATATGTTTACTAGTATATATAACATATATAGTGAATATCAATATAAATTAAATATATATAGGGAAAATCAAACAATAATTGGTGAAAAAAAAATGAAAACTAGTGAAAAACAGGGAAAATCGGTAAAAAATAGCGAAAAACCGAGTCGGTCTGAGTTTGACCGAGTTTGACCGGTTTGTTCCGAGTTGGACCGAGTTTTTTTTGGCCAAGTTGGTCCGAGTTGGAACCGAGTCCGAGTTGGTCTGGCAGAGTAGGAGAAAATCGGTTCGGCCGAGGCCGAGTACTCGCCGCGAGTTTACAACATTGAATCTAACCTGTTGGACTCGTGTAACCTGTATGACCTGATTATCTAAACGGGTCAAAGGCAGGTTAAACAGGCTAATTGGGCCAAATGTTGTAAACCTAACCTGTTTTTTAGTGTTTTTGCTGAGTTTTCAACTTTTTAACGGTTGAATTTGGTGAGATGCAGGGAGCAATAATGGGGCCATTGATAACAACAGTTGTTATAGCTCTCAAGAACCTGTATGTAGAGTTTGTATGGGATGAACCAAACTAAAGTAGAAAAAGACTAAAATGCCCTCCAATTGAAGCAGTTGGGAGGAGGGCTCTTGTATTCTTGTATTTTTGTTGTATTTATGACAATCCTACCCTTCTGAAGAATAGTGTTAAGTAGAGTGATGAGTAAAATTGATGCATGTTAGCTAGAAACTGTAGTGTGTTTGTGCTTCATGGATGTGTAAATTACTGTGTAATTACAAATTTGTAAAGATTTGTTGTGCTTTTGGTAGTTCTTGTTAATATGGGCAGAATGTTTAAGTTCTTATCGACAATGAACGCGTTCTACATATGGCAAGCCGTCTCACAAAGAGCTTGAGCTCGGCTCGTTTAGAGATAAATTAAGTTTGGGCTCATTAGAAGCTCAATTAAGCTTTGGCTTGTCAGTGGGATTTCAAGATTATTATTTAATAATATTTTGGTTATATTATTTATGTACATTTGTATTTAATTTATAAATGTTTTGTTTAGATTAGGGTAAGCATTGAAGGTTCATACTCGTTAAACATGTTAAACCCTACTTGCCAGAATCGTGTATATGGCAAATGGTGTGGTTCTAGCCTTCTAGGGTATGAATAAACAAGCTAAATAAAGTATGTTTAGGTCCATACCCATAAAAGAAAGAAAGAAAGAAAGAAACTTACTAGTATATTCTCACTCTTTAGTAGAGTTTTCGGGGAAGGGACAAACCTTACCTCTATCTCAGTTGGGATAGAGATGTTGTTCCAAAGGAGTCTGTCTCAGAGTTATCGTTTGAAGTTAATCATCTCAACCCTTCTAATGTTATTTTCACAAAATAATGAAAATAACATTAATCCTCAAACAAGCCAGCTAACACCTCATTAAACTAGTCAATCATGTTCAATCAATCTTCAAGCTCATGGTGGATTTCAAACCCGTATCATTTAGAATTTATTTTATTTATATGCCTTTATAATTATTTTGAAAAATATTTATAACTTATATGTGAAACATAATATATCATTTGATCATATAATTTATATACAACTTAGCATAATATACAGTACTTTATATACAACTTAGCATAATATACAGAAACGAAAGAGGCCTACACACAAGTAGGACAAAAACTGAGCATCTACATTGTCAGTTTAGCAGGCCAAACGAGGAAGACGAAGACGAGTAGCTGACTAGGGGTGGCCAGGAGGTGCCGATGACGACAAAGTTCAAATACCTAGGATCGTTTATACAAGATGATGGCGACATTGACAGTGACGTAGCTCATCGGGTTTAGGCAGGTTGGAAAAAGTGGCGAGCATCAACGAGCATCATATACGACAAGAAGTTCCTAGAAAAACTCAAAGGTAAATTTTGCAGAGTGGCGACTAAGCCAGCTATGATGTACGGCACCGATTATTGGCAGATTAAGAAGAACCAAACAGGAAAGCTAGAGACAACGGAGATGAGGATGCTGAGATGGATGTGCGGACATACAAGGCTTGATCGGATAAGGAACAAGGTCTTCCGGGAAAGATTAGAGGGGCAAACATCTCGGAAAAAGTGAGGGAAGGAAGATTGAGATAGTTTGGGCATGTGAAGAGAATAAGCCAAGCGGCGCTGATCCGAAAAGTAGAGTTCCTCATGGTGGAGGGGAAAAGGGGAAGGAATCGACCGAGGTTGACATGGAACGGGCAGATCAGACATGATTTGACAGAGTTACACCTCTCTGAGGACATGATTTATGATAGGAGTAAGTGGAGACGTAGAATAAAGGTTCAGGATACATAGAGCACTTCCTAGGTTCCTTGACATAAGGGTTGTGGGCTGTTGTCATCTTGCTGTTTTTGGGGTTTCATGATATGAGATTATAGGTGCACATGCTTGTTTGCGAGATGAGAGTTTTGTATGTGTTATCCGTAAAATGTTAGCTCGTATGTATGTTCGTTTGTTTGTCTGTTGGCAGGATACCTACTTGTTGGTTGTATGCTTTGTTGGTTGTTTGTTTTCGGTGAAAAAAAAAACCTCCTTTGAACCAAATGACTCTAACAAAACAGCCTCTCTTTTCTACTTGTAGATTAGGGGTAAGGTGTGTCTTTATCTTTTCCTCCCCAAACCCCACTCTAAGTGGGATTTTACTGGGTACGTTGTTGTATCCCAATTGCAAAGAAACAGAAAAGGTGAAGGGAGCAAGAAAATATGATGTACATAATAACATTTCCAATCAGAACAAATTGACAGACAAACAATACAGTCAACATGATACAAGCAAAGCCAGAAATTGACAATAGTCAATCAAATCCATATGCAATGGAACCAGATATTCTTACACACTCTGTTTCCAATATTATCCTAAATAAACTTTGATTTACTTCATGTATTTTTGAAGAAACTTGCGATGGAAGTCGCTCCGGATGGTGTCATTGATAAAACGCTTTGGAGCCTTAATTTCACCGCGCGCCTGGTTCTTGAAAACCACATCATCATCCCACCTGAAATATTTGATTAAAAGTCAAATAACAGAAAGATTAAACATCAACAGAGGTGGCAATTCGTCCCGGTTGCTTGCGACCGCGCTTTACCTGTTCCTCTCAGTTATTTGGGTATTGGGAGGAGCCCGGTGGTTTACCAAGTACGTGGGCTCCCATGGTCATCAAAAATATAATAAAATAACAGAGGAGGCAGAATTGGTAGGTGAGATAACAAGTAGTTTCTGGTACATTGTTTTTCAAGTATATATCATTCTAAAAGTTCCAAATTCCATGCAAATCCTACTAAAATGTTTTACTTACTCTTTAAAAACAAGAATTTACCCACTTCATAATTGAATAAAATAAAATTACTTGCCTGTAAATTAGAAAACTTTGTTTTCTTAAATACAAATACAAAAAATGTTTACCATGAATTACCATAATAACAATTATTGAGATAACTTTACTGTGGAAATGTGGAATGGCCAGGTATCATACCTTTGTTTTTAATTTCTAAAAGGGTAAATATGATATTAGAAGTTTCCACTCACACACATTTCCTTAATTTATGAAATAAATAGTACAAGGGATAAAACAGTTATCATGGTTTTCAAAACATTATTGATATTGAAAGTAAAATGACATTTTTCCAGAACCAATTATCTATTGAAAACTGTGGGAATCATCTTATAAAAACGAGTGTTGACACGCTAATCAGCCAACAGAACCCTTCGTCCAAAATAAGGTCACAGGAGGCAATCTACTCACGGTTTTAAATACCAAGTCAAGAAACAGGATTTGAACTTATCCCATGTACTTTAATAATATAGATTAACTAGAATATATATGAATTTCAATATATTTAATATTTCTTTCTAAAACACATGATATTAGTAGTTTTTTTTCTAAATGCATATACACACACACTATATGCAATGTATATGTATATATACATATTTTTATAATTTTTTTTAGTTACACGAAAGAAAATAAAATTAAAGAAAGCATGAAAAGAGAGAGAAACTAATGTTTTTCATTCTTATCTCTTGCACTAAATCAGTATGTAAAATCTTAACTCTTAAGCGGTTCTCATGATTCTCATGATATCATTGTTTCTGAAAATAATGCATCCTTATATAATTAGCGTAGAATATGATAAAAATTTATATTACTAGAATAATAATCTAATGTTTTGAACAGTCGTTTAATGCATTATAATACATTTTTGAGCAGCTTCAATCTGATCCCTTTTAAGCCAATTATATCTTATTCAGTTATTTGTTAGATCTATAAGAGAGATAGCATCAACCCATGCGTAAAAAAATGAGTTAAAAATTGCCACACGTATGAATATAGGTAGATATGTCAACTAACCTTCGTTTCACATTGAAGGATGTTGCGTTATTAAGCAGCGGGTTTCCTCGTATTGTTTCTGCCTCTTTAAGTTTAAGTTCTTGTTCCCTTCTCTCTCACGTTCCTGTAAAAGATATTTTTTTTATAAATTAACTCTCTAAGTTCAAATTCTTAATGCAGCCCTAAACAAAGAAACATATAGTATTAAAGTAGCCCAAAAAACAGCATACAAGAAAAATTAAGATGCGTGTCAGATGAGTTGAGTATTACAGCATTCCTAATCCATTCTCTATCCCCATCCCCAAATTATATAGAAAATACATAAATTTCTCCAATTTTCACACCTTCATCCAAATCCCCATCCATTTCTCATCCCTAATTTTTTACGGAAGCTACAGTGAATCCCCATTGTTGGAAATTCACTATGCATTCCTCCCATATTAATTCTCTGTATTTTTTAAGGGCTGTGAGTTGAAGAAAAACAGTAATAAAAACAAAATAAACAAGTATTGTTTAATTGAATAGGAATAGATATAAAAATGGTTTACGAGAGGTTTTTAAAAATAAAAAAACTTAAAGACAAATGCGAATTTTAGTAAATTATAGGGATGGGGATAGAGAATGGGACATCAATGCCCTGTGTCAAAATAAGTTGGATTAATTAACAATACTTACAATACGGTTCTAAATAACCAGGTCAGGTTGATCACAAACAGCTTTTACATTTAAGCCCATTATTTACAATTAAATAAGGGTTTTAAAGAACATGGCCCTAAAGCTATGGTTAACCACTAAAGGCACTAATATTTCATAGCTATTAGACTAATCTTGTAAATATTAAATAGTTAGAAGAATAAAATTAGAGAGTTTAATTTTTTAAATTGTTTTACTTAATAAGGCGGCTGGAAAAGACTTAGGGGTTAGAATTTGAATTAGTTTTAGTCTTGATATAGAGTATGATTAAGTTTAGCTTCAGTAGAAATAGAGTTAGAGAGTTCTTATTTTCTTGTACCAAATAGTATTAGTTTAAATAAAACTCGTGTTTATTTTTCATACAAAATTGATAAACCAATTGAAGGATAATGGGGGTTAGAGAGTTCTTATTTTCTTGTACGACAAAGTTTTCATATACATAAAACTCGTGTTTGTTTTTCATACAAAACTGATAAACCAATTGAAGGATCATGGGCTATCAGAGTGTTTTCTTTTTTTTTTCTTTGGATAAAAAGCAATAGCCAGAGGGGGAAAAAACGCACATAGTTATGCGTAAAATTATAGGAGTTGGGTTGTTTTTGATAACGTGTTGGATTGTTTTTTATCAGATAGTTCGATGAGCAGATGGCAAGACCAACTGGTGAAATGGCACCAGTTCGTGAGCCAAGCAATGTGAGCTTATATGCTCAAAACTGACCACAACCAACTACACTGCATGATCTATTATGATGGATAAGATCTTGGTTGCACATGATATATCCCATGACAGGTGGAATGGATGAGAGAAAGAAGTTCATGGTAAAGGCCATGATATATCAGTCGATACCTGAAGATATTCTTCTTCTAGTATCAAAGTATAAGGACCTAAAAGAAAGTCTGGGATGCATTACAGGTCAAATTTCCAGGAGTCTAGAGGGTTCAAAAGGCTCGCTTGCAAGCGCTTAGGAGTGAGTTGTAAGCGATTAAGATAAGGCAATTGATGAATTCGCAAGAACTTAAGAAAGTGTGAGATGCATTACAGGTTAAATTTCCAGGAGTCTAGAGGGTTCAAATGGCTCGCTTGCAAGCGCTTAGGAGTGAGTTGGAAGCGATTAAGATGAGACAATTGATGAATTCGCAGGAAAGTTGAGTGGGCTACAATCAAGGTTATGCTGTCGAAGGCAATAAGCGCGCTCAAGGCGCAAAGGTCTCGCCCGAGGCCCTAGGTGCAAGGCGAATAAAAAGCGATAGCCCGAAGAAAAAAGACACGTGTAGGTGAGGAAAAAATTATAATATGTATTTAAAATTAATACTCTTTTACAAACCAAATGTTCAAAATTTATACCAAATGTTCAAAATTTATACCAAATGTTCAAAAACCAATACCAAATGTTCAAAACTAGTACCAAATATTCAAAACCAATGCCAAATGTTTAAAAACCAAATGTTCAAAACCAATGTCATATACATTAATTGTTGTATTTTTCTAAAACAAATAAAAAAAAAAAGAGATAAGAATGCCTTTCTTCAAAAAAGCGTGTGCATTAATACCCATGCGCCTACATCAAAATCATCGCCTATTGTGACTTTTTTTTTCCAGGGCCTAGGCGCACTCCTTGGGGCTTTTGAAAACACGGAATCAAGGTATAAAAGTCTCGGGTTTTCACTTGATGAAGAGGTAATAATGATAAAGTTACTAAATTATTTGCTTGTAAAATATCTAACAATAGTCGCTTTAATTGAACAAAGATTGAAAATATGGCATTTGAAGAGATGGTGGGTCGTCTAAAGGCTTATGAGGATCATGTGCAACCCCAAGAAGACTTGACTAGAGAATAGAGATATTCATGACAAGCTTTTTCTTGCTTGTGATTATGAACAAGTTAAAGGGAAAAATGGTAGATGTGATGGTTGTGATTGTTGCCAACAAAATTGTGGAAGAGGAAGAAATCATAAAAGTCATAAGAGTCAAACTAGTGATCAACGGGAACAAGGTTAAGGATAATAGCCAAGAGGATGACGTGGCAAGTCACTGGTCAAGTGTTATAAGTGTGAAGAACTTGGTCACTATGCGTATAAGTGCTCAAAGCCAAAGCTAAAGAAAGAAGAGACCAACTTGTCTCGAGATTATGATGGGCCGAACGGCCGATACTATTTTGATGAAGAAATAGTAGCTACAAAATTAGCAAGTAATTGTTTGACTAATCTTGTAAAAATTAAATAGTTATCAGTTGGAGAAGTAAAATTAGAAAGTTTAGTTTTTAAACTTTTTTATTTAATTAAGTTGACGGGAAAAGATTTAGGAATTAGAATTAGTTTTATTCTTTCATTTAGATATGACAAAGTTTATTTATTACAAATAGGATTAGAGAGTTCTTACTTTCCTGTTCCATAAAGTTATAGTTTCAATAAGATTCCTGTTTGTTTTTCATACAAATCTGATAAATTAGTTGAAGGATATTGGGCTTCAACAACCACTTTTTGGTGGTTAGTAGCAGATGTTAAAAATAACTGATAAATGCCCAGTTTTTAGATGTTAGTACTAGTGATAGATGTTTATTTTTGACCAAAAAAATTACTTCCTACTAACACTTTTATAATCCGATTGTTAATCATAGCCCTAAACGTTCTGTTTATCAAAACCCGGTAATTAATGCTTCAGTTGTAATTTCAAAAACAATAGAATTAAAATATATAATCCAAATATACAAAAAAGAATTAAAAAGCATCTGCTTAAATCTAGACTTTGAACAACTTTCAAGTTCCAACCTATTAGACCCCTTCAACTAACTTGATATATTCCCCTTTTAGCTAGTTATTTTTTATTTATTATAAACATGAAATGACTGAAATCAACCCATCCGGGTCAATTGTCATCTTGGACTCTCCCAGGGCCTCATAAGTCAACAAAATTTCTATAAAAAAACTCACTTGGCGCCGTTTCTCCTCGGCTCTTTCCTTTCTTATTAATTCAAGCTCTGCCATAAGTGCTTCTTCATCATCCTCATCGTCATCATCTTCATCACTAAACTCAAAAAAAAATATTGTCAGAAATATTAATAAATATGTGTGTAATGTTAGATGGCCAAAAGATTCAAACAGCCTTTCTAAAAAGTTTTAAAAAATGTCTTTTCAGCAAACCCCTACACTACGTATGTCAACCAATATAACTGTTAGTGCAAACAAAATATGTGCATGATAGTATTGATAAATCTGAGTTGTGTACCAAGCTACTATAAACAAACTATACAAAGAAATAACCAAAGTGTTTCACGCCAACCAAACCAGTCCAGCTGCCCAAAAATTGCCGTTTTAACATGTTATACAACCTAGCCATTTTCCACCACTAGTTAACCACTAGCAATGCATTTTAATAATTAAACCCAAATCATACAAAACAGCAGAAACCTGTCATCATCGCTTTTGTCATTTTCATCAGCATCATCAGCATCTGCACTGCGTGGAAAGATACGATCCTCGACTTCTCTCCTTGACCCTAAATCAATAATGATTTACTATTTAAATTTTAGTTCTGCAATAAAATTACAGTAACCTAAATAACAATCAATAATAAATAAATTTATATCATATTTACAATTAATATGTGACATCTATCTATCTTCTCATTCATCTATATAAATAATACCACCCTTCCTACGTTCTCTGTCCTCTGCAATCATAACAGTAACAATCAGTTAAAAAGGTCAAATGCTTGCATTCTCCACACCTACAATAGAAATAAATAAAGCGGAATTACCGTCATAACCCTTGTTTTTAGATGAAAAATGCCTTCGCTCACGCTCCTCTAACTCCTGCTTAAGATCTCTCCTGTCTAGTTCTTCCTGTGTGTCTTGACCATCTTTTCTGTATTAAAAGCACCAGTAAAAAAACATTCAAAGATGGCAATAACATTGACATGACATTTAATTGAACAAAGATCACAATGGTAAGAATTACACAATAATGTTGTACATGGGATGAATTTGTTAATCAGAATGTTCAATGTTGTACATATACATTTTTAGGTTGTACATATAGGCTCTCTAGATATTGTATCATAAATAGGTAAATCATAATGACGCTAAAACCTATGAGAAATTAAAAATGTTACATAAATATATTCTCACACAAGAAAAACGTGCGCCTTGCGTCTAACACCTCGGCTCGAGACCCTATCGCTTTTGTGCACCTTGCACTTTTTAAAACCAAGCTAAACAGGCCAGACTGTTGGTACAAACCTTAAATTATAGAATGTATGATCTGACCATCAATCTCTATTCTGTAAGTTCAAGTTCTAGAGTCAAAGCACTTCCATATTGTCAGTACGAATGCTAGGTTATCACTTATCAGGTTATCGGATGTATGATCATGGATCCTACCATCAATACAATTATGTGATTTCGACTTCGGTATCAATAAACCTGCATATACATGATCGTCTAATTCTACTGTAAACACATATAAACCAATCTTCAAATTCTACTGTATTTCAATGTACATACTATGATAGCAAAAAAAGTAACCTGGGTTTAAGGGTTGTATGAGAAGCAATATCCCTCGAAGAATACTTCTGCGAAGGCCCAAAAATACGCGTTCCACCCTGTTCGTTACCGCCTTTAGCAGGAGCCCATGTCGGTCTAGCAGCCGTCGTCATATTCCGTTACAATTCTTTTCGGAAATCGCTATGGCTTCAATTCAGAACACACTCGATTATCAGTATGCGTTCTTCGATATTATTAGGGTTTCGATAATCCAGAACACACTCAATTATCAAGTATGCGTTCTTCAACAAAATTAGGGATAAATCGAAACCCTAACAAGCTAATCAAAGAAATACCTAATCGACTAATCGTAACTTGAAATCAAAAGACTGATGAACGAAAACTGAAAGAAATCTTGGATCAAAACGATCGAATTTAAAGCTAGGTTTTTACCTTGATACGACGATGTTCTTGCAAGCCTCAGAACTCGGAAGCAAATAAAAGGGATCCGGCCTAACGCCTTAAATTTTGAGTCATAGCTTATTGATACAATGGAGTAGGTCGTTCGGGTTGGTTCCTCGGGTTTCGGATTGGTCGGGTTATTCGGGTTTTGTAATATGAAATTGGAATCGGGAACCGAACCATTTAACTTCGGTTTAATTGGTTCTCGGATTTAATCGGGTTTGGTTAAATGGTTTTCGGGTAATACTTGAAAACTAATATTCTATTTTTTAAACAGAGAAAATTATAACATATTTAACCAAAACATACATTTCTTAAAAATTTCAAACGTTTAACCATAACATAACTAAAACCTGTTTAACCAAAACATACATTTCTTCAACAATCCCAAAACATATAAATGCTTTTAAAATCAAAGAATGTTACCGCACCTTAGTTACCTAGTTCGGGTTTTTCGTGTTTGCCCGAATAAACCTCGTGGGCACCCAAGGACCGAATCATTCTAAGTTTTCGGGTTCGGGTAATAGGCTTTTTCAGGTTGGGTATTTTCGGGTTCGAATAAGTGTTTTTCCGATTGGTTCTTCGGGTTCGGGTAAAAAACACACCCATGCAATGGATAGAAGGTGGGAGATAATCTTTGAGCTTAATATTGGGTTGTGAATCAATCGGGGGAGAGAACGTTTACTTATTTCACAGGGTTCTCGCGCAATAGGGGTACGGTCTCACAGTCGGCGGTTGAGGAATTGATCTTTGTTACCAACCGCCATATAACTGAAGATAACACGACGGAAACTTCTATCGTTCAAAAAAATAATGAAATACATGAATACCCCTCGGTGCTTTATACTTGTTCATATGTTGGTGCAAAGTTTAGCTTCTTTGTAAATCGACCACAACCAAAGCTCGTAATAGCTTTCAATGCATGGTTTGTAGTTTAAGCAATGTTTTCAGAACCGGACCGGACATCGAACCGGTCTTCTTACCGGTCAGAGGTCCGACCGGATTTAAGAACCGAATGATTTTATAAACATTTTATAAATATATCTATATCTATATCTATACTCTATAATAAAAGAATAAAAAACTTGCCACTATAATCTTAACCACTAATGCCACATTTCACATTCTTACACTATAATTGACACTTGTCAACACCTTAATAATTCTCTCTCATATTAAATAATTTATATTAATAAATAATTATAATGTAATAACTATATTATTTATCATTATTATAAAGCACTTTAAATTTTATAAAATATGAAATTCAAAACCAAAACTTTTAAAGGAAATATTCTATTTTCAAAAACGTCAAGTTATCCAAAATGATTTACACGATTTTTTAAACGAGATTCATCCAGTGACGCATTTAATATTTTACCGGTATTACACGGGTTGTAACGTACTGCAATATATACAGTATTGTAAGCATAATATTTCATTTATTTCACCCGTTAACACACAGATCCTAGTATAAATATAATCAAAAAAATTTTAAAAAAATAAAAAAATTTTAAAATTTTTTAAAAAAACCGGTTCAATCACTGGTCCGACCACCGGTTCACCGGTCCAACCGCCCGGTTCACCCAAAAACGGTTTTGAAGCTAGAACCAGACCGTTTAACACTCCGAATCCCGGTCCGGTCTGGGTTTGAAAACACTGAGTTTAAGTCTCTTTAAAATCAGTATCTTTTATAATGATAAAAGTAAAATTTGTCTGCGTCTTATTATTCACATACTTCATCACTGGCTTTCTTAGTAGTTGCATTGTTCTTACTTCCAAGTTGGTGACATGGAATATAACACATTTTTTTAGAACATCATAGATAATTAACATCATATGTTTTTATATATAAGTAATGCATGTAGTGTAACATTTGTTTTTAAAAATCATTTAGAAAACTATATTACTAAAGGGTTTGTGGCACTTAAAAACCAATACCCACTTCTATCTTCTTCAATATCAACCCAACCAATATAGATAGTGCGATCTTCCTCTAGACCCCCATGGCTCCACCTACATCTCGTGATTGTGTTTCTGGTAGAGGTGGCAATTTTTACCCATGTTAAAAGAAATGGGTTGGTTTGGGTAAACAAGTGTAGTATAATGGGTTGAAATTGGTAACATCATAATATTGAATGGGTTGAGAATTGTAACATTTAAACACAATGCGGGTCAAAACGGGTAACCAAAAAAAGTATGTAAATGCAATGGATTCAAACATTTAAGAATGATTAATAACATATTTGATGAGAAAATCACTAAAAATTATCCAAATGGACTATTTGTTTACTTATAACACATCTTAAGTTAAACTAAATTGATGTTTTTTAAGAACAATCCATTTAGGGCCAGAACTTATTTTCCTTTAAACACATTCTGACCCTCACTCATCCTGACCCTAACCCATTCTAACCCGTTACTCAATCCAACCCAACACACTCATTTTGCCAGGCATAGTTTCTGGCGACTCCACCCTTGTCCCCTTTCTTGTTTCCTTTCTTGTTTTTTGGTGACTCATCTCTCTTGCAACCACCAAGAAATTGAGACCACATACAAACAACCAGATCTATTGGAAAACAAATATTCTATAACAAGCTTACATTTTGTTGGCATGGTTCGCGTTTAATTTAATTTTTTGACGACTGAGTCTGTGCCTTTTGTCCGTGCCGATCGTTTTGTCTATGTTGCAAAAAACAAAACAAAACAAAATGCCTTCATGATAACCATTATTGTTTTTGTTTTTTTACCTTAATATATTCTCCTTCATGTACGAAAATGAGAAGAGAGATCTACTACAACCTGAGATGATGGCAAAAATGGTGTGCAATGAAGGAGATATTCTTATTGCATCGATGTGGCACGTCGTCCAAAGTAAGCATTTGAAGATGAACGAGTGGACGACGAGTCTAGGCTCATTGTATTGGCGTTGACAATGAACAAGGGTAGTGACAACCAATGTTTTCAGAACCGGACCGGACGTCTTACTGAATACCTGTCGGACCGGATTCAAGAACCGGATGACATAATAAATATATAAAAAATCCAAAGAAAATATAGAATTACAAACACATTTAAACAAACAAAATTAATGTTCAAACAAACATAATCATGTTAAAAAAATATATGGTTTGATTTTAGTGTTTCATTCTTTAGATTTTAGTTAAAAAGTACATAACTAAAACTTGAAACCCGGTCCAACCGGTGAATTGGCTCAACCAGTCAGCTCGCTTGAGGGCGGTTCGTATGTTAATTTTAGATTTGCTGACCCCGGGTTCCTGATATAGACCTGGAAGGTCCGATCCGGTTTTCAAAACAATGTTGACAACACGCTAAGGCGTCTTGTGTGTTGTTATTCATGATATAAATGTCGGGTAGACATGAAAAGATGAATGAATGAATTACTTAATGTTGTTTGGTAGATATGAAAAGATGAATGAATGAAATATAATTTACATGTCAGGTCATAGTTTAGGTTATATTAATATGTCTAGTCATGGGTAGGGTCATGGTTCAAGTTGTAACCCCCTAAGTTCAACCACACGTGCCACACATGTTTAAAAACAACATCCGATTTAGGTCCCAGAAAAATCCTCATGCATGTTTGATTTACAAAACATATTAACCACTTACTAATTTCAAAACATATGATTTAAGATTTTTCACAACATATAAAAACATTACATACAACCCCCATATGGAATTTACACCAAACCATATGTTTACAAACGATCGTTCGATCCATTTCTTCCGATCTGGAGCTCGTGTCACCAATTCGTATATATTTAAAACCTGAAAACACACCAAACAATCAAGTGTTAGTTCGCAAGAACTAAGTGAGATCACCCTGCTATTTCCCCAAGTGTATTCCATAACATCATATTGATACAATAAGAATGTCCCAAATATAATTTGGTAACATTATTCAACTCGAACCCAGAACGATTTACTAACAGGTCATTTTCACCCAAAACCCCTTAAATCTTCAATTATTGCCCAAGCGAATTAGATTTACCCTTGGAATCCCCATTAAAGTTGAAATAAGTCAATTTATGACAATTTCAAACATACAGACGCAACACGGGCGTGTTCCGGGGAACATGGTCATGTCATAAGGTTTTCAGAATCTAATGTGCAGATATGACATGGGCGTGTTCCAGGGAACATGACCATATCGAAACTCCTTCCATATACGTATATTTTCTTTGTTCTTTTCCCTCATTCCTTATCACCAAGGATTTCAAATTTTACAACCCCAACAATATATTCAACATATGAAATTCATGTTCATAAGCATTTTAAAACACAATTAAAGTGTTAGCACATGAAACAACCCAATAAAAGTCAAATTCCACACAATTTCCTCAAGACCTCTTTTTCACCAAGGATTCTCAAGGTAGGTAACCACACCACTTGTGATTTACCTAAATTCCATAAATTCACTATAGAAAGATCACACCACTTGTGATTCAACCCATTCCACATTCACACCTCTTGTGCATCGTTTGACCAATTTCGGTCAATTTCTACCCGAATCCTTTGAGACTTCCTTTTTCAGCAAGGAATCCCAAGGTAGGTAATCACACCACTTGTGAATTGCCTAAACTCCATAATTTCATTATAGGAAGTTCACACCACTTGTGATTCAACCTATTTCCCCAATCACTCCTCTTGTGATTCGTTTGACTGAATTTGGTCAAACTTCAATTAAGAAGTTCACAACTTTTGTGATTCATTCTTAATCTTTAACACTCCGTTTAATCACACCAAATCAACAATAACCAATCCAGTAAAACGCCTATTGCACGCTATTGTCAACCAACAAGTATCAACCCCCAATTAGAAACCATTTAATCACCAAACACCTAAATGCATACACACACCAATTATACCCCAATTAAACCCCAAATTCATATAATTTCACACCAATACACCAATTTTATCACCATTTAATCAACAACTAAGTCAAACACTCCAATTGCCACTATTTGTAGTCTTATATACATATAATAACTTTACAAAGCATATTCCTCATACATTGCCAAGTTGAACATCAATTCAATTATATATACACCAATATACACACAATATGCACCAATTGAATCTCCAAACACCCAATAAAAAAACCAATTCATCAAATTCTAGCATAGCAATGTATTTTCTACATACATTGTTTTTATGCTACACACACCTAGTATTCACCAATTAGTCAACTTTAAACACCCCATAACAACACTAATATGACTTATGATTGCATAATTAGTGAGTAGGTTACTCACCTTAGCCCGTAGTTAAACATGTGCAATCATCAAAACCTAGGTAGTTATAGAAGATTAGCCAAGAAACATCATACGAATACAAGTCATAATCTGTTTAAAGTCAAGGAGAAACATGGAAATCAAAGAAAACACAGAAACCAAGTGAACCGAATGAAGAACACCCGATATCGTTGATCCTAGGCCTTGATTATTCAATCATATGCTTTCCCCACCTTCGATTCACCTTAGAATAGCCTTTCTTCGTCCTCCTAGTCGCCTCCAGCCGTCCAAGAGTGTCTCCCCCTAGAGTTTTCGACCTTTTGGCTTAAAACTGATTTTTTGCGATTTTAAGTCTGTCGCGTAGCGCGACAGCTACCTCCAAATCCGTCGCGTAGCTCGAGGGTTTTAAGTGAGGGCATTTTGGTCTTTCCCACCTCTCGCGTAGCGCGACAAGGTTTTAACCGGCCGTCGCGTAGCGCGAGGGGCATAAAAATCCAGATTTTTACTTCCTTAATGTCCAGGTCCGTCCACGCGCTACCGGAAGCCCGTTTCTCTTCGTTTTTAATCAAATCCGCTTCCTTTGTGACCTGCAAGCAACAATTTACAGAATTATGAAGTAACAACTAAAAAAACTTAAGAATCTAAATAAATATGTACAAAAACCAAAGAAAACAAACTAATAAACAGATGTGTTCTGCAACACATCACATCCCCACACTTAGCTCTTTTCGTCCCTGAAAAAGACTCATGCAATATGGAATCATAGTCAAACAAAACGGTTTATACACAATTAAACTTATTGAATCAGAATCATATGCTTTGGAAAAGATTGTAAGTATGTTTGTCCTTCTAAATCCGTAAACTGATTATATAAATCCTTAATCATGATCCTTAATGTTAATGTTCCATCATTTAATCCATAAGACCCACACTTAGGAAACTTAAAACCAAATCAATCCTGAATTCAAGCCTTCAAGTCACCCTCACATATAAACACACTAAGAATTCCTAAAATCAGATTTTTAAAATGGAAGCAATTGAAAGCATGAGCATTTTTATTTATCTATCTTTTTTTTATTGCACCTAACTTAGTGGTGTTTCAACCAGGCTGCAACACGGCGTGTGACACATAAGTTTCAGCACAACTTCTTTCTTTTATTATTAGCTCAACATATTTGGTGGAATGGAGGCGCCACAAGACTCGAATTTATTCTCATAAAAAGATACTTATGTGCCATTAAAAATCAGATCTTAAAAAAACTCTAGTTTGTTATTATGTGAAGGTTTCTTTAATTACTAGAAAACAGTTTCTATAGTTTCAAATTCCCTAAGATGTTTCCCACAAAAATCATGCATTTAAGTGATGTTAAACCAATTCTAAGGACTAGATAAATTAGTTGAGCCTACCCACACATCCCATAACCAAAGCATAAATCCCAATCCAACAAGTTAAACATGATTGAAACCATAAAACCTAACTTTTCTATCATTTTCCATCTAAAAATTGCAACTATCTTAAACAAGGGCGAAAAAAATTTTAAATTTATATACAAAAATGAAAAATAAATTAAAACAAAAGACTCAAATTACTCTAAACTTAAAAATAAAATAAAAAAAATTAAAAATAAAGTTTCCCATCCCCACACTTAAACTGTACATTGTCCTCAATGTAGAGATGAAAAACGAGAAAGAAAATAAAAGAAAAACTGGAAAAGACTTAGCTGGTAATATGCAAATAACGCGTGAAGTCTTCTAATCCAGTTTAGCTCGATCGTATAGCATTTCGGTCGCGATCAGCTTGTCTCTCAATCACTTGGATGCTCTTTAACAAAGAAAAACTTTTAAGAAATCATCACCCGAATAGAGACTGAGTACGAGTGAATCAAGCTCAAAGCTGCAAAAAAGAATACTAAACAATCCAAGCAATATTAGAATATAAATAAAAAGACTCAAAAGACTGACTCAAAAACAAAGAATTAATTTTTTTTCATAGGGTCTCGCGTATCGCGACACGGGAAGAAAGAATCCTCGCGGTACGCGAGAAATAGTTGACCCGCGTGTTGACCAAGATCTGTCGCGTAACGCGACAAGGGTACCTGTAGGCCTTGCGGTACGCGACGTTGTCAATTTTCCAGAGAGTTTTTCGATTTTAATGCCTTAGCCAAAAATTTCACCCCTTTTATTCCATGTGCCATCCAACCATCCAATACCAAAACAAAACAAACCTAGCGTCCCGCATTTGATGCATTTTGCTCTTCCAAAAATCAATTACAATCCCTGCACGAAAACATCAAAACACGAAACACAAAACACAACCGAAAAATAACCACACGAAAACCAAAACGAACCAACAAAACACAAAATAGCCTACAAATTCTACACTTGGGGATTCCACCCAAGACTCACAAGCCTCAACTATGTGGGAAGATTACGGGAAAATTCTCCCATTCGCTCGAAAACGAGCCACCTTCAAACGCATCCAACATCTCACCATCAACAAAACTCCTCATCACCTCCGGCTTCTTCTCAACAACCCCACACTTGGGTTTATCAACACCCTCACCAATCTCTCCTTTACTAATGGATTTGGCTACCACAAAAGTGACCATCTCGTCACCGACCCTAAGTGTGAGCTTCCCGTCAAAAACATCAATGACGGCCTTAGCGGGACGTCCTAAAATGATGGGAACAGTGGTATCCGCCTCCATATCCATAACCACAAAGTCCACGGGGAAAAAAACTTATCAACCTTCACCAGCACGTTTTCCAAGATGCCCCGAGGACACTTCACAGACCGGTCCGCTAGGGAAAGTGTCATGCACGTTGGGAAAAGGTCACCAAGTGCTAGCTTCTCGTAAAGAGAATAGGGCATCAGATTGATGCTAGCACCTGAATCTGCCAAAGCGTGACTACGAACATCGCTACCAAACAAACACGGGATCGTGAGAATACCTGGATCCGTCAGTTTCTCCGATAGCGTGTTCGTTATCACCGCAAGAACAGTCTCTACTCAACGGGACCTCAGTTAACTTGCCTAACCGATCCTTACCCTTCAACAGATCTTTCAAGAACTTAGCGTATTTAGGCATACGCTGAAGTGCCTCAATAAATGGGAGATTGATCTTTAGTTGTTTAAAGATATCAAGAAAATGCCCATATTCCTTAGCATGTTTTTGATTAGTTAAACGCACTGGATAAGGAACACGAGATAGATCAATCTCAGGAGTGGGATTTAATGTAGCCGACTTCTCCATGGGAAACTCACCGCTCGGTGCGGTACTTGCTGGGGCTAGCCTCGAGTGCACCCCTACGGGAGTCTCCAACTCTACTTCTTCAGCAACCGGTTCTTTCTCAACTACAACCGGTGCTCTCACAACCTCTCCACCTCTACCACTACGAGTGGTGACTGCATTCACGTGGGCGTTTGGATTAGGTTGGGTACCACCTGGAAATTGGCCTTTCGGCCTTTCATCCAAACGCTTGGCGATGTCACCAACCGTGCGCTGCAAATCAAGGAAAGCGGACTGCTGGTTCTTAAGAAGAATGTCATGCTCATGAAGAATTTTCTGAGTGTTTGCATCCTTTGCAACTAACTGTGTCAGCAGTTCCTCAATCCTACCTAAGTTACTACCACCACCTCCCTCCGAAGTACCTCCAGAATTATTACTCGAAGACTGACAACCCTGCCCCTGGTTCTGAGGAAAATTGGAATGAAAACCAGGGGGATTACCAGAAGACCTGAAGCCGGGATTTTTATGATTTCCCCAATTGGGATTATAGGAACTCCCATATCGGTTTTGACCTCCCACAAAACCGACCTGCTCATGATTCAGCACAGGGCACTCAACAGTAGCATGATCACCACGACACATCTCACATCGTGCCACCCTCAATTTAAGCTCTTTCACATCTTTCGTCAGAGCCTCAAGCGCAGTAGCTACACTAGTGTCCACATTGACGTGGTGAACACCCATTGAAGATGAAGAGGTACTAGTGCTAAGATTTGAATTCCTAGTAACAGATCGCTGCTCATATTCTGCCTGAGCGAAACTCTCAAACATGTCACTGCATTCGGCCACATTCTTTTTACCCATAAGGTGGCCACCTGCAGAAGTATCGAACCGCGCGCGAGCCTCATATGTGAGCCCATTGTAGAATTTCTCTACAAGGGCCCAGTCAGACAGACCATGCTGGGAGCATCTGCTAAGCAGATTTTGAAACCTTTCCCAAGCAAGGTAATATGGCTCATCGGGCGCCATTCGGAACGAATGGATCTCATCGCGCAACCGGACGGCCTTCGCGGGTGGAAAATATTTGCTCAGAAAAGCATCGCGTAGACCGGCCCAGGTTCTGAAAGTTCCCGGAGGGTGCGAGTCGAGCCAAGTGGCTGCTCTTCCCGCAAGGGAGAATGGAAAAAGATGGAGAAAAATGGCATCAACTGTGGCACCTTGAAGATTAAACGTACCACAGATGCGGGTTAGACGGGCGATGTGAGCGGGAGCATCCTCATCATCACGACCATTGAATTGGCAATTGTTGATTGCGGTCATGATGTATGAGGGTATTTGCCATGAATTTTCATTCGTGATGTTTGGCACAGTAATGGGATTATTAAGTCTCGTGAATCCCCCAGTAGCCTGCTGGTGAACTGTACGATGCTCTGCCATCGGTGGGTCTAAATGATGACGGGGGCTAGAATGGGTAGAAGAACTAGGTGAAGAAGATGGTGTGGAATCAGAAAGATCAGCAGAAATGGGAGTAGAAGCACTTACCTCGCTAGTAGAACCTTCTGAAAGCTCCCGTGAATCACTCCTTGATGGTAATGAAAGCTAAGGTGGCGGTCCTTGTGAGCGTAAGTGTGGCATACACTACCAAACCTGCAAACAAACAAAAATCAATCAAAAGAAATAAATAAAATAGAATAAAACTAAAACCAAACTAAACACAAATATGCACAGATAAGAACAAGAACTAATAAGCACAATCGACTAAGAAGTCCCCGACAACGGCGCCAAAAACTTGATGTCGTGCGGTTGCTTAATTAAAAGTAACCAAAATCAAAACTAACCTAGACACTAAGTAATACTCAAGACTCTCTAAAACTAAACTACTGACAGGCAAGTGTACCTATCGGAAATAGTATAGCCTAAGCAAGTCCGGATATCGAACCCACAGACTTCTACAGAATGTACTAACTAGACTCTATGACTTATCTATACAAAATTTATACTTAAATAAAATAATAATAAGGAAGGGGGTTTGCTAACAAAACTAAGAATTACTTAAATAAAGACTAAATAGAAGACACTAAACTGAAACGAAGATAGAAACGAAAATCAGACAAAGAAAAAGCACTACCTAGGCATGAAATCATGAATCCTACACATGCTTAACAAGAATCTATCGGTAATGGAAACGATGTGATACGGGATTTAAAATTACTAAACTAAAAAGAAACCTAGAGCATCCTCGACCCTTTTCAAGGATTGTCAACTAAGAGTCCTAAAAGCCGTCTAACCACCGGTTGAATGGATTTCCCTCACAGGTCATCCAACTATACACAAAATGTATCCGCTAGACAATCTACCTTACAGCGCAATCGTCTCAACACACTCAAGAATTATCTGTTGAACTATCTACCTCACGGCGCGATAATCTTAAGACACCTAAGTGCAAGGGATAACTAGGATTTTCCTATTGTATTCGGTAAACAAGGATGTAAGACACCCTAAATTAATCTTCTCACAAAGTCTCTAAACTAGCAATTACAACATCCTAGACAAACCGACAATCTCTCACCTCACGACTATCAAGATTTGTTGCACATCTAATACATCTATATCAAGATAATAATTCCTATGGTAAACTCGTACGTAGTAAACCATCTATTAATAAAAAACACACAGTAATTGATCTAGCATGCACCTATTATATGAAAGACATTCAACAAGGCACATGAGGAATAAATCACCAATCAATAAACAATCATAGACATACATAAAACATCCAATAAGCCAAACCAAGTTTGTTACATCATGAGTTCATCACATAAACATAATCTAAAACCGATAAAAACTAATGTTAAACATGTGCAGTCATCAAAACCTAGGTAGTTATAGAAGATTAGCCAAGAAACATCATACGAATACAAGTCATAATCTGTTTAAAGTCAAGGAGAAACATGGAAATCAAAGAAAACACAGAAACCAAGTGAACCGAATGAAGAACACCCGATATCGTCGATCCTAGGCCTTGATTCTTCAATCCTATGCTTTCCCCACCTTTCGATTCACCTTAGAATAGCCTTTCTTCGTCCTCCTAGTCGCCTCCAGCCGTCCAAGAGTGTCTCCCCCTAGAGTTTTCGACTTTTTGGCTTAAAACTGATTTTCTGCGATTTTAAGTCTGTCGCGTAGCGCGACAGCTACCTCCAAATCCGTCACGTAGCTCGAGGGGTTTAAGTGAGGGCATGTTGGTCTTTCCCACCTCTCGCGTAGCGCGACAGGGTTTCAACCGGCCGTCACGTAGCGCGAGGGGCATAAAAATCCAGATTTTTACTTCCTTCATGTCCAGGTCCGTCCACGCGCTACCGGAAGCCTGTTTCTCTCTTCGTTTTTAATCAAATCCGCTTCCTTTGTGACCTGCAAGCAACAATTTACAGAATTATGAAGTAACAACTAAAAAAAACTTAAGAATCTAAATAAATATGTACAAAAACCAAGAAAACAAACTAATAAACAGATGTGTTCTGCAACACATCAACCACCACTACCTAGTTGTATTACACACATACAACTACATTCAATAAGCATAACACATATTCACATTAATCATAAGCCATTTGACTCGTTTTCACCAAAATTTAGTATATGGTAATGGTTTTGAACCAATTCACCATTTTGGTTATATTCATTATTATTTCATGCCACCTTAAACTTAAAACACATTTTTAAGTTAAACACCTTAATTGTCATTTCATCAAACACCTTATATACATACATTTGTCTACTTATGACCATTGATCTCTAATACCTCTTTCAACTCCATCTTTGATTTACAAGATGAACAAGTTCATCATATTCACAAACAAATATAACAACTTCATATAATCATCACTCCCAACAATTTAACACCAAATTTAACCACTAGGTTCCTATACCCTATGACCACCATACAACCCCATTTTACATATTGTATCAATCATGAAAGAACATGGTCAAAATGTTGTTCCAAGATGATTATCACTATAAATAACAACATTTAACACCCTCCAAACACTCAATTTAGAGTTTCACCCATTTTACCCCACCCCCTATAGGAGACCCACGAAATTTACACCAAAAACACCCAAAAATTCATACCTTGTTGTAGTATGATGCTAGGAGAACTCAAATTCTTGATTGTATGAGCAATGCAAGCCTTCCTTGATCACCAATTTAGTGATTCTTCACATTTTAGGTTTTCCCCTTTTCTTTCTTCTCATGGACGACACACACATACAAATGAGATGAAATGAGAACTTTGACCAAAGTCAAAGTTTTATCCCTTCTATTTTCATCTTTGGTCATCTTTGGCCAAATAGCACTTTTGGTCCCTCAACCTTTTTAACATTTAACTACCTAACCAACCTAATCAAGTTAGTTATTAGTTAACTCTAACACCCCAAATTGTTATTAAAACACACACCAATTAAATATAATCATAATTACCCACAATTATATTATATTTTAATATTTTCCCAAAATGGGTCGTTACACAAAGTGTTGATACATGTTGTGTGTAAGTCAAGGTTTGGGTTATGAGTCAGGTCATGATGTCATGGGTTAGGTGATTGTTCAAGTCATGGTACGAGACATGATTCGAGTCATGGTTCAAGCTAATGCTCAATCATGGATTTGAGTCAAGTAATTGTTTGGTTCATGGGCTGGGTCATGAGTCGGGTCATGGTTTTGGTTACGAGTCGAGTTATGAATTAGGTAAAAATAATTGTAATAAATGAGATCGAATTAAAAAATCATTCATTTCTTGAAGGAATGAAGAAGAACACACACTACTCATTTAAAGAATGAAAATCACTAGAAATAAAAGAATCACAATTGTTATATAATAGTACATTTGATTCCTAAAATGATTACCAAATATAATTACTCATTTCATTCGTACTTGCATTCATGCATAGCAACATAGTGACATTTAGCCTTTAGGGACGATGGAACATAAGCCAAGAATATGAAAATGTTTTGAGGCCTACCAAAGATTTGTAAAGAGTAAATTACGGTTTTGGCCCATGTGATTTAATTGTTTTAACTCTTTCGGACCAAAATAAAATCTTCTATCAATTTAGTCCCTGTGGTTTAGATAACTAACGTTTTTGGCCTCCAACCATAGTTAGATTTTGGGCCAAAAACCGTTATAATAGTTAAGTTTGAGGGGCTAAATCTGGTAGTTTTCTAAATCACAAGGGCTGAATTGATAGAAGATTATATTTTTGGCCGAAATAGTTAAAACACTTAAACTACATGTGCCAGAACCTTTATTTATTCATTTGTAAAAGAATGCTTTGTTTTCCCTTTTTTCCGGTTTTTTTTTTTAAATTACTTCATCTGGGCCATGAGTGAATCCATCGTACATTAATATGTTAGTTTTCAATCATAAGAGCCATATGCGTAACAACTTTTCTTAAAATAGGAAAAAATAGAAATGAAAATAGAAAGGATCCACCTAAACCAATGATGTATTGTCTTAGTGGTAAGATGGATGTATGACGGAAGTGATAGAAGACCCATGTCCTGGGTTCGATTCTTGATCACACCCGCCCACCCGGTTTACCGACCTTCCATCGTCGTGCCTTTGGGCGGGTGTTTGGGTCGGGTTTTCCCTCGGGAATTTGTGGCTGATGGGCTAGGGTTTCGTCCGTCTGGACTAGTGGCCAGTTTAGGCATCCTTTAGCCATTGGGAGCCACGTACAAAATATCCGACAGTTGATTAGTTGGTCGTTCGAAAAAAAAAGATTCACCTACGACATGCTTAATATGGGAGGCAGGCAAGTAGGCAACCTAAGGAAAGACCAAAGACAGGCTTCGAAAATAGTTGTACTGAGGTTGGAATTTTTTTTGACAATTATTTGTCGTTAAATAACAAATATATAATAAGTATGCTAAATTATTATTTTGTTGATTATAATGATATGATAATTTTTTTCTAATAATTAAATCGAATACTATTCAAATCAACAAATTTGATATTTAAAAAGTTGAAGGTCCAAATTTTTTTTAAATTGTTTCATATTATCCAAATATACAAATTATACCCAACTCGGATAGGTTTATCGACATGCTAACAAATTATACCCAGCTAAACTAAGTTTATTTTTTGGATTGGCTCGAAATGGATCGGATCATAACACCTAAAAAAAGATGAAACTAAATTAAATCACATATGTATAATAAAAATACGCTAAATTTATTTGTGTAAATGATAGGTTGCGGTGTGTAAATTATTAAGTATCATTATAGTTGTTAATTGGTGATTGGGTTTTTTATCAATAGTAATATATTATGTTATTTGGGTATTAGTTTTGTCTTAAAAACCAAAGAGTGGGCATGAACAACCCAATATCATAATGTCTATAATAACAAAACAGATGAAGTTTAAATCTAGTTTCTAGGCAGCGGAAATAATAAAGCAAGTCTCTAACATAGACTCCAAAGTGTAATTAGGCACCAAAAGCTTCCCGTCTACCTCTCCTTCTTAGTTTAACGTCCTGAAATACATGCTTAAAAGAGTTTGGGTCAGCATAAAGCTGGTGAGCTCGAGCATTTAAAACATTTAATAAGTAAACAGTTTGTATTCTTTGTAATAAACAAAGATAACAATAGTTTGTTCGTTCGTTCGTGTACAATGTTCAAGTCGCACAGCCAATCCTGCACCACCCATATGATCTCGCAACAAGACCATATGACGGCGTTCCGTCCCTGTGTAGTTCATTTCCCATTAATGAACTAATAAAATAGTTAGTAATTATGCCACAACGATTTACAAATCTCAGTGGGGAGACCACTGTGTGTGAGGGTTTCTCAGATAGCGCTACCCATAATACTAATGGCCCCAACTAGGGTTAATGGTGTGCTCTAAAGAAGGGACAACAATATGGGAAGTAACAAGTCTCAAACATTAGTACACATAAAAAGTTTTAGTAGCATGTATTTCATCCCAAAACATAGTAAAGAAGGGAAAGGTTTGCACGAAAACTCACCGAGGTTACGGTTTGCAAACAATGTTGTGAGTTGAGTGTTCCACGTGGTTGCCCTTACAAGATAGGTGTATACCTATGTTTAAGCGTGTTGCTAAAATTAGACTTAGTTGCTAGTATCATTGTGCTCTATGCATAGTGTCATACTTTACTCAGGCCCAGTTAAGATGTTTTGTAAGTTATAACATTTACGTAACATCTTGTATGTATGCAATTAGATTTTTAACATGGTTATTGTATACAAATACTTATAATTAAATAATCTAGATAGGTTAACAATTGGGCTTTAAGTTATTTTTACATGTAAAGTTACTATTGGGCCTATTGGGTCCGTCAAGACGTTTAAAGCCCAACAATACGTTTATAAATCATAATTTGTCCAAATAAGTATATACTTGTTCAAATATTCAAAATAGACTATTTACTAATAAAATATTTTGATTAGAAATACCTCATTTTACTTAGTGGGCTAATTGGGCCGGTAACGCCCATAACACGGTTTTTATCCATTTTAAATAAATAGTTTAAGCCCATAAGTTTTAGAAATTATATTTTCATTATATATAAAATATATTAAGTATAATATTCTGGTCTAAATAGTTATTGGCTTGCATATATATAAAAACCCGTTTTTACGCATTTCGTGTGTCGGTTATGTGCGTAGTTTCGCTTTTAAAGAGTCTTTCGTATTTCCTATCATCCCAAATATTTTTATAACATTATTTTATATATTTTTACTTGTATATATTCTGTAATATTTCAAAAATAAGTTATAGCCCAAGACTATGCGATTTAACAATTTAAAGACGTCGGTTTTGTAGCTAGTTTTGCATAAAATACGTTGTTAGTCATTTTAATCACCATATCTCATCAAAATATGATATAATAATTATTTATCATAAATAAACTTATAAAATTTCCAGAATTTAAATATGCACAAAAATAAACCGATTTAGTAGTTTTTAATACGTCGGTTCGGTACTACAACGATTTTAAGCTTAAACCATGTTAGGGATGTCTTATAAAACATCTTTAAATTATTTTTAACATCATTTAAGATGTTTTTAACTTCTGGAATGTTTGAAGTCATGCATGTATAATTTGTGTCGGTTTTTGAGATTTTAACGTGTTATGCCCGTTTTTAACGTACAAGACGTTGCATGCATTATGTTACTTTTTATGTTCAGATCCTTTTACTCAAATTAACTTATATTACATGTGTTTAATATGTTATAAGTGTTCATGTGCTAATACAAGTGTTAAATGCAAACTATGCAAGTAAAACATAACTAAACTAGTTGAATGAATACCCTTAAAGATATTGCTTTGCCTTGACCGGTGCTCAACCAATCCTACGTGTGAGGCTGCTGTATCCAGAGGGTTTTAGGGCTGTAAATGTGGTTAACAAAAGTGTATTGGCTTTAGATGAAGTGAAGGTGCAAAGGTGAATGAATTAGTGCTCAAAACTAAGTTTAGGCACATGCAACCTTCGTGCATGTGTGTCTTTCGACCAAGCTTTTATACAAACGACCTTTGATAGTTAAAACATTTATTTTTACTGCCCAAACAAGTTCTTGGTCGTGGTCAACAAGAAGTAATGATAAAAATACATAGTTGTTGTTTTTAGAACTCAAAAACTCGTCTTTTTGTACATGCAACCTTGTTGCATGTAAGAGTTTTGATCATGGCTTCAAAACCACGAAATTTTGGAAGTTAAATGGTCTTTATTTTCTGTTTAAAAATAGGTCTTGGTCATAGATTTTAAAGAGTATATGATAGTGTGCAAAAACATTAATAAAAGTGAGTTTTTGATTTTAAAATGGAGGATTTGTACCTAGTTCTTGAAGGATAATGAAAGAGAGATGGATTATTAGATGGTAGGACCTGAAAATGATAACAAAGAATCTTCTATGAGGAGTTGTTGCAAGTATTTGAGTTCAAAAGTTCAAGAATCAAGGAAGAAGGAAGATGCAAGCCTTTGCATGTAATGTTGCTGCACTTGTTCCACGTTTTCTAGGACTTCTAAGCTTAGTTCTGGGTCTCAAAAGCTCCTGGATTTTTACCAAACAAAGTAAATTGAAGTCCAAGAAGATAAAAAAAGAATGAGGTGATTTGGAGTTTATTTGATACCTTAACCGTGATGAAGAAGTGAAGATAGCAAAGCTGGTCGGTTTCTGCGCACCTGAGTTTTGAGGGCTGTTTGGAGGTCGAAATCTTGATGAAAATAAGTGAGACTACTTGGGATACTTCTGGAGGACATTAAGGTGTATTTGAAAAAAGAATGGACGAATTTGGTGGAGTGTGGAATGAGTTATAGGGTCTGGAAGTTGGCATACCAAAGCTGCCAGAAAGTGGGCAGAATTTTGAAAGAAAAGGGAGAGAGGGATTGGTGGAATAGGTGGTGGGTTTGATTGAGAGGAATATCTTTTGTTGTTTTGTGTTTGAGTGTATGTGGTGTATATATCCATATATATATATGTATGTATAAATGTATGAATATCTATATATGTATTTTATACATATGCATGAATTTATATTTATGTGTTTTGTAGTTGTTTGATTTGTTTTGTATACATACATACATGTATTTGTTTACATGTGTATGAATAAATGCATGTATGCGTGTATTTTGTGTATATATATACATATATATAAACATTGTTTGTCTATACATATATATACACGTCCATATATATATTATATTTTTATTACAATTAATTATGTGTGTAATTTTATGTGTATGATTTTAGTAATTTATATATACACTCTTGTATAAAATAATTATGTTGGCATTGTATTTACCAATTGTCGTAATTAAATTGTTAAGGTGTTTGGGCCGAGTAAAGTGACTTTCAATTAACCGTCTAATGTCGATTCGAATCCCTTTTGTGTTTGGTTCTAAGTTCGTTATTCGAAATAACATATTCCTTTAATTGATCCATAGGATATCGAATACATTTCTAACTTAGAAATTAACTTACGAAATATTCTAGACGATTTAATAAATAATAAAAGTTCAAATTGGACCTGAATTTTCGAGGTTGTTACAGTCTCTCATTGTTAGAGAAATTTCGTCCTCGAAATTTAGTTATGGTTGTCTTCAACTTGTGAGCTAAATAAATGTGGATACTTCTTTTTCATTTCGTCCTCACGTTCCCATGTAAACTCTGGGCCTCGTCTAGAATTCCATCTTACTCGTACAATTGGTATCTTACTTCTTTTTAACCTCTTTTCTCCTCGATCCATAATTTCAATTGGTTCTTCTTTAAATTGCAATTTGTCATCAACATGAACTTCCTCGTGTGTAATGACTTGTGTTGCATCCACCACGCACTTTCGTAAGTTTGACACATGGAATGTATCGTGAATGTTGCCTAATTCTTCTGGTAGCTTTAGACGATAGGCTACCGGTCCAACCTTTGCTATAATCTTGAAAGGTCCTATATATCATGGACTTAGTTTTCCTCGTTTTCCAAAACGTATCATGCCTTTCCAAGGTGACACTTTTAATAACACCATATCACCTATTTCAAATTCTAAAGGTTTCCGTCTCTTATCTGCATAACTCTTCTGACGATCACGAGCAATCTTTAGCCTTTCTTTAATTTGGACAATCTTGTCAGTTGTTTCTTGGATTATTTCGGGTCCAGTGATTTGACTATCACCCACTTCTGCCCAACACAGTGGGGACCTACATTTTCGACCATATAAAGCTTCTAACGGTGCCATCTTAATGCTGGAGTGATAACTATTATTGTAGGAAAACTCAATTAACGGTAAATGAGTATCCCAGCTTCCTCCAAAGTCTAGAACACATGCTCTAAGCATATCTTCTAAGGTTTGTATGGTTCGTTCGCTTTGCCCATCGGTCTGTGGATGATAAGCGGTGCTTAAATCCAAACGTGTGCCTAATGCTTGTTGGAAAGTTTGCCAAACCTAGACGTGAATCGGCTATCACGATCGGATATAATGGAAATAGGCACTCCGTGTCTTGTCACTATTTCATCCACATATAATTTTGCCAATCGTTCCATGCTATAACTTTCTTTCATTTGTAGGAAGTGTGCTGATTTCGTCAGACGGTCAACAATTACCCAGATTGCATCGTATCCACTAGATGTTCTTGGTAATTTGGTGATAAATCCATTGATTCCCTCCCATTTCCATTCGGGAATACTTGGTTGTTGTAGATAGCCTGACGACTTTTGATATTCAGCCTTAACCTTTGAACATGTCAAACATTTTTCAACATATTGTGCGATGGACTTTTTCATACCAGGCCACCGATAATTACATTTCAAATCCTGATACATTTTGTCATTTCCTGGATGAATAGAATATTTAGACTTATGTGCTTCATCCATCACTAATTCCCTTAAATTACCAGAGGCAGGTACCCAAACTCTACCTTTAAATCTCCGAATGTCATCATCTCCATTATTTAAATGCTTATCCATCCCGATCATATCTTTTCTTGTGTTATCTCCTTTTTCAAATGTTTCTTTTGAGAAATCCTGATTTGATCATTAAATTAGGTTTCACAACGATTTGCATTGCTCGTACCTTAAGGGTTTCTCTCTTTCCTTACGACTTAATGCATCAGCAACGACATTCGCCTTCCCGGGATGATAACGTATTTCACAGTCGTAGTCATTGAGTAATTCAACCCATCTTCTCTGTCTCATATTGAGCATTTTCTGATCAAGTATGTGTTGAAGACTTTTGTGATCAGTGTAGATAATACACTTTGTTCCATACAAATAGTGTCTCCAAATTTTAAGTGCAAACACTACAGCTCCAAGTTCAAATCATGGGTCGTATAATTTTTCTCATGCACTTTTAGTTGTCGTGATGCATAGGCTATTACTTTATTTTCTTGCATTAACACACATCCCATGCCGTGATGTGAAGCATCACAATATACAACAAAATCATTTGTTCCTTCTGGTAAGGACAAAATTGGAGCGCTACATAACTTATCTTTCAAAATTTCAAAAGCTTCATTTGCTTTTCTCCCCATTCAAACTTTTGTTCTTTTGAGTCAGTGAGGTTAAAGGTACGGCTATTCTTGAAAAATCTTGAATGAATCGTCGGTAGTATCCTGCTAAAACCAAGAATTGCCTAATTTCCTTCGGCGATTTAGGAATTTCCCATTTCTTTATCGCTTCAATCTTTGTTGGATCAACTTGGATCCCTTTATCATTCACAATATGACCAAGGAATTGTACTTCTCGTAACCAAAATTCACATTTCGTGAACTTAGCGTACAGTTGCTCATCTCGAAGTAACTGTAATATTAACCTTAGATGTTGTTCATGATCTTCCTTATTCTTGGAATAAATTAGTATATCATCAATGAATACTATAACGAATTTATCCAAGTACGGCTTACAAACTCGATTCATCAAATCCATAAAAACAGCAGGTGCATTTGTCATCCCAAATGGCATTACTAGGAATTCGTAATGTCCATATCTTGTTCTAAATGCAGTCTTTGGTATATCCTCTTCCTTGACCTTCAATTGATGATATCCCGATCTTAAATCAATATTAGAAAAGTAACTTGCTCCTTGTAATTGATCAAAGAGATCATCAATTCATGGCAACGGGTAACGGTTTTTAATCGTCACTTTGTTGAGATCACGATAATCGATGCACATTCTTAGAGTTCCATCTTTCTTCTTCACGAATAACACTGGTGCTCCCCAAGGTGAATAACTCGGACGAATAAATCCCTTGTCCATGAGTTCTTGCAACTGTTTCATCAACTCTTGCATTTCAGTAGGTGCCAATCGATAAGGAGATTTGGCTACAGGTGCTGCTCCTGGAATCAAATCAATTCTGAAGTCGACTTGCCTTGTTGGAGGTAGTCCTGGTAGTTCTTCAGGAAACACATCAGCGTATTCCGCCACAACGGGTACATCTTCTATTCTCTTTTCCGTTTCGGTCTGCATTACGTATGCAAGATAAGTGACACATCCTTTCCTTAGGCATTTGTTGGCTTTCATACATGATATGATATTCAAATCTTTCCTCGACTTCTCTCCATGTATGACGATGGTCTTTCCTTCACTTAAAGGAATTTTCACGAGTTTCTTCTCACACACAATTTCGGCTCCATTTTTGGACAGCCAATCCATCCCTATCACTACATCAAAGCTCCCTAGCTCTATAGGCAATAGATCGATTGAAAATTCATAATCATCAAGACTTAAGGCACAATTCCTAATTACTTCATTTGCTTTAATAACCTTTCCATCAGCCAGTTCTATTGTATAAGCCTTTGGTAATTGATTTGTTTCTAAGTTAACCTTAGGTCTAAAAGCAGTTGATACAAAACTACGAGTTGCTCCAGTATCAAATAATGTACTAGCATAATTATTTTCTACCAAAAAACGTACCTGTCACAACTTCCGGATCATCACGAGCTCCTTCAGCATTTAACACAAATGCTCTTGCCTTCACTTCACCTCCCTTTTTATTTTGATCCTTCTTTCGTTGGTTAGTTAACTTCGGACAGTTGGGCCTCAGATGACCAGTTTCACCACATTCAAAACATTTTGCTGGCATTGTCACCTTACAAGTCCCGAGCCAGGTGTCCGATTCTCTTGCATTTGTTGCACTCAATTACTGTGCATTTCCCGTAATGATGTCGCTTACATTGATTACACCATGGTGCTTTTCCTTTGTAATTACTAGTGTTGCTTAATTGTTTCTCTCGTACTTTCTTTGTATTACCATCAAATCTTTTTACATTCTTTTCATCAGTCTTTCCAGTTGGATGATAACTACTCCATTTACGTTTCCCTCCTACACTAGAACTTCCTTGTTGCTCAGCCACTCGTCTTGCCTCATCAGTTAAGATTCCTGACAATTCAATTGCCGATTGGAAAGTTGCAGGTCTTGCAGATCTCACCATACCACGTATTTGTGGTATTAAACCCCATATGTATCTTCCAATTCGCTTTGACTCCGGAGTGACCAAGTGAGGAACTAATCGACCTAATTCAATGTACTTGTTGGTGTATGCCAGATGCTCGAAACCAACCATCTCAAGAGTTGAAAATTCCACTTCCATACGTTCAACTTCATTTATAGGACAATACTTTTCCATTATTAGACTCTTGAATTCCTCCCATGTCATCCTATTCGTTGCATCTCTTCCTTTCGTTTCTAGCACCATTTTCCACCAGAATAAAGCTTCGTCTTTCAACGAGTGTGACGCAAACCTTACTTTGTTTTCATCCTTGCAATCACTAATATCCAACACAGCTTCCATTTCTTCTAGCCATTTTATAGCTCCTGAAGCTCCTTCATTTCCTGTGAAGTTAGCTGGATCACAGGACTTGAACATCTTGTAGTTACACTCCTTTCTTTTATCAATCGGTTCTTCCTCATTTTGTGGCTTTTTCCCATCGTTCGTTTCAGCTGCTTTGTATTTTTCCATTGCCGCCGCAACTCGTTCCTCAATTATCTTTTCTAGTTTTTCATCACGTGGTTCATGAGTGTGGGTTTCAGAGTTCTCGTCATGCACTGTGTGAACAGATCCTTCAGCAATTGGTTTAATTATCACAGGTGCTGAAGCCGTTGCTTTCTTGGTTTGTTGTTTCTTAGGCGCCATCGTTCTATATATATACCAAGTATTGGTAAGTTAGCACAACCATTTGCATCCATCTAAAATATTTATATTTATCTTAAAGTAGTATTTATAAGCAAAGTAATATATCATAATGCTCTAATCTCCCTAGATCAAAGTCAAAGTACTTATGTCTTTCGGTTAAAGCCTAGGAAGTTCAAATACTTATTCTAAACTTGCTAATTCGCTAAAACCTTTGGCTCTGATACCAATCCGTCGCACCCCGCCGGTAGGGGCAAGACGAAAGATTGGTAAAACACTTAATTAAGTAGGCCTAATATAACTTCATCATCAACTAGTACAAAATAGTCTTAACAATTGTCTTAAAACCAAGAGTGGGCATGAACAACCCAATATCATAATGTCTATAATAACAAAACAGATGAAGTTTAAATCTAGTTTCTAGACAGCGGAAATAATAAAGCAAGTCTCTAACATAGACTCCAAAGTGTAATTAGGCACCAAAAGCTTCCCGTCTACCTCTCCTTCTTAGTTTAACGTCCTGAAATACATGCTTAAAAGAGTTTGGGTCAGCATAAAGCTGGTGAGCTCGAGCATTTAAAAACATTTAATAAGTAAACAGTTTGTATTCTTTGTAATAAACAAAGATAACAATAGTTTGTTCGTTCGTTCGTGTACAATGTTCAAGTCGCACAGCCAATCCTGCACCACCCATATGATCTCGCAACAAGACCATATGCCGGCGTTCCGTCCCTGTGTAGTTCATTTCCCATTAATGAACTAATAAAAATAGTTAGTAATTATGCCACAACGATTTACAAATCTCAGTGGGGAGACCACTGTGTGTGAGGGTTTCTCAGATAGCGCTACCCATAATACTAATGGCCCCAACTAGGGTTAATGGTGTGCTCTAAAGAAGGGACAACAATATGGGAAGTAACAAGTCTCAAACATTAGTACACATAAAAAGTTTTAGTAGCATGTATTTCATCCCAAAACATAGTAAAGAAGGGAAAGGTTTGCACGAAAACTCACCGAGGTTACGGTTTGCAAACAATGTTGTGAGTTGAGTGTTCCACGTGGTTGCCCTTTACAAGATAGGTGTATACCTATGTTTAAGCGTGTTGCTAAATTAGACTTAGTTGCTAGTATCATTGTGCTCTATGCATAGTGTCATACTTTACTCAGGCCCAGTTAAGATGTTTTGTAAGTTATAACATTTACGTAACATCTTGTATGTATGCAATTAGATTTTTAACATGGTTATTGTATACAAATACTTAATAATTAAATAATCTAGATAGGTTAACAATTGGGCTTTAAGTTATTTTTACATGTAAAGTTACTATTGGGCCTATTGGGTCCGTCAAGACGTTTAAAGCCCAACAATACGTTTATAAATCATAATTTGTCCAAATAAGTATATACTTGTTCAAATATTCAAAATAGACTATTTACTAATAAAATATTTTGATTAGAAATACCTCATTTTACTTAGTGGGCTAATTGGGCCGGTAACGCCCATAACACGGTTTTTATCCATTTTAAATAAATAGTTTAAGCCCATAAGTTTTAGAAATTATATTTTCATTATATATAAAATATATTAAGTATAATATTCTGGTCTAAATAGTTATTGGCTTGCATATATATAAAAACCCGTTTTTACGCATTTCGTGTGTCGGTTATGTGCGTAGTTTCGCTTTTAAAGAGTCTTTCGTATTTCCTATCATCCCAAATATTTTTATAACATTATTTTATATATTTTTACTTGTATATATTCTGTAATATTTCAAAAATAAGTTATAGCCCAAGACTATGCGATTTAACAATTTAAAGACGTCGGTTTGTAGCTAGTTTTGCATAAAATACGTTGTTAGTCATTTTAATCACCATATCTCATCAAAATATGATATAATAAATTATTTATCATAAATAAACTTATAAAATTTCCAGAATTTAAATATGCACAAAAATAAACCGATTTAGTAGTTTTTAATACGTCGGTTCGGTACTACAACGATTTTAAGCTTAAACCATGTTAGGGATGTCTTATAAAACATCTTTAAATTATTTTTAACATCATTTAAGATGTTTTTAACTTCTGGAATGTTTGAAGTCATGCATGTATAATTGTGTCGGTTTTTGAGATTTTAACGTGTTATGCCCGTTTTTAACGTACAAGACGTTGCATGCATTATGTTACTTTTTATGTTCAGATCCTTTACTCAAATTAACTTATATTACATGTGTTTAATATGTTATAAGTGTTCATGTGCTAATACAAGTGTTAAATGCAAACTATGCAAGTAAAACATAACTAAACTAGTTGAATGAATACCTTAAAGATATTGCTTTGCCTTGACCGGTGCTCAACCAATCCTACGTGTGAGGCTGCTGTATCCAGAGGGTTTTAGGGCTGTAAATGTGGTTAACAAAAGTGTATTGGCTTTAGATGAAGTGAAGGTGCAAAGGTGAATGAATTAGTGCTCAAAACTAAGTTTAGGCACATGCAACCTTCGTGCATGTGTGTCTTTCGACCAAGCTTTTATACAAACGACCTTTGATAGTTAAAACATTTATTTTACTGCCCAAACAAGTTCTTGGTCGTGGTCAACAAGAAGTAATGATAAAAATACATAGTTGTTGTTTTTAGAACTCAAAAACTCGTCTTTTTGTACATGCAACCTTGTTGCATGTAAGAGTTTTGATCATGGCTTCAAAACCACGAAATTTTGGAAGTTAAATGGTCTTTATTTTCTGTTTAAAAATAGGTCTTGGTCATAGATTTTAAAGAGTATATGATAGTGTGCAAAAACATTAATAAAAGTGAGTTTTTGATTTTAAAATGGAGGATTTGTACCTAGTTCTTGAAGGATAATGAAGAGAGATGGATATTAGATGGTAGGACCTGAAAATGATAACAAAGAATCTTCTATGAGGAGTTGTTGCAAGTATTTGAGTTCAAAAGTTCAAGAATCAAGGAAGAAGGAAGATGCAAGCCTTTGCATGTAATGTTGCTGCACTTGTTCCACGTTTTCTAGGACTTCTAAGCTTAGTTCTGGGTCTCAAAAGCTCCTGGATTTTTACCAAACAAAGTAAATTGAAGTCCAAGAAGATAAAAAAAAGAATGAGGTGATTTGGAGTTTATTTGATACCTTAACCGTGATGAAGAAGTGAAGATAGCAAAGCTGGTCGGTTTCTGCGCACCTGAGTTTAGAGGGCTGTTTGGAGGTCGAAATCTTGATGAAAATAAGTGAGACTACTTGGGATACTTCTGGAGGACATTAAGGTGTATTTTGAAAAAAGAATGGACGAATTTGGTGGAGTGTGGAATGAGTTATAGGGTCTGGAAGTTGGCATACCAAAGCTGCCAGAAAGTGGGCAGAATTTTGAAAGAAAAAGGGAGAGAGGGATTGGTGGAATAGGTGGTGGGTTTGAATTGAGAGGAATCTCTTTTGTTGTTTTGTGTTTGAGTGTATGTGGTGTATATATCCATATATATGTATGTATGTATGTATAAATGTATGAATATCTATATATGTATTTTATACATATGCATGAATTTATATTTATGTGTTTTGTAGTTGTTTGATTTGTTTTGTATACATACATACATGTATTTGTTTACATGTGTATGAATAAATGCATGTATGCGTGTATTTTGTGTATATATATACATATATATAAACATTGTTTGTCTATACATATATATACGCGTCCATATATATATATATATAAATGTTGCATGTCTATGTATATATATATATATATATTATATTTTTATTACAATTAATTATGTGTGTAATTTTATGTGTATGATTTTAGTAATTTATATATACACTCTTGTATAAAATAATTATGTTGGCATTGTATTTACCAATTGTCGTAATTAAATTGTTAAGGGTGTTTGGGCCGAGTAAAGTGACTTTCAATTAACCGTCTAATGTCGATTCGAATCCCTTTTGTGTTTGGTTCTAAGTTCGTTATTCGAAATAACATATTCCTTTAATTGATCCATAGGATATCGAATACATTTCTAACTTAGAAATTAACTTACGAAATATTCTAGACGATTTAATAAATAATAAAAGTTCAAATTGGACCTGAATTTTCGAGGTTGTTACATGTTGTAAAACTCTAAATTTGTTATTATTAAAATCGTATTATTTTACAAAGTGTTTAAGCATTAAAAATAGGTGTGTGTGTACTATTCTTGAAACTTATGCAAACTATATAATGCTTTGTAGTTGGATTTTTATTACGTGATGATCTTGTGTTTGTATGTATTTTAGTACTCAGTTCCTAAGAGAGTCGCGCTCTCTTTGCGTGACGTTTCCGTGCTAAAAAGGACTGGTACATCATTTACGCATGTGTGTTTCATTTACTGCATAATATTCATACTCAATGTCGTTTAAGTTTGCATCCCTTTACACTTATGTTATCAAAACAATATGACTACTCACCAATTATCCATTTTGTTGACAGTTACTTTACATGTATGACATGCTAAATTGAAGTTATGTGACAATCTAGGAAGATAACCTACATAGTTTTAATAAAGACTTATACATTGCAATACTTGAATTTGCCTTTGAAATTTGAAGCTTGTAATATAATGACCTTTACACTTATGTTATCAAAACAATATGACTACTCACCAACTATTCATTTAGTTGTCATTTACTTTACATGTATGACATGTTAAATTGAAGCTACGTGACAATCTAGGAAGATGAACCTATGTAGTTTTAATAAAGACTTATACATTGTAATACCTAAACTTGTATTTGAGTTTTGAAGCTTGTAATATAATGACATTTATTTAGACATTGTAATTGATATTTTGAATATGAAACTTTGAATTAGAAATCATGAGCTTATAGACAATCCTTACACAAATCATGGCCCGGCATATTTCGCCATCGGTCGGGGTGTAACACCATTCCTACTAGGCCCACCTATGGGAAGGACTTTAGGCCCTCAATCATATCACATGTATTTTGGAATTTTCAAATAGAAAACTAAAATGTTTTCTATTCGGTATGCCTTTTTCTAATTATATAGATTAATTTTACCACTTATAATTTTATTATAAGCTAATATTCTTTATATTTGAAACAAAAACTAAATAAAAATGCTTATAAAAGAGCCTCAACTTAGAAACTCATTTTAGATGATAAAAAGACTTGAGCTAGCCCTCGATACATCTCAAAAAGTTTATTTTTAACATGATTATCTATAAACTTACTAAAGTTTTCCATTGGGAGTCTTTTAAAAAGCTTGTTAATGAGGGTGGTATTTGTTTGAATTTTTAAGAAGAAAGAGAGATGAGGAGAGGGGGTGTTTTACTTACTTTATTTAGGGGCTGTTTGTTTTTTGAAAAAAGGTCTGCGAAGGTCTGCGAGACCTCTTTTGTCTGCACCTCGCAGACCAAGGAAAGATGTAGGGCGTTTGTTTTCTCGCAGACATTTCATTAAAAAACGTCTGCGAGACCTCTTCTTGGAGAAGACATGGACCATCATCTTCTAGCCTCTTCAAACCTCTTCAAACCTTTTTTTCTCTTCTTCCCATCCCATCGGCGACATATCTCTCCACCGCCGCCGCCCTCCTCCACTGATCTTCGCCGCCGCCGCCCTCCTCCACCGATCTCCGTCGCCGTCGCCCTCCTCCACCGTCACGGTCTCCTCCTTCACCGCCCTAGTCGCGAGCCCTAGCCGCGAGCCCTAGTCGCGAGCCCTCGTTCGATCGGAGGAAAGGGGAGACGATCGAAACCCTAGGTCGTTCGATCTCCACCGTCGCGGTTCCACCGCCCTAGTCGCGAGCTCTAGTCGCGAACCCTGGTTCGATCGGAGGAAAGGGGAGACAGTCGAAACACTAGTCGCGGTCGAAACCCTACTCGCGGTCTCCTCCTCCTCCTCTGCCTCTAGTTCCTTCGATCGACGGCAGTGGTGGACGGTGGTGGCTTAACGGTAGGTGGAGGAGGACGATCGGAGATGAAGTGGTGGACGGTGGTGGTTGGTCGACGGTGGGGTTGGGGTTGGGGAAGGCTGAAGAGTTTTCTTTGTTTGAAGAGGTTTTGAAAAACAAACACACTCAAAACCTCTTCTTGCAGAGGTTTGGTCCACCTCTTCTGCAAAAGTGGTTTGCAGACGTGGTCCGCAGACCGCAGACGTTTTACCTCTTCAAAAACAAACACCACCTTAATGTTTCTTAGTTAATATAATTATAAATTCTGAATATTTATAATTAGTCAAAATTGTCTACCACTCTTCTCACTCCCACGGTGTTTTATGTATCTCTATTTAAATGTTTGCCTTAAATAATCAGAACCCGTCTTGAAAAAAAATAACTAGAGCGTCAAATCTAAGGGGACGGTTGAAATCCCGCATTGGGTGTCGTCGTACCATGCTGTTAAACAAAATTAATCGGAACCCTTTAACGATTATTTAGTGTATCATATAATAACCATCAATTTATCCATTCATTGAAAACTTATAGCCACCTAAAAATAATTTATTGATAGTTATTTATAAACATTATAAAAATGAAACAATTATTGGTTATCTCTAAGGCTGTAAACGAATCAAACATTTAGCGAACCATTTGTGAACAGTTCGGCGGGAAGTTCGTTTATGTTCGTTTGTTTAGTAAATGAATAAACACAAACAACATATTTCGTTCATTTATTTAAATAAATGAACATGAATAAAGGTCCTCTTTGTTCATATGTGATTGTTAACATTTGGTGATGCGTTTTTATTTATGTTCGTTTATTATATTTATTCATTAAATGCGTTGTATATTTTTTCAATTTTTATTTTCATCTTGATACCATAATATTTAAGCTATTTTTAGTACAATACAATAATATTTAACTTTATATTTTTATAAATGATTTATCTCTAATGATTGAGATTAAGAATATAGTTTTTACTATTTAAATAATATGTGTTCGTTTTCGTTCGTGAACAAGTTCAATTCCTTAATGAACGAACACGGAAAATATTTTTCGTTCGGTTAGCATTCATGAATCGTTTGTGAACAAGTTAAAAGTTAAATAAAAGAACACGAACAACGACTTGTTCTTGTTTGTTTGATTCGTTTACAGCCCTAGTAATCTCCATCAAATGTTTAATGATAAAACCATGGCATGTATCCCGTAACCCCAAGGGCTTTCCTGTTTCGAATTCAAATTTTAGTATTATCGATTTGTAATTAAATAAAATTTAGTGAGATCTTGTTTGATTATTGTATTCATAAACAAATACATATCATAAAATATATACATAAATACAAACATAAATGTTGCATCATATTTAATAAACAAATTCGATGTTCATAAAATAAATCTTAATAAGATTTATCTAAAATTCATTATGTGTACAAAATAATTATATATTTATACATTATAATATTAAACTAAAAACTCCTAAAAAAAGTAACATAAGAAAATAAGATTTAAATAACAAAATCAATAAAGTTTTCTTATAAAATATTGTGAATACATGAATAATAATAATACTAATAATAATGGTAAAAATAATAAAGAAATTGTGAAGCCTAGCAAGTTTATAAAAATATTAAGTTATATTTGCTTAATAAAAAGTTTTACAAACTTTTATAAACACGAAATATTTAAATATAAACTGGTGGGTCAGATTGGTAATTTTTGAAACATGTTGCAAGCTTTAATAAAATTTGAAGATGAAAGGGTAAAAACCAAAAGATTAGAGGGGCTAAAATTGTTAAAACCCCAAATTACTCCCCTTCCTTACCCAGCTCGAACTCCAAGCCCGACCTAAATCGGTGGCGTGACCCGAATCACTCACCGTGTGAACCAGTGCATCTCCAGCTGGATTCGAGGTAATTAGAGAAAGATACTGATTACGTAAATCTTTTCCAATCAAATATTAACGAGAATTAACACTATAAATACGCGATTTGTATCCCAAATATACATACATGAACCAAATATACGAATTCAATACAAACTAGTATAAAACCCAAATCAAACCATCTAAAAACGTTCCTAAGTGCATTACGAAAGAGTCTTAACACAAAGAATACACACCCAAACCTTGTATAGTGTGGATTTAAGCGAATAAAAGACCGACACCGCTCCTATCTCGAACACCTTCGATCTTTGATCATAACATGGAATCAAACACACCTTTTTACTCATCTTTGGCTGAGGATCAAAAGCCCTAACATTTTGGGGTCTCACGATTACTTCCTCGATTGAATTGGTAACGATTATGAACTAGGGTTCTTAGTCCAACTTGGGGATTAACTAGAGAATTCATTTAAGGATGTTAAGAGCCAAAGAATATCAGCTATTACACCTCCCAACCAATCGGTTAAAACTCACGCTTGGCCAGGAGGTTGACCTAGGTTCGAAACTAGTCAGGTGCACAAAGAACCTTTTGGGCGGAGAGGGGGTCAGCCTTTTTCCGCCCATTTAATTCTATCAAAAATTACAAAAATAATTATAAAAATTAATTTTGTGTAATCTATTAATAATCAGTTGTTTTCAAGATTATTTTTTATTTATTATTTTCTTAATTAAACTAGTGTTATTCATAAACGTAATATAATAAATAATTCAAAATTTATAAAATATATATTTACGGTTTATCAAATGTAAACCATAAATTCATATGAAATAATTTTCTTTTATAATAAGAAAATAATTTTATAAAATAAAGGAATACATTTCTTATAAGTTATTTATTCCAATAAATTCTATATCACAAATAAAATCCAAACATTAATTGTAAGAATTTTATAAATAACAACAACAACAACAACAATGTAAATTATTTAAATCAATTATTAGAACAACCTATTTAACTATTATCCTAAATTAAGATTTTGATAACCAAAACATAGAATAATTTTAAACATGAATTTTAAATGAATAATTGTAATATTTATTCAAATAAATCAACTACTAAAATACATAATCTACAACAAATGTTTAATTAGACTAGTCATAAATTATTTAAAATGAATTATTTTAAAAACAAATTCTTAAATCTAATTATTAGACAATAAAACTTAATTAAACAAAAGCAAAATGGTGGAATTAGATTATTCAAATGCTATTTACTACTCAAATACAAATATGAATATTTATTTACTTAAATAAATAAATATTCCACATATTAACATTCAAACATAGACAATCTCTTTAAAGCTTCCACTAGGGTGCCATAAATTCTAAGAGATCAAGACATGAATTCTAAGCAAATATTAATATTTCTATCCCTTTGTAAATAATATCAATGTTGTAAAAATCGGCCTAGGCGACCGCCTAGGCGCTACTATCTAATTTTTGGCCTAGGCGCTAGGCGAAGCCTAGGCAGCCCAATCAGATTTTTATTTTTTTTTCACTTTTTTGACTTTTTTTGATTTTTTTATGGTAAAAAGGGACCAATTTTATGATTATTTAGACATTTCTCAACCAAAAATCTTTAATATGTCTCTGAAACATCGAATCCATGCAGTTAACATCGAAATTTATCTCTAAACTTTGGACTCAATGTTTAAGTTTGCACTTTAAAGTACTTTTTTTAGTATATTTAAGTATATTTTTTAAAATTATTTGAAGTATTATATTAAATTATTGATATTGATGTGTGTATATAATATATATTTGAAAATTACATATAAAAATTCCAATCCGCCTAGCGCCGATTAATCCCTAGGCGGTACCTCGCCGCCCGACTAGCGCCTAGCGACTTCTACAACCATGGTAAATATAGGTTGAAGCACTATTTAAATTCCATTCTCTATCACCTATCTACGCAAACAAACAAGTGAGTTTCACTCATACACTCCATCTTTTCTTATTAGTCCTATAAACAAAATAAAATAAAACAATTCGTTTCCAATGAGTAGGGTACCACACTAGTTTGCTAGAAAAAACTGAACTATTTTTGTGTTTCAGATAATTCACGTAATCTTTAAATATTTAAAACTTTTATTATATCAGTCTTGTAACACCAATCGGTGTCCAAATATTCCCGATATCAGATTTATCCATCCGTTTTTTGCTTGGAATCTCTGCCTAAAAAAATGTTAATCACATTCGTTCACTAGCCTCTTATTTAGATTAATATAATTTCCATTAATAATGATAATTATTATTATAATAAAAGTAATATCATTTATTGTCTATACTTCCATTGTTTGCATTTGAATTTCGTGATTTAAATTATGATTCGGGAGGTAGTTCAAGGGAATAAGTTCACAAGGAAGGGAGTTCAATCATGCCATAATTTACATAACATGTTGGTGTATTTGAAAAGCTTGAAATAACAAACTGTCAAAAGAATCAGATCTAAACACAACTTACAAATTCAATCATAATTTGAGATCAATACGAATAAAATTAAAATGTTTTAACACTAAAAAAAAATCCTAAAACTATTACAACTCGAACTAAGTAGAAAGATTAAAAAACCCTAGAACGAGACGCACAATACAGGCTACCAGATCAACAATTACTAAAACAATAAGAACATATAGCAAACACATACAAATAGATCAATGATGAAAACTCTAAGAACAAAGTAATGTTCATCAATATTGTAATACCTGAAAAAATTTAGTCTTATATTTCGGAATAATCCAGGATATAGAATATTTCGGGATAAGTAAGAATATTTGAGATTATAATTTTCCATTGACTGATAATATAATAAATAAATAATGATGTTATGTTAATTGTTATTATTTATTTATTTTAACATGTGCTACTAAAGTTTAAATTCAGTCAACAGGATAGTTAAAACCACTCCTCCTATTTTGCCGGAATAAAGAGAAAAACGTGGACAATGTGAAGAACCCATCAACGATCATGTGGAATATGGACGCATGATCTGGAAGTGGAGCGTAGAATGTGGAACAACATTAAACTACCGTTGTAATCTTTTATGTTATAAATTGAGGCAATTATCGATCTAGGAACACACACATCTCACTTAGCTTACTACTGCATATTTCTTGTTCATATTTGCGAAATTCAGAGTTCTCAACACTTAGTGATCGATTAATTGTGCTCTTGTACTATAATTTCATTTTATTGTTCTAATATAAACTGTCACACCCCCAAATTTCAACTAACGGAATCATACCGTTTGGGACGTGACAAACCAGGATCTCAGATCATTAGACATAACGAAGACCTCTATATGATTTTCAAACATACTTTGTTCTAAACTGTAATATCAAAGTTCTAACGTTGCGGAAGCGTTTTTAAAACAATAACAAACTTAACGGTTTGAAAACTGTAAATTACAATGCAAAGTCTCAAATGTTCAAATCCAAAGCAACTATAATGTAAATTATGCATGCGACTCGATCTCCTAGTCCATGCTTACTTAATCTTGTACCTTAGCGTCCTGAGAAAACATATAAATCAAGTCAACACAAAGGTTGGTGCATACACAGGTTTGTATGAATAATCACAAATGGTTGAACCAAATGTTTGAACAAGCTGTTTGCAAGAAATGTTTACAGATCACATAATCACACATTGCATAGTCATGATAGCTAGTCATTGTACTATTTAAATAAGTGGTTGACACCGAAGCTGACTGTTGCATGCTATTGCATGTTTTGCCTTCCCACTATTGTCTAACACAAACAATAGTAATGTTGAATTGGCTAGTTAAACACTTGCGTAGATCCCATCTACCAAGTGAGGTTTGTCAAACCCAATAGATCTATCTTCAACTACCACGCTTTGCACTACGGCAAACTAAACGGTTCAATGTATAAGGACTTTGAGTGTTATGTGCACACTTATAATAAACAGCTAACTCATGCAAGTGATATGTATCCAAAAGTGTTTGTTTGCACATGTTTTCTCCCCCAAAACAGTTAAAATAAGAAAAGGGCCGTGTACGCACCTTTGAATGCAGTAGAATGATCAAACACACATGAAATCGCGTAAACAGTCTTCTACGAGAAATCTGTGTTTTAACAATAACATTGTGTTATTTGGAAGGTCGTTTTATGTTTGAAATCACATACGTGTCAACACACGTATGTTAGATTGTTTGTAATGTACATACCAATGTACGCATGATTTCAAATTCGTTTGTTTATTTCATTTGTGCAGTTACAATTATGTTTATACACGTATAAACACGCGCGGCTAAAATTTCGAGTCAAAATATATATTTTATTATTTTATCATGTTCGGGATTCAATTATGGTTCCAACGGATTTCGAATGTGTTAAATCGGAGTTAAAACGAAAGAGTTATGATTAAAATATCAAAAATTGATCTTTAATTGCAAAAACCAGTGGAGCCCCAGGTTAGAACCCGTGACCCTCCACTCCAATCTCATGGATACTACCACCCCATCCGGTTAAACATTTGAATAAGGACTCAGAATTAATTTGTTTTAAGAACAAATTCCTAGTTTTCCCTTTATTACCATTAACCGAATCAATTGGGTCCCGATTGCACCTGATTTGAACCTAATCGATTACTGAACCATGGGGCTATTACTCCACAGGTCTAGGCGATTTCACCCATGGTCTCAATTTCTTAAAGAAGTTGTCACCATCAACAAAATGGTGTCTAAAAGGTTGGAACCCATGTTCTAAAACCTCCTATGCAATTGATTCGAATTCATTTACATTAAACTGTAAAATTATAGGGCTTTTCATTCTTATATCACAAAGAAATTATCTGTGTTGTTTAATCAAAATCTTGGTTCTTGTTTGTTTAAAATCCCAATTCGTTTTTTACTCAAAAACGTGAAACCGGTTCGTGTCCAATTCGAGATATATCGATCAAATTAACATAAGGCTTTTGTTATAGAAGAGATTCCGAAAGTATCTGAATAGTTTAATTCAATTATCATATTTGTTATAATCAAAATCCCCAAATCATTTTACACGAAGAACCCCAACAATTGTTCTCCTACAATTCGTTATTGTTTTAGGAAATTGGCGTATGGTTTTCTGTAAAAAGGGTGTTCCGAATCTCTCTGTAAACTTTAATTTGATTTTAAAAGTCGTTTGAATCGAGACCCCCAAACCATTTTAACTCAAGAACCCTAGAACATGAACTTGATCAATTCGTTTTTGTTATGTGAAATTGATATGTAGATTTCGTTTAGTACCTGTAACAACCTAAAATTTAGCAACCTAATAATAAACGTGCGAACTTTCGGTAACCGTTTATGTCCAAAATTTATATAAACGTTCGTAAAGTAATTATGATCAAAAGGATATAAACGATAAAAATATCTGGTAAGGTATGGACTCGTTATAAGGCCTATTAATAACGTGTAAAAATTTCTGTGATCGTTTGGGCTCGAAATTTTTATGAACAATCCTGAAGTAATTACGATCACATTAATATAAGCCGGACCCTTATACGATAATGTATGAACAAGATATAAGCTCGTGAATATTAAAATATATTATTTTTGACCCTACTCCGTTTTCAACGAAACTTGGGTAGAAATGTAGAGAATAATTAGTAGATTTCAACGGCATGTTCGAAAGTTTTTAAAACATCAGATGCAAAAAGTTATAAGTGAAAAACAAGATTTAAGCTAAATTAATTATAATAATATAATAATAATAATAATAAAATAATAAAATAATAATAAAATAATCAATTAAACATATGTCGAAATGTAAATACGTCGAACTTGACCATATATATATATATATATATATATATATATATATATATATATATATATTCTTTCTTAATGACGAAGGAATCTTCGTCTATAAATAGATAAATGTCGATGATCAAATTTTCATTTTTCTTAAGTAACAAAACTCTGTCAAAATACTCTCCTAAAATCCTTGAGCGGGTACGGTAGTTGCTAGAATTTCGTTCAAAGATTGTTAAGCGAGCATTGGTACGAGCTACTTTGAGGTAACCATCTATTATACTCTTGTTTTAAAATAATTATTTAATTAGTATGGTCGAGATATTGTTTGTTTTTAAAAAAAAAAAAAAAAAAAACCTCACTAATATTATGCGTGGAGGCTATTTTCGATATTTTTGTAAAACACGGAGTATGCAGAAATGCTGTCCAAATATTTTATAAAATTATATATTTATAAGACGAGGTTCTGTCCAATTTAAAACTCTAAAATAAAGTTTTATAAGCCGAAATACTGCCCAAATATTTTTAAGAAAACTGAAAAGCATAAGCCGTCATGTTGTCCAATTAAAGACTCGAGTCAATACCTGAAAATATAAAGATACGTTAAGTAATCCCATTAGCGTACTGATGTTATTAGGAAATTGGCGGTTACGTAAGATAAGAATTGAGGAGCCAAAATTGTACGATAGAGGCGTAGATCAGGTGAGTTCTTTGTTGCCCTATTTTAAATGTTTTATCATTTTGGGCTGATATGCATGTTATAAAAGTTATTTTATGAAAATGATTGTTTTAACTAACTACGGTCGGATAAAAGAATATGTTACAGTAAAGAACGTTTTATGCCTATTATAAAGTTATGGTATGAAAGTGATTTCAACCTGATTGTGATCAGATAAGAAATGTTTTCAGGCAATAAATGTTTTAAAGGAAATAGTGTTTTAAGTCTCAACTGTGGTTGAGAAGGAAATGATTTTTTTTAAAAGACATCGACCGAGGTCGAGAAGGAAATGTGATATTGAAGTCCCGGCTGCGGTTGGGCAAGACCTGAGCACTGCGGTGCGAAGGACCGTGTATGATATGATGGTTTAAATGATTTAAACCATGTTATGTATGAATGATGTATGTTAAGAAGTCTTGTACCGGTATGAGCCGTCAATTTCGGTTGATGGTTTAAGAAGTCCTGTGCAAGAACAGGCCTGCCGACTGTGTGTTGCCAGTTGAGGAAATCTTATGCATGTATAAGTTATCGACTTCGGGTTGATAGTTTAAGAAGTCTTGTGCAAGCATGTTGACCTCGGTCAACAGGACAGGCTACGTTTATGCACTGTGTGATTGACTTTATGATGTCATATATGCTATGTATATGAAATGTTATATGTTCAGCATGATTGAGACTGTTGACTTCGGTCAACAGTGAATGCCGATGCTTTATGTACGATAAAGATTGTATTTTTATAAAAAGTTACTTAGAACTCACCAGCGAAAGCTGACTTGTTTTAGCATGCATGTCAGGTTGAATGGTGTTGAGGAAGAATTGCAGTAAGGCTCGTGGCATACCCTGAGAACTACCCTGGCATGAACTGGCTATGTTATAGACTTATATAGACGTGGGTTATGTATGAAAGTTTGTCTAGATCTGTATAATATTTTATATAATCACCTTAAATTCCGCTGCTGTAATAAAGTAAGTATGTTTTAAGGGCTATGGGTTTGATGTGTGCCAACCGAGGGGACTCCCGGGATTCGGGGCCTCTCAAGTTGGTATCAGAGCCATTGTTTGAGAGATCCGGTCATTCCTAATGCCTGGACTTAAACTGAAAATGGGACAGAATGACAAGAATGCCAGTTAAGGGTAGTTTGATGCCACGAGCTGAACGTTATGTATGAGTTAAGACGTAGGTGCAAGGTTAGGAAGGTAGCTAATGTCATGCACGTTGAGGTGATGGGATGGGAAATGTTTAGAGCTTATGAGTTGGGTAAATGGTTAATAACACTTGATCAACGTCATTAACGATTTACAAAGCTTATTTCGTGCTAAACTGATCCTGTACTGACACTTCAATTGTTGCATCCTGTAGGTAGTTAGATGGCTGGAAAAAGGGGTAGACCACGTAAGCAACCACAGGAACCTGAAGAACCACGAAGTGAGAATGAAGAACCCGTCTACGAAGACGACCACGAGCACAACGAGCAACCGGAAGATGAAGACGAGTTTACTCTAGAGCCTATCGTAGTGAAGGCTATTTCTGATGAGGTCTCTAAAGTTTTGGATGATAAGTTGCCAGCCTTAATTACAAAAGCATTGAAGGATACTCTGAAAGATAAATCTGAAGGAACTAAGGAGAGAACCAAAGAAGATGAAGTTGTGATCACCGAAACTAAGAACGGTGATTCTGTGTCAGAGAAACTGAAGGGTTGTGACTACAAGGCCTTCAAAGGATGCAGTCCACCATCCTTTGATGGTAAGAAGGATGCAGTGGCCACCTGCCACTGGGTTTCGGCTATGGAGGCGGTTATCACTATCAGTGAATGCCGGGAAGACCAAGCTGTGAAATTTGCAGCTCATTCATTTACTGAAGAAGCTTTACATTGGTGGAACACTGTCAAGCAGTCAAAAACCACTACTGATGTGGAGGGTTTGAAATGGGAGGATTTGAAGGAATTAGTTATAAAGCACTTCTGTCCAAAGAATGAAATTGATAAAATTGAGCGGGAATTTCTGACATTGAAAGCTGGACGCATGAATAATCCGCAATACACTTCAAAATTCAATGAAATGTCAAGACTGGTTCCTCATTTGGTAAGCACAGAGGAACGCAGATTGAAGTGGAAGGACTACCACCTAAAGTCCGAACACATGTGAAGGCGCATGCTCCTAGAACTTTTGAATCGGCTGTAGAAATTAGCGGCATTGTCTGGGATGATGTTGTTGAAGCTGAACCAACAAAGGAGGAACCGAAGCAAAAGTGGTCACCTAAATTTAAAAGAAACAGAAATGACAAATCAGGACCTCCTATGAAAAGGTTTAGAACGGAAGAATTTGAAACATGCTCTAAGTGTGGAAAGAGACATAGGGGTGAATGTCTTACGGGGACTACTTTGTGCTACCGTTGTGGAAAGACTGGACATCTCTCTTATGATTGCCCGAATATGCCAAAGTGTTACAATTGTGGTGGATTCGGTCATGTGAGCAAGAATTGCTTTAAACCGAAGGCAATAACTACTGAATCTACCAAACCTGAAAGTAGCAGGGGAGGGGAGAAGCAAAAGGCAAAAGCTCGTGCCTTTACTATGACTAAAGATCAGGCAGCCAAAGACCCTGATGTGGTGACAGGTACATTTTTGATTAATGATATCCCTGCTTCAGTGCTATTTGATTCTGGTGCAAGTATGAGCTTTGCGGCTATTGCTTTTTGTGATAAACTGTGTGCAAATGTTAAAAAGATAGAACATGCTTTTAATATAGAAACTGCTATTGGTAAATCGACTAGAGTAACGGAGGCCATTGATGATGATTGTTACATTGATATAGAAGGTCATAGATTCCCTGTTAAGTTGTTTCTGATTACGTTAGGAGGTTTTGATGTAGTTTTGGGCATGGATTGGTTGGCCAAATATGAGGCTAACATTGTTTGTCGACGAAATATGATTTTCTTAACGGCTCTTAATGGGAGTTCAGTAACGGTTTACGGGGATAAAGTGTTCAATGTGCCTAAAGTCATTTCAATGATTAAGGCAAGTGAATTTATGAGGCGAGGGTGTGGGGCTTATCTGGCATACGTTATCGATAAAGAATCTAAGGTAAAAGAATTGGAAGACGTACCCGTGGTGTGTAACTTTCCTGATGTATTTCCTGAGGATTTGCCAGGAATTCCACCTGATCGGGAAATCGAATTCCAAATTGATGTGGTGCCAGGAGCTCAACCGGTCGCCAGGGCACCGTACCGTCTGGCTCCAACAGAGATGAAAGAATTAATGACCCAACTACAAGACCTTCTAGACAAAGGTTTTATACGACCAAGTGTGTCACCTTGGGGTGCACCAGTGTTGTTTGTAAAGAAAAAGGATGGAAGCATGAGAATGTGCATTGATTATAGAGAATTGAATAAGCTCACGATAAAGAACAAGTATCCGTTACCAAGAATTGATGATCTGTTTGACCAATTGCAAGGGGCAAGTTGGTTTTCTAAAATCGATCTCAGATCGGGGTATCATCAACTAAAGGTAAGAGAACAAGACATTCCAAAGACAGCGTTTCGCACACGTTATGGACATTACGAGTTTCTTGTAATGTCTTTTGGGTTAACTAACGCTCCTGCAGCATTTATGGATTTGATGAATCGGGTGTGCAGACCCATGCTAGACCGATCAGTGATTGTGTTCATTGATGACATCTTAATATACTCAAAGAGTGAAGGTGATCATGCATGTCATCTTCGGGAAGTACTTGAAATGCTAAGAAGAGAAATGTTGTATGCCAAGTTCTCCAAATGTGCCTTTTGGTTACGAGAAGTGCAATTCCTAGGTCATGTTATTAGCCCAGAAGGCATAATGGTGGACCCAGCTAAAATAGAAGCAGTAATGAAATGGAATCCTCCGAAAACACCAACGGAAGTACGTAGCTTTCTTGGTTTAGCAGGTTATTACAGAAGATTTATTCAGGATTTTTCTAAGATTGCTACACCGTTGACAAAATTGACAAGGAAAGAAGTAAAATATGATTGGGGTCCAACTCAGGTCCAAGCTTTTGAAGAATTAAAGAAGAGGTTAACCGAAGCTCCTATCTTAGCATTGCCGGATGGTAATGAAGATATGGTGGTATACTCAGATGCGTCTTATCTAGGCTTGGGTTGTGTACTTATGCAAAGAGGAAAGGTAATAGCGTATGCCTCAAGACAATTGAAAACCCACGAGGCTAATTATCCAACACATGATTTGGAATTGGCTGCTGTGGTATTTGCTTTAAAAATTTGGAGACATTACCTATATGGAGTTAAATGTACAATCTACACAGATCATAAAAGCTTAAAATACTTCTTTGAACAGAAAGACTTGAATATGAGACAAAGAAGATGGTTGGAGCTACTGAAGGATTATGACTGTGAGATCTTGTACCACCCGGGAAAAGCAAATGTGGTGGCTGATGCTCTAAGTCGCAAGACCGAACACTCTGCTATACGAGTTAAGTCGTATAGTTTGGTGATAACACCAGATTTTCTGAATGAACTCAAGGACGCACAGAAGGAAGGATTAAAGGAAGAAAATGTTGGGTTCGAAAGAATCTTTGGTCAAGTTAAAAATTTAGAAGACAATGAATTTGGTGTTAAGATTCGATTTGGTCGAATGTGGGTTCCACGAAACGGGAACATCAGGTCAAGGATTCTAGACGAAGCACATAAGTCACGTTACTCTATTCATCCTGGTGCAACGAAAATGTATCAAGACCTCCGAAAGGATTATTGGTGGCCAGGTATGAAGTTTAATGTGATGCAGTACGTAAACAAATGTTTGACATGTGCGCAAGTAAAAGCTGAACATCAGAAACCTTATGGGTATGTGCAACCTCTAGAAGTCCCAGAATGGAAGTGGGAACATATCACCATGGATTTTATTACCAAGTTGCCTCTCACGGCGAAACGTCATGATACTATTTGGGTGATTGTAGACCGATTAACGAAAAGTGCTCATTTCTTGCCTATACGTGAGACTTATACATCAGAGAAACTGTCTGAATTATTTGTGAAAGAAATAATTACCAGACATGGAGTTCCAGTTTCTATAGTGTCAGATCGGGACACGCGATTCGTTTCAAGATTCTGGAAACAGTTTCATGAATCAATGGGCACAAAACTCAATATCAGCACTGCGTATCATCCTCAAACTGATGGACAGTCTGAAAGGACTATCCAAACTTTAGAGGATATGCTCAGAGCCTGTATTATTGATTTTGGTGGTAGTTGGGATGATCATTTACCACTAGTGGAATTCTCGTACAACAACAGCTACCATGCTAGTATTGGAATGCCACCGTATGAAGCGTTGTACGGGCGACGCTGTAGAACACCTGTGTGTTGGGGAGGAGTAGGGCAGAAAGAAGTGGGGAGCAAAGCTGCAGTAATTGAATTGAATGAAAAACTTCAACTGGTTAAAGCGCGAATGAAAGCTGCACAGGATCGACAAAAATCCTATGCCGACAAAAGACGGAGACCAATAGAATTTGAAGTAGGTGATCAAGTATTGTTAAAAGTTTCACCGTGGAAGGGAGTTATCCGATTCAGGAAAAGAGGAAAGCTGAGTCCGAGATTTATTGGACCTTTTCGAATAATAGCACGAGTCGGTAAGGTAGCCTACCGATTAGAATTGCCGGATGAACTGAGTGGAATTCATCCGACATTTCACGTTTCACATCCGAGAAAATGTCTAGCAGAGGATGTAGCACATGTGCCGTTAGATGACATTGAAGTGGATGAAAAGTTAAACTACATAGAGAAACCAGTTGCCATTGTTGACACAAAAGAAAAACAATTACGTAACAAGACGATTAGACAAGTTAAGGTTCAATGGAAGCACCGAAAAGGATCTGAGGCTACATGGGAGACTGAAGATGAGATGAAACGACTCTACCCATATTTGTTTGAAACATAAGAGGTTTCGAGGACGAAACCTCTTGTAAGGAGGGTAGATTTGTAACAACCTAAAATTTAGCAACCTAATAATAAACGTGCGAACTTTCGGTAACCGTTTATGTCCAAAATTTATATAAACGTTCGTAAAGTAATTATGATCAAAAGGATATAAACGATAAAAATATCTGGTAAGGTATGGACTCGTTATAAGGCCTATTAATAACGTGTAAAAATTTCTGTGATCGTTTGGGCTCGAAATTTTTATGAACAATCCTGAAGTAATTACGATCACATTAATATAAGCCGGACCCTTATACGATAATGTATGAACAAGATATAAGCTCGTGAATATTAAAATATATTATTTTGACCCTACTCCGTTTTCAACGAAACTTGGGTAGAAATGTAGAGAATAATTAGTAGATTTCAACGGCATGTTCGAAAGTTTTTAAAACATCAGATGCAAAAAGTTATAAGTGAAAAACAAGATTTAAGCTAAATTAATTATAATAATATAATAATAATAATAATAAAATAATAAAATAATAATAAAATAATCAATTAAACATATGTCGAAATGTAAATACGTCGAACTTGACCATATATATATATATATATATATATATATATATATATATATATATATATATATATATTCTTTCTTAATGACGAAGGAATCTTCGTCTATAAATAGATAAATGTCGATGATCAAATTTTCATTTTTCTTAAGTAACAAAACTCTGTCAAAATACTCTCCTAAAATCCTTGAGCGGGTACGGTAGTTGCTAGAATTTCGTTCAAAGATTGTTAAGCGAGCATTGGTACGAGCTACTTTGAGGTAACCATCTATTATACTCTTGTTTTAAAATAATTATTTAATTAGTATGGTCGAGATATTGTTTGTTTTTAAAAAAAAAAAAAAAAAACCTCACTAATATTATGCGTGGAGGCTATTTTCGATATTTTTGTAAAACACGGAGTATGCAGAAATGCTGTCCAAATATTTTATAAAATTATATATTTATAAGACGAGGTTCTGTCCAATTTAAAACTCTAAAATAAAGTTTTATAAGCCGAAATACTGCCCAAATATTTTTAAGAAAACCGAAAAGCATAAGCCGTCATGTTGTCCAATTAAAGACTCGAGTCAATACCTGAAAATATAAAGATACGTTAAGTAATCCCATTAGCGTACTGATGTTATTAGGAAATTGGCGGTTACGTAAGATAAGAATTGAGGAGCCAAAATTGTACGATAGAGGCGTAGATCAGGTGAGTTCTTTGTTGCCCTATTTTAAATGTTTTATCATTTTGGGCTGATATGCATGTTATAAAAGTTATTTTATGAAAATGATTGTTTTAACTAACTACGGTCGGATAAAAGAATATGTTACAGTAAAGAACGTTTTATGCCTATTATAAAGTTATGGTATGAAAGTGATTTCAACCTGATTGTGATCAGATAAGAAATGTTTTCAGGCAATAAATGTTTTAAAGGAAATAGTGTTTTAAGTCTCAACTGTGGTTGAGAAGGAAATGATTTTTTTTAAAAGACATCGACCGAGGTCGAGAAGGAAATGTGATATTGAAGTCCCGGCTGCGGTTGGGCAAGACTTGAGCACTGCGGTGCGAAGGACCGTGTATGATATGATGGTTTAAATGATTTAAACCATGTTATGTATGAATGATGTATGTTAAGAAGTCTTGTACCGGTATGAGCCGTCAATTTCGGTTGATGGTTTAAGAAGTCCTGTGCAAGAACAGGCCTGCCGACTGTGTGTTGCCAGTTGAGGAAATCTTATGCATGTATAAGTTATCAACTTCGGGTTGATAGTTTAAGAAGTCTTGTGCAAGCATGTTGACCTCGGTCAACAGGACAGGCTACGTTTATGCACTGTGTGATTGACTTTATGATGTCATATATGCTATGTATATGAAATGTTATATGTTCAGCATGATTGAGACTGTTGACTTCGGTCAACAGTGAATGCCGATGCTTTATGTACGATAAAGATTGTATTTTTATAAAAAGTTACTTAGAACTCACCAGCGAAAGCTGACTTGTTTTAGCATGCATGTCAGGTTGAATGGTGTTGAGGAAGAATTGCAGTAAGGCTCGTGGCATACCCTGAGAACTACCCTGGCATGAACTGGCTATGTTATAGACTTATATAGACGTGGGTTATGTATGAAAGTTTGTCTAGATCTGTATAATATTTTATATAATCACCTTAAATTCCGCTGCTGTAATAAAGTAAGTATGTTTTAAGGGCTATGGGTTTGATGTGTGCCAACCGAGGGGACTCCCGGGATTCGGGGCCTCTCAGTACCATATGCCGAAACTTTCGGTGTGTTTTAATTTGATTCTTAACCACGTTCGATCAACAACCCCCAAATCATTTTTCATAGGAAACCCTAGAATTCGTTCTTGTATAATTCAAGATTACAGCTTCGAATTAAGATGTGTATTTGCTTAATCGGCTGTTTTAGAAAGTGTAGGGATCGATTGTTACCTGATTTGAGATCGAATTGGTGTGGTTCGACTATTGAGTTGAGTTTCGGCCTACTCTCGATTGGTTTCTTCGATCCGATGCTTCTGAGATCAAATTGATGTGTTCTTAAGCTTCTAAGGGTACCGATTAGAGTTTAGGTAGGCTCAATTTGGGAGTTTAAAGTCGAATTGTAAATGCTCCATGATTGCAAATGTCGGTTTTAAGCTTTTGAAATACAATTGGGTTTAATTTGTCTTTATGGTCACAATTAACCGATGAATTAATGATAGGAATCATAAATATGATGTTTAATGGCAATTTAATCCAATTAAAACTTGTGTTAATGAAAATTTCGGTTTCAATTGATCATATAGTTCGAATTTTGACTTCTAAAGTCAAAATTGATCATATTAGTAAATTACAATTTCAATCCTTGTAGTTTAAGTGTTTGTAAACTTGTTTTGTTTAATTCCAATCTCTCTAATTTAATTTTGTTTAATTTCATATTGTTTCTGTTAAAATCTGATTAACGGGGTTAATTTGAAATGCCGGATTGTCACATAAACTAGGCAGAGTGACAGTTGTCACCTTCTGAGGTTTTTATGCCTGCAATCCCAAAGATTAATGGCTTTTTCTCGTATAAATCTCGTGTGTTCAGCTGTTTTTCTATTTTACATTCTGAAATATTCCTAGGAATCCTTAGGGATATTATTGTAAAAACTTATTCACAAACTGATTTCTTGATTATAAAACACAATTCCCCACTAAACTAATTCGGTTTTGCTAAAAGTTATACTTGTTAATTTTTACCCGAAACAAATATCATAAACAAACAACTAAGAACTCTCCAGAGATCGAAAATGACGAAAACAAAAAGATGCAAGTGCGAGTGAGCATGTGTGAGAAGCTACTAGAAACACCTAAACAAGTACCGAATATAGATCTTGACAATTTGCACATAACACTTCAAGTTTGTTGCACCGGCTTAACAGATTCCCAACTTGCATATTCAGTCCTTCTCATTTCCTGAAATACAAATACAAACACATAACTTCAAATTAGACAAAGTAAGACGAAGACATGTGTATAACATATAATTTGATACCATTAATTTTAACACAAATCTTTGAAAAACAATGTGAACTCAATGATCATTGATTAAACCATAGTGATCGCTAGTGAAAAATAGATCTAAGGCCAAAAAACTTGAAGTGAGTTATATGGTGAAATTTTGATTTTAGTAATCTTAATTGTTAATGTTATAATCGGTGTTAGCAGCTTGTTACACCTTTTTTTTTTAATAAAATTTCTCTAGGAATTAAAAAAAAAAATTGTCTATACACGCTTAAAGTTTGAATTTATTGGCCCTTCATCGGTTTCTTGTCACGCGATTTACCTCCCTCATGTTGACCGTAAGACCGGTTGGTGAGGACGCGTAATGGTGACGTTCACCGTTTTTTTAATTTATTGACCCTTCATGACAAAAAGAAGAATTTATTGGCCCACTCAGCATGGGTTTTCCCATATAAGTATATAACATGAGTTTCACATGACACCAAAAACGTGATACTCAATTTGACTAGTATATTTGTCTCACTTTAACACATTATTGTGGTTTAAATAAAAGGAATACGTTCCCTTGTATTTGACTCTTAGTTTAGTGAAATAATCTAGACTCATAGCAAAATAAATAGATATATTTACATAAATAATTATTTAATTTTGGGTTTAGATGAGTAACAATATGACATAAAAAGGGTTGATATGTGCCAATGTGGGAGTATCTCACTTGGTAGAGGCTTGCCTCTTAGATTGGGTGTAAATGTGGTGTAATTTAGGTGGGAGTAAGCTTAGCCGTTCAAAAAAAAAAGAAAGGGTTGATATGTGTATACAATGTGGATCCAAATGCGTAACTTAAAACTATGTGAATATAATAAATTCAAACGGATAAGAATAATTAATAATATATTTGAAGAAAAAATCATTAAAAATTATTAATAAAAACTATTTGTTTTTTTATGACACATTTTTACTTGAACTAAATTAATGTTTTTTTAAAAACAACCCATTTAAACCAAACTTATTTTACTCAAAACTCATTCTGACGCAAACTCATTCTGACCCGTTACCCAACTTAACCCACCTATTTTTCCATAAATAATAGAATATATTCGAAAGGTTCTTTAGTACCTAAAACCCTACAACAACACAATATATTGAATTGATTTAAGAGTGAAATGAAAAATAAAGTCTCAATATATTTTCCATGTAATTTATGGTTGAAACCAAATTATTTAATTTTATTTAGTTTGTGACCATTTTATTTTAGTTAACGTGTTGGTTAACGTTTATGATTTTATTTTATTATTATTATTATTATTATTATTATTATTATTATTATTATTATTATTATTATTATTATTATTATTATGTTTTGGGTTGCTAATATTGTAATCATTTGGTTAATTTATATATCAAAACTAATACAATTATGGTATCTATAAAATTTGATGCATATGAGAAAATAATATATTTTTGTGTTAAAGATTAAATGATCATTTTATGATCCATGTGTATTAATTGAAAAACACATGTTTTCTAGCTATTTTTGACTAACATATAAAGGACAAAATAATGGATATATGAGAATTTAAATATACATCATGTGATTGATTTAATCATAAATTGAAACTAGATTGTTTTATCAACTTAAAATGCTAAAATGATGTTTAAAATTAAGAAAATGATGTTTAAAAGAAAATAACAAAGTAAAATATTAAATATCTATAAATAGTACTATTATCAAGTGTTTAGTGTAGCATTTCTCTTGATAATAAACCATAAAATTAAATTTAAGTCATCTAAATATAATACTACATGTAGATAAGTGGGTAGTATTTTTCTTAATAATTAACCATAAAATTACATGTCTAGCTTAACATTAAATCCAAGCTAGTTTCAATGAGAAGATGGATTATATGTAACAATATATCACTAAAATTGAGCATGAGAAATTTGAAGTTAAAAAAAAATATTTCATTGTGACGATTTGTATTATAGAATGCATATGCGTGTGTGTAGGCTAATTCAAATACAAATATTTTTTGGTACGAAATTTGTGTGATAAAATCACACAAATCTGTATCAACAATATACTAATTTGTTTTGCAGGTAATATTGTAATATTTGTTTTGGAAGGAGTTTCTATGTAGCCACGAATGATGGTGGATATCAAGATTTTTAAGTAGTAAAGAGTGTGATGTTACCTCTAGCCAGAAAGAGGAGATTTATGATTTTCTATTAATATGGGTCTATCAACGTAATAACAATAAAAATACTATAAATAAAAGCAAACACCTTTCATATAAGAAGTAAAAGAAAACAAATTTATACTATAACGTATGTAGTTAATTAGTCAAGAAAAAAAAAGGTAATTAGGTGAGCAATCAAGTCATCCTCCACAATATGTGAGTCTATGATTTATCATAGTCGAATATTAGATACATACATATATATATACTACTTTTATTTATTTTGTTTAAACATAAAAATTTACACAATAGATTTATGATTTTTTTTTATCGTGAATTGTTTTACATTTTTTGATTTTGCATTGTTTATGCTTTTCATTTTGACTGTGTTTTTATTCAAGTTTTTTATGCTTATTTTTACGATGAAACACACTTTTAAGTTTTTCAGCAGAGTAATGATTGTTTTTATGACATAGTATAATTATGTTTGAATAGCAGATTTATGATTTTTTTTTCAATGTTTTGATTAGGTTCTTTATACTTATCGTTTTGTTTGTGTTTTCATTCGGATTTTTGACGCTTACTTTTACAAATGAGTATTCTTTTGGGTTTTACAACAGGTTAACAATTGTTTTTACGGCGGGGTACATTTTACGGTTTTATGGAAAAATCTAGTTGCTGCGACGTGTACTTACCGCCATAACGTGCGGCTGGTTTAAACTAGTTAGATTAAAAAAAACTTTAGTTATTTTATGGTATTTGTTGACTTATTGATTTTTGACGACAAATTTGTATCTTAATCGTGATAAAAATTATCATTGTTATTCCTTCTTTTGTCATATATAAATATTTTATAGTAATTAAAATATTTGTAAATTTACGATTGTAGGTCATTCATTTATTAAAGCTATTTATGAATTATATCCCTTAACATATGAAAAAACAACTTTTGGTTTTGTTGCATGGTTACTACGATCATATAGATACATATATACTCTAAATAACACATCATCTTTATGCATTGACATCAATTAAGCATGATTCATAAGAATAAATTACGAAGATATCCCATATGGTTTGCTAGTATTTTACTATTGGTTTATAGGTTTTATAATTTACCTATATGACTTTAAACTAAATATTTGTAACACATATATTTATTATGTGAGAGTAATTTGGTTAAACATGTAAAGGTAATTTGATGGCCAAAGGACTGTATGCATTACAAATGTTTAAAGTTTGGGACTATATGGATAATTTATGAAACTTGGGGTTCAATAGTAAAATACCATCAAATCACATGAACCATCTTGACAATTTAGTGCCTTCTCTTGATATATGATAGAAAAATGGTTAGAGTTCATCGGTTGGAGCTAGGGGTGTAAACGAGCCGATCCCGAGCTCGTTAAGGCTCGAGCTCGAGCTCGGCTCGTTAAGAGCTTTATTTACTAGGCTCGAGCTCGGCTCGGTTTGGCTCGTTTAGATTTTATTTATTTATTTTATTTTATTTATTTAATTTATTTACTTTAATTACTAATTTAATTATATTTATAATTATATTTTTTAAATTTAACATAAAATATTTGATTTAAATATATTTATCATAATTTTATATATAAAAATAATTAATTTTATAAATAAAGACTTAATATAATAAATAAAAATTATATAAATAAAAAGTTTGTTAAGGCCCGCGAGCCGGCTCGAGCTCGATATGTAAAGCTCGAGCTCATGCTCAATAACTAAACGAGCCACACTTTTGGGCTCAAGCTCGGGCTCGTTAAGGCTCGGCTCGTTCGAGCTTTTTATCGATCATATCCCAAGTTATTCAAGAGTTATCTTGGTTCGTTTACATCACTAGTTGGAGCTAGTTAAAACGAGCTCGGGTATGACTTTGAGTCCGTGTGTGTTGTGACCACATTTTTTTTCTTTATTTTTTAGATTGTTTGATTCAACTTCATTTCATTTGTTGTATATTATTATGATAATATATTAATTATTATTTAATTTTTTTGGGATATTATATGTGCAGTGAAAATCCCCGTGATTCCAAAAATGCGACGCCACTAGGATTAGTGTCAAGATTAGAAAGAAAATTACACATGGCTTTGGAGACAATTAAGGATTTATGTCAAGATTAGAAAGAAAATTACACATCAATATTATATATATATCATAAATAATAACTTTTGATTAAGAACAAAAATGAATTAATTATTTTTTCTAAACAGTTAAAGATGAACTAATTATCATTCATCAACTAATTAAAATACTCAGGGTTAGGTTATTCGTACATCAGTAACATTTTTTTGTATATTAAAAAATATTTAATAAAACATGTAAGTAAATGTAATAAGTGTATATATGACTAATTCAACAAAAATATGATGTAAAGATAACAAAGATGGAATACCAATATTGGGGAAAAGACCATATAATAACCCATCTTATGTGTAAAAACACAACTAACTTCGTCAAAAGCAACTCAAATCTTTGTTTTTTTATGATATTTATGACACATATACAAGACTATATTATTTTATATGTATGCGCAAATTCATATTTGTTTAAGATCTTACATGAGTGTAATCTTTATTACATTAAATAAATATTTACAGTGTAATACAAACTTATATTTTTTAAATACTACACGTATGTGAATTTACATATACACATAAAAAAAATATATTCTTATATATATAATAAAAATAATAGAAAAAGAGTAAAATGTCATCTAAATATAATACTACATGTAGATAAGTGGGTAGTATTTTTCTTAATAATTAACCATAAAATTACATGTCTAGCTTAACATTAAATCCAAGCTAGTTTCAATGAGAAGATGGATTATATGTAACAATATATCACTAAAATTGAGCATGAGAAATTTGAAGTTAAAAAAAAATATTTCATTGTGACGATTTGTATTATAGAATGCATATGCGTGTGTGTAGGCTAATTCAAATACAAATATTTTTTGGTACGAAATTTGTGTGATAAAATCACACAAATCTGTATCAACAATATACTAATTTGTTTTGCAGGTAATATTGTAATATTTGTTTTGGAAGGAGTTTCTATGTAGCCACGAATGATGGTGGATATCAAGATTTTTAAGTAGTAAAGAGTGTGATGTTACCTCTAGCCAGAAAGAGGAGATTTATGATTTTCTATTAATATGGGTCTATCAACGTAATAACAATAAAAATACTATAAATAAAAGCAAACACCTTTCATATAAGAAGTAAAAGAAAACAAATTTATACTATAATGTATGTAGTTAATTAGTCAAGAAAAAAAAAGGTAATTAGGTGAGCAATCAAGTCATCCTCCACAATATGTGAGTCTATGATTTATCATAGTCGAATATTAGATACATACATATATATATACTACTTTTATTTATTTTGTTTAAACATAAAAATTTACACAATAGATTTATGATTTTTTTTTATCGTGAATTGTTTTACATTTTTTGATTTTGCATTGTTTATGCTTTTCATTTTGACTGTGTTTTTATTCAAGTTTTTTATGCTTATTTTTACGATGAAACACACTTTTAAGTTTTTCAGCAGAGTAATGATTGTTTTTATGACATAGTATAATTATGTTTGAATAGCAGATTTATGATTTTTTTTCAATGTTTTGATTAGGTTCTTTATACTTATCGTTTTGTTTGTGTTTTCATTCGGATTTTTGACGCTTACTTTTACAAATGAGTATTCTTTTGGGTTTTACAACAGGTTAACAATTGTTTTTACGGCGGGGTACATTTTACGGTTTTATGGAAAAATCTAGTTGCTGCGACGTGTACTTACCGCCATAACGTGCGGCTGGTTTAAACTAGTTAGATTAAAAAAAACTTTAGTTATTTTATGGTATTTGTTGACTTATTGATTTTTGACGACAAATTTGTATCTTAATCGTGATAAAAATTATCATTGTTATTCCTTCTTTTGTCATATATAAATATTTTATAGTAATTAAAATATTTGTAAATTTACGATTGTAGGTCATTCATTTATTAAAGCTATTTATGAATTATATCCCTTAACATATGAAAAAACAACTTTTGGTTTTGTTGCATGGTTACTACGATCACATAGATACATATATACTCTAAATAACACATCATCTTTATGCATTGACATCAATTAAGCATGATTCATTAATATAATAAGAGTAAATTATGGAGATAATCCATATGGTTTGCTAGTATTTCACTATTGGTCTATAGGTTTTATAAATTACCCATATGATTCTAAACTAAATATTTGTAACACATACATTTATTATGTGAGGCTAATTTGGTTAAACATGTAAAGGTAATTTGATGGTAAAATGACTATATGTGTTATGAATGCTTAAAGTTTGGGACTATACGGATATTTATGAAACTTGGGTTAGAGTTCATCGGTTGGAGCTAGTTAAAACGGGCTCGGGTATGATTTTGATTTTTGAGCCCGTGTGTGTTGTGACAAATGTTTTAAAAACCGGTATTTTAGGTGCACCGGAATTGACTCGAAAATGGTTCAACCGGTTTGTACCGGACGGTTCAACCGAACACACTAATTAACCATATAATTCTATAGAAATACAACTTATACTCAGATAAGTTTCCAAAAAGTATACAAATTCATCAAAAAACAAATTAAAAAGTACTCAAATTTATCCACAACAATCTAAAAGTACTCAAATTCTAACAAAATTATTTTAAATAAAAGTGCATAATAGGATTATGACATTGGTGTATTAAACGCATCAAGTTCACGATCGTTTAAAAGCCGAAAATCGCTTTAAAGCCTAAATTTTGTGTTTTTTTTGAAACCGGAAATACCGGTTACACCGGGCAAAACCGGATTAAACGGGCGGCACAATTGATTGAAGAAACCTGCATAATGCCGGAGTGTTTCGTACCAGATTAGTTGACGGCATCCGTTCGAACCGGCCGGTTCGAACCGGTTTTTAAAACATTGGTTGTGACCACATTTTTTTTCTTTATTTTTTTAGATTGTTTGATTCAGCTTCATTTCATTTGTTTTTTGTTATTATTATTATGACTATTATTATTATTATTATTATTTATTTATTATTTTGGGATATTATATGTACAGTGAAAATCCCCGTGATTCCAAAAATGCGACGCCACTAGGATTAGTGTCAAGATTAGAAAGAAAATTACACATGGCTTTGGAGATAATTAAGGATTTATGTCAGGATTAGAAAGAAAATTACACATCATTATTATATATGTATCATAAATAATAACTTTTGATTAAGAACAAAAAATGAATTAATTATTTTTTCTAAACAGTTAAAGATGAACTAATTATCATTCATCAACTCATTAAAATATTTAGGGTTAGGTTATTGGTACATTAATAACCTCATTTCTTTTATATTAAAAAATATTTTATAAAATCATACAAGTAAATGTAATCAGTGTATATATGAACAAAAATATGATGTAAAGATAAAAAAGATGGAATACCAATATTGGGGAAAAGACCATATAATAACCAATGTTATGTGTAACAACACAACTAACTTCGTCAAAATCAACTGAAATTTGTATTTTTTTTTCATAATCTTTGTGACACATAAAAGACTATATATTCTTTTATATGTATGCACAAATTCATATTTGTTTAGTATCTTACACAATTGTAAGTTTTATTACATTAAATAAATATTTACAGTGTAACACAAACCTATATTTTTTTAAATAATGCACATATGTGAATTTACATATACAAATAAAAAAATATATTCTTATATATATAATAAAAATAATAAAAGGAACTTAAAAATTTGGATTGATATTGACAGAATTAACGGAGTTGTCAAAAAAAGTTAAATTAACACCCGAAAAACTTGTTTAACTAATATTAAAATCCAATTTTTATATCCAATCATTTTAATATTTGCGAGACTAAGGGGTTGTTTGTTTGCATCTGAATGACATTAAGAGGTTACATCTGAATGGTTCATAACCTCTTAACCATTCAGACTTAGGGTTACCTCTTAACCATTTAGAGGTTATAAACCATTACCAACCTCTTAACCATTCAAACTTAAGAATATTTTTTAATCATTCACATACTATGAACCATTAAAAGGTAGCCTTAAATAGTGCTTTAAATAAATATTTAGTATCGAGTGGCGCCTCTAATTTGACAATTGGCTTTTCCCTCTGAACAAAATAAGCATTGTTACCAACCTATGCGTCGATTCAGAGAAGGACTGCAGCATCTTCTCCCTACAAACCCACTCAAAAACGCACACAGTCACACGCACACATTCTCTCTCTCTCTCTCTCTAGCTCATCTGAGCAACAGGTTTCGGAATCTAAGATTTTGCGCTTCAATTACTCGCGAAATCAACAACAATGAGCAGCGATCTGAAGTCTAAATTCTTAGAAGTTTACAATACTCTTAAATCGGAGCTGATTAACGATCCGGCCTTCGAGTTCGATGAAGATTCACGGCAATGGGTGGAGAAGGTAAAATCTGAATCGTTTGAATTGTTATTGTTGTAATTTTATTGTGGTTTTACGGTTGTTTTTTTTTTTACGTGTTTGTTACTTAGTTGAGTTGTTATTCGTGTTATCCGAATATGCAATTGGCCGATAAATTCATGTTTACAGTTTAGCATTATTAGATCTACTTGGAAGCGATTTATTGTTGGAATGTGACGGTTAACTGCTGATTGTTGATGGATCAGATGTGAACAATGAAGTGGAGGATTTTTTTTGTGTGTGTGTGTGTGTGTTTAATATGTTATTAGATTTATGAACTTGCAGATTAAGTCACTACATTATTGATTGGTAACTACTTACAGATTCACTGCTGCTATGCTCATAGATTAAACGACTGCTTTATCAATTTACAGTAGAAATTAATTTTAATTTTATTCTCTGGCTCACAATGGATTGCTGTATATATCCTTAAAATCTTTGACAAATTGGAGACTTAATTAGAGACTAATTTGTAACAGTTTTTTCCAAATTGAGACGAATAGACCTAAAAAGTAGATCTTGTCATTCATTCTTGAACATATCACTAGGTTAGTGCCAACTTTTTGACTGGGGACCTTATATATGCAGTTTATAGTGTTTATCTACTTTCTTCGATTTTTTTCTTACATTTTATACAATATAATTAAATAATTAATATGATTGCGATGGTTTCAGATAGAAAGGCTAATATGCCTAGTAACATCAAAATTATCATACTAGACATCCGAATTGCTAAGCCTATTGGTAGGTGTAAGTGTGTAACTACTAATTTGCTGTTAATCTGTTTATAATTATTATGTTGTATATAAACAGAGAATGGGACCACTAATAATATTTGAATTATGAGAAGGCCTTTAAGCATGCAAGAGACTAACAATTAATATTAACAAATGATATGTGAATGATAATTATCCATTTTTGGAACTCCTAACTAGGGCTGTAAACTAATCAAACGAACACTAACGAGCTCTTGTTCATATTCGTTTGTTTAACATTTAACTCATTTATGAACACTAACCAAACAAAAAAATTTTGTTCATGTTCTACGAACGGTTCACTAACACGGAACACATAACAACAACCTTACCTAATATATTCTAACTTTTCAGTAGGGTCTGGGGGGAAGGATAACACGGAACACATACAACCATATATTATTAAAAGTTAAAAGTCAATATTCTTAATTCAAGCATTAACATAATCATCTTACATATATATAAAGTTAACACTTAATATATAAATTAAAAAATAAAATAATCTTATAAGTTAGAAATAATAATCGTGATTGAAATTATGCTAAAGTAATGTTCAATTATCTAAGTTTTAAATTACTATGTTATTAACAAGATAAAAATTTTGAATGACTAGATTTCTAGTTAAAATGTTATGGTAATAAGCTAAAAATTAAGGATTATTTACATATATCCCCCTAATGAGAGCCTTAATTACATATTTACCCAACCCTTAAAATCAATTACATATTTCCCCTTGGGAGGGGGAAATATGTAATTGACTAGTTTATTTTGAAGGGGAACTATCTTTTAAAAAGGGGAAATATGTAATTAATTTTTTAGTTGGGCATATATGTAATAAATGATATTTGGAGGGGGAAATATGTAAATGCCCCAAAAATTAAAATAGGAACATAAGACACGTTTTACTAATAAACATAATAAACGAACATAACCGAACGTTCGCGAATACAAATGAACTAACAAGACCTCTTTTCATGTTCATTCATTTAACTAAACGAATATAATTTCTTGTCCATATTTGTTCATTTATTAAACGAATGAACATAAACAAACTTCCCGTTGAACGGCTCATGAACAGCAATTGAACATTTGGTTGGTTTACAACCATACTCCTAACTGGTAACTTAGGAGGCAGTGTTGTTATTGGTCCAATTCTATGTTTAGCTAAGTTTGAGGGGTATCCTATTCTCATCATTGACATTTTGCATAATCAGTGTTATTTTTTCACATACTTGTGTTTTCAATTCAACATTCATACTACCATGAGTTTATTACTGAAGTAAAGAAGGTAGAAATATCAACAAAAATCTTTATGCACTTCCCCTGTTCATGTTCTAAAATATGTGTGAAATGTTATGAACTAAACAGTAAACACTTTCTATTGTTCAATTATGCTGGGTAGTATGCATTGCAGTTTTCTAGTTGGGATGTATCACAATTGTATGTTTAATATGCATTAAAATAACATCCAAAAATATTTCAAGAAAGGAACCACCAATAATATAAGTGATTGACCATGTTATTTTTTTTTGCAGATGCTTGACTACAACGTACCTGGAGGTAACAATACTTTTATTTGTTTATTTGAACTGTTTAATTGCAAATCAGTTTGTTGTATTAACATTTATGGTAAAATGTGATTCTTTTAGGAAAGCTCAATCGGGGTCTCTCTGTTATTGACAGTTACCAATTGCTTAAAGGTGGAGAATTGACTAAGGATGAGGTTTTCCTTGCATCTGCTCTTGGTTGGTGCATTGAATGGGTAATAACAACATACTTGAACTATTTTTTTATGTTCACAACTTGAACCACTTCAGGGCTGAGTAAACGTTTCCAGTAGTTTCAGTGATTGCATGATATACTTAATTCCTTCCTGTTGATGGATCTTCAATCTTGCAGCTTCAAGCATACTTTCTTGTGCTTGATGATATCATGGATGAGTCTCATACACGCAGAGGTCAACCCTGTTGGTTCAGATTACCCAAGGTGTGAATATTTTGATTTCAAATAGCTGCCATTTGAGTAATTTGATTATGCACATGCTTAGTCTCTGAGAGTTTGATTATAGGTTGGTATGATTGCTGTAAATGATGGAATAATTCTTCGTAACCATATCCCAAGAATTCTTAAGAAACATTTCCGAGGAAAGCCTTACTATGTGGATCTAGTGGACCTGTTCAACGAGGTTTAGTTTCTTCCTATGTAACGTATCAATGATTCTATTTACGTTTTCAGTACTTATAAATTGATGTAGAGAATGGGTTGGTTGTGTTGACCGGAATGCTGTTTTGGACCAAATGTTTTTAGCTTTTTATAAATAGTTAGTGTCAGTTATGGTCACAAAGTATATCAGTATATTATTTTTGAATAAACGAGTGAGGAGGTTTTATCACTTTGCAATTTTGCATGATTTAATACATGTTTTTCTTTTAAGCTAATTTTTTTCATTTTACTTGTTTTACCATTTATAGATAAAAAAAATATTCCGAATTGTACTGTTCACAAGTAACCTGCCTCTCTACTTACAAAGTTGTGTTTTACACTGTACTTGAGCAGGTAGAATTCCAAACAGCCTCTGGACAAATGATAGATTTGATTACTACACTTGTTGGAGAGAAAGATCTCTCTAAGTATTCATTGTCTACGTACGGATCAGCTTAAACATTTCTTATCAAACAATCCATCAGCTACACTCACATATATGTTTGCTATATTTTCTGAAGTTAGCCTTGTTGTATTGCAGTCACCGCCGGATTGTTCAGTACAAAACCGCTTACTACTCATTTTACCTTCCGGTGAGTAAATTCTTTGACTTGTTCATTCCAATTTTCATATGATAACAATTTTAAATGCATTTTCTCATTACCATTGGTACTGCTTTTTATATAGAATGCATAGTTGTAGAAGTCGCTAGTCGGGCGGTCGGTTGGAATTTTTATATGTAATTTTACAAATATATATCTATACACACATCAATATCAATAATTTAATGTAATACTTCAAATAATTTAAAAAATAAACTTAAACATACTAAGTCACGTATTTCAAAAATTCAAAGTTCAAACTTAAACAACGAGTTCAAAGTTTAGAGATTGATTTCGATGTTAAGTGGCTGGATTCGATGTTTAAGAGACAAATTAAGGATTTTGGGTTGAGAAATGTCTAAATGATCATGAAATTGGTCTCTTTTTACCAGAAAAAAGCCAAAAAAAAAATCTGACTAGGCCGTCTATGCCAAAATCAACACAGTAGAGAGGCGCTTGCCGATTTTTACAACCATGATAGAATGTCCTCTTTTTGTTGCTGAATGTACATATTCTACATCTAAATGCTAGTATGTTTGTGTTAAGGTAACACAATTTTCAACTGAAATCAGAACTTATCTATTTGTTTATTCATCTTAAAATTCATAAAACTAGGGGTGTTCAAAAAAATTCGTATCCGAATCCGAAGTATCCGAAAAAATCGGATATCCGAAAATTCGGATTCGGATACCTATTTTGAAAATTTTCGGATAGTTCGGATACCCGATATCCGAATTAGTTTTATTTTTCGGATATATTCGTATACTTTTTTCGGATATTTTTTTTGATATCCGGATAATTTTCGGATATTTTTCTGATATTTTGGATAATTTTTCGGATATCCGGATAATTTTTGGATATTTTCCGGATATCCAGATAATTTTTGGATATTTGGGTATCTGAAATATATATTTTTAATTTTTTTTTTTTTTTTTTGATTTCGGATATCCGTTCGGATATCCGAAAATGGACATGTAGCCTTGTCAGGTACACTTGTAAATGTTCTAACATGTAGCCTTCGGATATTAATGAAGGTTTCAAATTAAAATATCTACATGTTTATTTAATCTTGCGACATTATTTCATTTTTGCTCTTATGATTTATGGTATATTGACATGTCACTTCTATATCTTTGTGGATAATCTATTTGGTTCTTTTGCATTAATTTCTGCTTCGAGGTCGCCTGTGCACTCCTTATGTTTGGTGAGGATTTGGACAAACATGAGGAAGTAAAGAACGTACTTATTGAAATGGGTACATATTTTCAAGTGCAGGTATGCAATCATCACTTGTGGCTGTTTACTTTTAACAGGAAAAAGACACTAAACAGTAAACAAGTTTTATTGCTGTCCAACTTAGACCGCTCAAGTTTTGTTCCATTATTGTGAATAATTTTATTACTGGTTAAACTGGAAAAAATGTAGTATGAAACTTGGATTACTATTCTATGACCTTTTACCTTTTCAAAATGTTTACTAGAAACCGTTTGGTTTATGTTAACTTGCTTACATGCGAAATTTTAAAGGGAGAAATCATTAATAGGTACCACTTTCTTCATCTTATTGGTAGTATATTAGACATTTATTCCCTTTCTGGGGAATTTCAACAACTATAGATTGTGACTATGTTAAAGGGATGTCAAGATGGACGGGCTGACTGACGGATCAAAAGAAGTTTGGAGAATTAAAAAACAATACTATTACGATAATGATCTAAAATTTGGGCAATTGTAGAAAAAATCATATGGACAGCTCAATCTGAATGTAATTTCTTTGACTTCTATTTTTGCATTATTAACTATTAAGTCCCCTAAATCCTATAAGTTAATCAAAAAGTTCAATTCTGTTGCTCTTTAAATCCTTGAATAACACCATTTACGAGGTTGTATGCGTAAAAAAAGACTTTGAGTGACTTTTAAGTTTCAACCTCCCTTTTAGCTGATTTTTTTTTATTTGACTTGTTTGAGATTTAACTCAACCGAAATTGATTTATCCACAAGTTAAGGGTCAAAAATCACCACCTCCAAATATGGCTGTCAATTTACTATCCTCTGTAATGATTGCAGGACGATTATCTTGACTGTTTTGGGGCTCCTGAGGTGATCGGAAAGGTAACTTTAGCAATATCGTTGATTATTCATTTAGTTCTTGGGTCATCGTAGAGTTAAAACTCACAAAATATCACTAATCTTACTCTGACAGATTGGAACCGATATTGAAGACTTTAAGTGCTCGTGGTTAGTTGTGAAAGCTTTGGAACTTGCCAATGAGAACCAAAAGAAAACCCTACATGTAAGGCCATACATACATATAACATATACACACATATACTTAGGAATATCCACATATGTAGAAATACATCCATACAAATACAAAAGCACAACAACATTTCTGTTCAAAATTTTGGGCATTATTTGAGAAAATTCTATAAACTTACTCTAAATTGGTACAAGTCCATTTGACTTATTATATTTTATAATTAAAATTTTTAAGTTTTTTAAAGTTAATGATAAAGTTCTTGCACTTTGTTATTAGCATACAGAGTTCTTTTTTGCATGATTAATTTCGCGGACTTTTTACAATTTAGTGAAAATGTTGTTCTTTTTTGCATGATCAAGTCCTCACATTTAAAAGAAGTTTTGTTAAGTTTTAAAACACTCGAGGTTTAGTCATGCAAAAATAAAGTAGAGAGACTTATGTGAAAATTCAGCGTAAGCTAGCATTTTCTGTTAGACATGTGCACTTGGTTTTGAAAAGCACACCTAGGCGCAAGGTACAAAAAGCACACTTGAGGCATGTGGAAAACGCTCCTATACTTTGGGAGTTTTTGTGCATCGAATCCAAAGTTTATTTATAGCTACATTTTAGGTAGGTGATGCTAAAAAACTACAAGAAATATAAAAGTAATTTATGTGTGTTTGTGTGTATATATATATACATATACATATACATATACATATACATACATACCTCAAGGAATATGTATGAAACTGGTGTGCTTTTGCGCCTGAGCTGGGGAACCTATCACCTCGATGCTCTTAGTGCTTTTAAAACCAAGCTTATGCCACACCAACTGCAGCCCACTTCTATACTGAGGGTGGGTTCGGTAACTGTCAAACCAGTTTTCTTTTTGCTGATAATTTTTTTATTTGACCTGTATATACCCCATTTGCGGTGCACACATAAAGCGTATATATGTGTGGGCCCTCAAGGGGCCAAAGTAAAATTGCACTAATTTTAACGTTATTTTACTTATTTTGTGAAAATAACGTGTAAAATGTTGGGATGATCAACTTTATACGATAACTTTGAGCCGGGGACTTCTTCGGAGCAGCCTCTCTATCCCAACTGAGATAGGGATAAGGCTTGTGTCTATCCTTCCCCCCAGACCCTACTGAAAAGTGGGAATATACTGGGTAAGTTTGTTTGTTTGTTTGTTTATACCCCAAATCAAGCAAGTAAGCGGGTTGAAATTGCCACCTCTAATTATTGCTATACATGTTTGCTTACCCGTATAAATGCTTTATCTAGGAGAACTATGGGAAAAAAGATCCTTCTTCAGTTGCAAAAGTGAAGGAACTATACTACACTCTGAATCTTCAGGTTTGTGGATATACACATTGGATTCAGATACTTTATATTTCGCGCAGATTATTAGTATATCATTAGTTATTTGTTAGCTTTAATATCTTTAATTCATTATAATTATTTTCTTATATTGTTGTTTATTTTTGTTATTATTATTTTTCAAATATTTGTTTACAAATACATCCTCAATAAGATTTAATTATTATAGTAATTAAATTAATTAGTAATTATCACTATTATTATGTTTATCTTACTATAATCAGTACAAATGTTAAAAATATTGATCAGTGGATTTAGTTATAATTATTCATATTTTTGTTTCAAGTGCAGCTTGTTTGTTTGTGTTAATAATACAAACAAAGAAACACATAATGGGGATTTGGTAGATTCTATTCCTTCCAAAACAATATGCCAAACAAAAAAGGGTTAAAAATCTGATTTTTGTATGCAGGGTGTATTTGAAGATTACGAGAACGCGAGTTACACCAAGTTGATCACGTCGATTGAAGGTCACCCAAGCAAAGCCGTACAAGCGGTTTTGAAATCTTTCTTAGGAAAGATCTACAAGAGGCAAAAGTAGGAATGCAAATTCCATCTGTGGAAAGATAAGAGGGATGGTATGATGTTGTCTGTATGTTATGCAATTGTAATATTGTTGTTTGTTTGTTTGTTTTTTAGTATGTGTAATAAGACCATTGTTGGTTCGGTTTCTTTCGTGACTCTATATGTTATCATTTATGAAATAGGGGTAAAGTTTGTCTTTATTTCTCTCCTCTCAGAGTCTCAGACCCATTCGAAAGTGAGATTTCATTGGATATGTTTGTTTAATTTTCTTTTGGTGATTGTTTATTAAAACTAAAACGAGGCGATCTTCATGAATGTAGTGTCGCTGCAAAATATATTTAAAATTATATGGTTTACATGTATCAACAAGTGAATAAAATGGTTGGATCAACCGAAGATGCGATTTTGAAATAACCTAAATTTATAACTAAAATAATCTAATCTAATATTAACAATAAAAGGCAAATTGGCTTCTAATAATCCAAACTTTGACCAATTGGCCGCTGCCTGTTTCAACTATGAAAATCTCCAATAACGGTCTGAACTTTCGATATATTTTCCCGTGGTAGACCGCCGTCAAATTTCTCAATTTGATGATTTCTTTGACGAATTGAAAGTTTAAATACCAAAATTGGGAAATTTGAAGCAACATTTTGAGGTAAGTTATACATCATTCGACTCGTATTCTCCATCTGAACAAAAGCCCTCAAAAATCCGTTCGAAACTCGAAAAAAAGTTAACGCCGTTAGGGTTTATTTGACGGCGGCCTGCCACGGGAAAATATGTCGAAAGTTCGGACCGTTATTGGAGATTTTCATAGTTGGGACCGGCAGCGGCCAATGGGTCAAAGTTTGGATTTAAATCCAATTTGCCATAATAAAACAAAATAAATTGGTTTAAAAACGAAAAAAAATAATAAATAGATAAAATGGATTCACGTTCAAATATAATTTATTGAAGGGATAATATTATATATCTTTTTGTTAAACATCAAAATTACATATATATATATATATATATAGGGACTTATTCAATTGAGAACCACTAAATATGAAAGAACCAAAGGAACTAATTTTGAACCACATTTTTTAGGGGTATAAAAGTAATTTTACTTTAAAATAGGAGAAGTTACTATTTTACCCTTTTAAATAACCACCCTATGTACAAAACTTAAAGCATAATGTACAAGTGTATTATGCAGTTCCTCAAGTTCCTAACATAAAAATGGTTCTTAATGGAATACCTCCCAAATATATATATATATATATATATTCCCTTTATTGAATTACAGTGAGTTTGACTTATCTACAAGTTATAAAGTAAATCAAATTCTTCTCCTTAATTATCAGATGCAACCAAAATTCCGGACAAATTGCATGATAACTTGACAAAATAATTAGATCACCATAAATTTTAATATATAACAATAACAATTAACAAGTAGAAGTCTCCATCTCATCTGGTTTCCTTCACAGTATCTCTCATTATTCCCATTCATGTTCGTCACGATCAACCCTTCGAATAAACATCAACCTCGACTACAGTCAAATCCTACCGTCAACTATCCGGTTCGATACGAGGCAAACGTAAAACCATCCTCATTCTTTCAGTGCATACTGATCACAGTTTACCGAGACTGACTCGTATGGATATTTACTTTTGATATGACTTGTTTATTTTTCTTAAGTCATATTCCGATTGTATCGTTTCAATAATGCATTGCTTTAGCTATTCTTATTGTTTGCTATTGTTTTCATCGTTATTGAGCAATTTTGGCTCAGCCGTATTCTTTTCTGTAGTTTTCTTTGTATACACGATATATACTAAAGGGGTTACGGGGAATGTTTGAAGAGAGAGAATGATATGAGTTAGGCTATGAAGTTGAAGAAATATAAAGTTCATTAGTTTTTAATTAAAATATTTTAAAAGTTTATTACTGAGCAACTTTTTGTAACAAATTATGTCGGTTAAGAACTCTCGTTACTTTTAGAAAATGACCTTCTTACTAGATGATCCCTCATAAAGAAGGCGATTCTAACAATCTTTCTAGTTATTTCGTTCTCTATTTCTATTCATTTGAGAAGGAAAATGATTTTTTTCCACCGAGTTAAAATAATATAATGATAAAAATATGTAATTTTCATACTTGTTTTCTTCTTGATATTTTTTACATTACTTTTTTTTTTTTTTAACTTTCTTTAATTCCTTTCATCACTTTATTTCTATAAATTATTCTAAAACCAGTACTTAGTTAATAAATTTAATTTTTTAAAATATACTTTTCAATATACATTTTTGTTTTATTATATATTTATTTTGCTTTTTTTTTAGTTTAATTATTTTTTTTTGAACGGCGAAGGTCTCAATCGTGTAAAACCACTGTTTCCAAGTCATGTCACCAATGTCTAGTAATCTGGACCTCCCATGAGCCACCACAACCACCCCAGGAGGAAACCCCACTGGGAAAACCCCCTGACCCTCCTCAGACTCCTTTTTCGCTGCGGGAGGGATTTGAACCCAAGACCTCCCATTTGGAAGAATCTTGGGCTACCATTGAGGCAATGCCTCGTTATTTACTTTGTCATTTTTTATATCTACAATAAATCAAATACATATTTTTAGAGACGTAAATGGGGTTCATTAAGCTTTCAAGCACGAGCTTGCCTAAGTTAGATCACGGCATCACGTGATTCTCGTCTCATTAAGATTATATAATATTAAGTATTAGAGATACTAGGTTAAAACTGTGTATACATAGATTAATTAAATGTTTTTTTCTAAAAATATTATTTGAAGTAAAAAATATATATTTTTCAAAAATGTTTTATAAAAAAAATAAAGAAAACTATTAATTGTGTAATCATATTTTTTTATTATTAAATAAGAGACATGCAAAAAATTATAAATAATATATCATTAAAACTTGAAAGTCTAACACATGAGATCTAATATTTATTAGAAGAGAAACTCAAAAAAATCAACTATTTGATGGCTTATAGTCTATTTAATGCAACCATTCTTATTTATAGTAACAAACAGGGATAGTTAAGTAACATCAAGTCTCGTCTAGCATCAGTATTGTTCCTTTTGTCTGTTCGAAACTTATGAATTTGCTTTTTCTTCTTAAGAAGGTCACACACACCCTAGATTGCTACCACTTGCGCACACTTAACTTGTAAGACCCCAAACCCGGGAGGTCCTACAGTTGGTCATTCATAGCATTAACATAGTTGAAATAAATTGAAAGGTCTTAATATTGCAGCGGAAAGTCCTAACCATCAAATCCTAGCCATAATTAAACAAAACCAAACAAGTTCAAACATAATTTAAAATATCTAAAATAGAAATGCTAGTCTTTAAACAGTATGGGTAGTTTCTGCAATCAACTGAGAGATCCCATCCTAGCATAGTTACCTGAAATTCAATCTAATATACATGCAAAAAGTCAGCGTTGCTGAGTGAGTCCTAGGTCTAATCATAAAGATTTATAATTAAATAATTATTAACATAAGATGCACAAATAAACACATAGAGTAGTCAATGCACAAGTCTGCGATCCATAATTGCCCAAGGGCAGTCCAAACATAAGTTATGGTACTACTAGGGACTCTCTTCATCCTACATTAGGTTACTTCTTCCCCAATGTGACACAAAGGTTACTTCTTCCCTTTATGTCATTAGCAGGACTTCTAGTCAAATTATAGGTTACTTCTTCCCTATAACAAGACTCTGCGTAATAACCCGACTCGTACATGACCATAAATCACATAACACATTCATCTCATAGCATCATTCACATACATTGAATCATTTATAAAACGTCAAATAGCAACCTAAACTCCTACCCGAAATAGCGCATTATCCATGTAATTGATAAAACTTTAAAATAATAATTTATCATCACATCTCAAGTTTTAACATAAACTAGCCTGTATATTAGCCCAAAACGTTTAAAAATTATAAAGATTTAAAAGAGGGCGTCTAGAACTCACCTTTGTATAAAGCTTGTCTATCACAAGGGTAGATAATTTCCAGAAACTCGTGCAGTGAGAAAAGTTCAAAAACCTACATAAGTTATTATAATTTATGATATACTTGAACCGTTCATTCCATAACTCAATTATAATTAAGTTTAGGCTCAACGGGCCGGTATGGGTGCGTTGAGTTAAGAACCGAAAATCCATTTTCTTGTTAAACTTTACTTGATTTTCATACTCTCTAATCACACTCGATTACATCCAACCCATGCCATGGTTATTTATTAAACAATTCATTCCTAAACTTGTGCTCACCCACATTGTATATATATATAAAATTCATGGAAGCATACTAGTTATCCATATCATATAAACACACTCACACATGCATTCTAATACACACTTACGCATGCATTTTATCTATTTAATTTATTTGTTTTTTTTTTGTACATAGCCTCTAACTCACATATAAACGTATTCCTGCATTCTAACTTACACCCACCTGCTTTGACACTCACACACTTACTTTGCACACACACACTAAAACACCAAGCACCCATACATACCAGTTCCTACGAATGCCATACATTCATTCATATTTCACACCTGCACCTACATATCATTTACGCTCATGCATACAAACCTATCAATTGTTACACGGTTTATTTTCCTTCGTTTAATTGTTCGGTTCGTTCTCGTGACGAGGTCCCGCGACTCCCTGGATTAGGACCATCATCTTGAAGATGATTAACCCATGTAAAACCATGACTAGTTTCATGTTAACTGCACGGGTTTGCCATGCGAACTGAACCGAAACAACCATTGAATTCTATCAATTTTTAAGCAACAAGTACATACCCGTTATGCAATTCGATCGAGTGGCAGCTTCTAAACTGTACCAACGTGCGTTAAGGAAAACCGGATCTGAAAACTAAAACAACACCAGGTTATCTTCTTCATTCAACCATAAAGAAACCGTATGGATATCAATATTAGAGACTTACTTGATGCCTCTATTATGGCACCCTAACTGTTATTGTTCGTAAAGATGATTGAATGAATGATCGCTGGGAATAAGGAAGATCGAAGGAGTGCTTCCGTGAGATGAGGATTCGGTTTTACGAATGGGTCATAGAGTTTGGGAAATTCTGCCGTAAGCTCTACACATTGAAAGGGAGAATTAATTAAATGTTTCACTTAGGCTCCTTGAGGTTCCATCTTATATTTTTTTTTTAAAAAGTTACATAGCTTCATATATATATATATATATATAGGAATGGGTTCAAATACTAACCCTCTCTTACGGCGCTAACCCATTAACTTTGGCAAAAAATGGCCGAATCTTGAATTTTTTTTTAAACATCATTGTAACACAATTTGAACACCATGTTCAGTTTTGAGTTTTGGCTAATTCATCACCGTTTAAAAAATATCATCGTTGTAAGGTTTTTGCTACAGTACTGTAAGTTTTAAATATTTAAACACCTACAGTACTGTAAGAGCCCAAACGGTGATGAATTAGCCAAAACTCAAAACTGAACATGGTGTTCAAATTGTGTTACAATGATGTTTAAAAAAAAAAATTCAAGATTCGGCCATTTTTTGCCAAAGTTAATGGGTTAGCGCCGTAAGGAGGGTTAGTATTTGAACCATTCCCTATATATATATATATATATATATATATATATATATTTCCTTTATCACACTTTGGTCATAGAACTTTACAACAAGGTGAGACGAGAATTCAGGTTGTTACATAACTATGGAGTTCTCCTCTCATCCATAGCTAGTGCGTCCAAAACGTGTTGTGATTGTAACATCCTAAGCAAATTCCACATCAACCGTGGACAGGAACGTTTCTTAGTTTTTAAGGAATGTATGTCCTCTAATATCATTGGGCACATTGACTGTGGAAGCGAGTAGAACTTTACAGTTAAGCATGCTTAGGTGACAACAATCCAGATGAGTGACCACCCTATGAACTTTTTACACCGGCAACCAAAAGCGAATCCGTGAGTTCCAAGTCAGCAAAGTGGATAATATTAGTGGTAAAAGAGGCCGAATGCTTCAAGGCATGTGGATTCGAACATAGAAGTCAAAGGTTTATGCTTTTCTCATGAATACAAAAGTTGGTGACAACCTGACAGGGATGAATGATGAGTTGTGAATGCTAAAAAAAGATTCATTTAACCAGGGCGTACCCCGCTTGATGTTCGAGCAATGTTTTAAAAACCGGTTCGAACAGGCCGGTTAGACCGGTTCAACTTGTTGTCGCTAACTCATCCGGTACGAAACCCTCCAATATTTTGCAGGTTTCTTCGATCGACTGTGCCAAAGGTTTAATCCGGTTATACCGGTAAAACCGGTATTCCTGTTTCCAAAAAAACACAAGATTTTGGCGATGATAGTGAATTTCGGCTTTTAAGCGATCGTGAACTTGATGCATTTAACACACCAATGCCATAATACTATTATGCAGATTTATTTAAAAAAATTATTAGAATATGAGTACATTTTAGATTATTTTGGATGAATTTGAGTACTTTTTGAATAGTTTTTGGATGAATTTGAATAGTTTTTGGAAACTTATTTGAGTATAAGTTGTATTTCTATAGAATTCCATGGTTAACTAGTGTGTCTGGTTGAACCATCCGGTACAACCTGGTTCAACCGGTTGAACCATCTCTGAGCTAAATCCGGTGCACCTAAAATACCGGTTTTTAAAACATTGTGTTCAAGAGGCAGAGTCATCCACCTTAAGAATTTTGTTAGTAGCATATATATGTTAAAATGACAACCGCCCTCCCTAAAGTTTTGCATTCGTTGCCCTTTCACTTTTTAGTTTCGAAGTGTTAATTATAAAATTAAGTTGACAAATGTTCAACTAATAATTAAACTCAATTTAAATTAATCACAAGTCCATTATTAAGCACCACAAGCCAATTTAAAAAGAAAACTTTATTTTGCTTTTGTATATGTATTTTAATTTGATTGCCTTCTTTTAACATGAGCCGACCCTATCAGATAATTTATCATATAACGACACTTAAAGAACTTTACAAATTTTCTAGGTTTGTCGCTGATTATACCGAAAACTTGTTACAAGCTTAAAACACACTGCTTGACACAACTTGAATATTAGACCTCAAATATATCGAGACACACGAATTATTTGTAATTTTTTTTTCTTTTTTCTCAGAATTTTACAATAAATTCCATATAATTATGTACTTGCAAGGATTCTATCTTATAACACTACAAGTCCATGTGTCATTTGTAAAACTAACTTTTTTATATTTAAACCTCAATTTGTTTTAAATAAAACATGCCTCTAACAAGTATAACACTAAGGGGTTGCTCTTAATGGTCATTAGGCTATCTTTTAGTAATAATCTTAAATCTGAACGGTTTAAGATATAATATTAAGAGATAATCTCTTAACCATTTACGTTTAAGATTACATCTTAATCATTAAAAAATTACAATCCATTAAGATATAATCTCTTAATAACTATTAAAATACTACCAAACAATGACAATTTAAGAAAAACATAATAAAAAAAAAAGGGAAAGAGACTTCAAACAACAACAAGCGACAAACATACCCAGTAAAAATCTCACTTAGAGCAGGGTCTGGGGGGAAGGATAGAGAAACTTCTCTGAAGTTGCCCTGGCTCAAAGTTATCGTTTGAGGTTAATCATCCCAACGCTTTTAACGATTATTTTCACAAAATAAGTAAAATAACGTTAAAATTAGTGCAATTTTACTTTTAACTATTAAGAGTCCACACATATATACATTATATGCGTAAACCGGAAATGGAGATGAAAGAGACTTCAAACGGTTAAATTAAATGACTCAGAGGGGTAATAATAACAAAATTGAAACAAGTATTAAAAAAACGAAAAATTGGGTCCATGGTTGATTACGGATATGTACCCTATCGCAATTTCGCCATCATATGGGAGAGGTAGTTTTGTTTGTTTCCATCATTTTGAATCAATTTCAATCTCAATTTCGTTGATATTTTGGTAGAAAATTGAATTCTCAATTCGATATGCGTCGTTAAATCCACATATTTCCCCAAGTTTTTCTCGATTACAGCTTACATCAGCCTGTTTTTTGTAAGGTTTGTTTCAATTATGCATCTCTATCGTTTTCGTTCTTTGAAAATTGAATCTGGGCCGCTGGGAGATCTGCAAGTGTTTGTGATAGATTAATTGTCTATTTCTTCTTTTAAATTGTTGAATTATGGCTTTATAATTGAAAAATTGAATTCTGTTGAAGTAATTGAAGTTCTTCTGTTTGATAATTATTACAATTTCAAGATCTAAGATTCATGTTTACTTGAGTTAGTTTAATTCGAGTTCTATATGTCAATAACGTGTTGAGATCTGAGAGTAGGTTCACGGTACCAGATTCGTTATTTGATGATTTGCATGTCAAGTTTGTTATGTCGTGTTGAAAGAGCTCGATCAATTTTGTCAACATTTGGATCAGAAATTATGTTTTTAGCCCAAAATGTGTGTAAGTGATTCTTTTACTTGCTGTTGGGTTGTGGAGGCTCGATTATTAGCAGCTAATCTTATTTTTTTGCCACCAAGTCAGGATAATGGCAGAAAGGAAAGTGTATCACTTGGCCAGTTAATTTGCCTATCTAATCTAGATTGTTTAAACCCTAATTCGGTAGTTTATAAATAGGGACTTATGCAATTGTAATTCCTCACCATCACCGAAGAAATAAAATTGACACAGCGGTGTTTGAGATTTCAGGGGAGGGTATAGGTTTGATAAGGCCTTGAGACTAACCTATACTTTGCTCTAGGCTGCCTAGTTGTAAACATAGCGAATATGGGAGCTGTTGAACATAGGTAGTTATTTAAGCTTTAGTCTTATTTGTATTTTTTGTTGAATGCCTTGCATGTATTCATTGTATGCTTTTGTTCTTATCTGTAATAATCATAGGAGCTTTGCTGCCTATTGTTCTTTTATATATGGTTCTATAATACCTGATTACTTGCTACCTATTCTCTTGTATGCTTTTGGTGTATGCTTCTTGTATGCTTGTCAAGTTTTCGTGTATGTATTCTACATCAAATATTTTTTTGAAGCCTAAGGTCTCCTTGGGAGCAACCTCTTCATCTAATGGGATAGAGGTAAAATGTACCTTCATTCTACGCTCCCCAGAACCTACCTTTGCATGGTATTTAGCTTGGTATGGTTGTTGTTTGTTTGTCTAGGACAATAGTTTGTTTCTCCATTTTATATGATTACCATGTGATTTGTATTTTCAAACCAACGTCATGCAACATACATATGTTCTCTACATGCCACCATTCTTGTGATTAAAGAAAGCTAGTATGTTTTACATGATAAACCATGTGACATTTATCGACAAATCTATTCATGAAGCTACCATATGTTCTCTCTATGTCACCATGTGATTACAAAAGAATAATATGTTTCACTTGATAAATCTTATGATACGTATCTTAAAATCACATTTATGTAATAACTCAAACATTCTCAACCTCATATTCATAAAAGATTGAACCAAACCAATGTATGCTTGCTGAATAAATTTAGAGAGTTAACATGGAAGCAATGAAACAAATGAAATAATGAAAGAGAGTTGATCATTTTTCTTGAAAGAACTCTTAGCCTAAATGTCTTTTCAACATTCTAAATTTTATCTTTAATTTTTATTTTTTATACATTTGAAAGCTGTAACAGTGAGGTTTCCTGATAAAATGTTGTTGCACATCTAACAGATACAATTTGATTGCACCTCTCATCAAGCGATTTGAAACTTTAAATTATTTCTGCAACAGGAAATGGTCAAAAGGTTATTTTTATCCTTCCATTAGTTTCTACCCTTTTTGCATGTTTTGCATTTATTTAAAATGATTTGACCTTTTTTTTTTTGCTATTTTTATTCAGGAGCAAGCATGGATCATTTTAATGTGAAAGAAATACCATGTCTCTGTGCTTAGAGGGGCTTGGGCATTTATTTGCTTCCCTGCTACGCTGCTGTGATCTTGAATTGTATAAACAATCAAGAGGCCTTGAGGATCCTGAAATTTTAGCTAGAGAAACAGTGTGTATGTCACTTATCAAAAATATCATTGCAGTCTTTTGATCTTTTGGTTTAGAATGAAAATGAACTTTGGAGACTTAAAAAGATGAAAGCTTAAATTGAAAGGGTTTTGTGTATAAACTATCCACATACTGTCTCATTCTTCCTTTTTAGTCATTGTCATTTTTTTGTACATTCAAGCCATTAAGATTTGGTTTGTGTTGGGTCAATTGATTATCAGTAAATTTTAACATTTTTATATAAAATTTGACATTATATATAAAATTATATATCCAAAATATTATGCATGAATTTAAACATTTTTTTAATAATAGTTATTATTTTTGACACCTTGTTTATTGTGTACAAAATGATGCCATTTTATAATGAATCACATGTACAAGTATAAAGCAGGACAAATGGAAAGTACATTAGTATTGGCATTGGCCTTTAAGGGATTTTTATGCGATCATGTCCAATGACCATTTTTCCCTTAATTTTTATTTTATTTTTTTTGTAAATCTCCTCAATTGCAATTGCTTTTTCTGTGCCAACTATTTTTGTTTGCTGTGCTGGTGATCTTAATGTCATTTTGGATAGTAATTAAATATGCCAATCTTTATATTTGCATCATTCATGGTAAAAGAAGCTGACTTCATGCTGAAAAATATTATTATATAATGCAGTTAGTGTAAGTGAAATTGAGGCGCTTTATGAGTTATTTAAGAAAATTAGCAGTGCAGTTATTGATGATGGGCTAATTAACAAGGTAATTTCTAATGTGCTTTTCTTTTATTCTCTCGGACAGTTTTCTCTTTGCCAGGTGTAATAATCTAACTTTGTTCTTTTTGTATCCTGGTACACATTGCAGGAAGAGTTCCAGTTGGCATTGTTTAAGACAAATAAAAAAGAAAGCTTGTTTGCTGATCGGGTATGCTCAATATAATAGCCAGTTATTTTCTTATAATGTTTGTAAGGGTGTAAATGAGCTGATCTGAGCCCGAGCTCGCCTAAGCGAGCTTGTTTCAATGTAAAAAATTAAATATGATTTAGTTGCTTTTTGATCATCATTTTATATATACTAATATTTATTATCTATTTGTTATAAATAATAAAAATGATTATATTTAAATAAAAAACATGCTCATTTAGGCTTGCGATCCTGGTTAATCTTAGTATATGAAGCTCGAGCTCAAGGCCTCAAGCTTGTTTAAGCTAGCTCGTTTACATTCCTAATTATAAACGTTACAAATTGAAAGCAAAAACTAGCAATATGAATATACTTTTAAGAAGATACAACATGGCTCTTGAGAAACATTGCTTTTTATTTTATTAATCTATTTTGTTTAATTATATGACAATTTATAAAATCTTTTTATTATTGGTCAACTCTAGGTGTTTGACCTGTTTGACACAAAGCATAATGGGATCTTGGGCTTTGAGGAATTTGCTCGTGCACTCTCGGTATTTCATCCTAATGCCCCCATTGATGATAAGATTGAATGTAAGTTGAATTTTTAGTATTAATTCTATGTGTTTTAGATGGACATACAGTAGCTAGGTATTAGTAGATGGCCATAATAACCATGTAAACACATGCACATATTGCTTTAACTGGTGATACATATATGATCATGTAACTGCATAACCACCTCTCATTCTCTCCCTTTAGATATGGTCAGCTCAGCATGACCTACAAGTGACTATGCACTTCTCGCGGTTCTCTACTTTAAAATGGTTCTATATTAAATGTGCCGCTGTATATACCATATGATGGAGAATCTCTTATTTTTTCCTTTCCTATTTGTAGTTTCCTTTCAGCTTTATGATCTTAAGCACCAAGGTTTCATAGAGCGGCAAGAGGTAAAATCAATCTATCTATTTATTCAACTTAAATCACGCGTCTATGAAGGATTTACATTCTTTCTAGAAACTTCAAGTGGTCTATTTGTACCCTGTAGGAAGAGTATGCTGTTGATACTAGAATTCAATTGTCAATTTGAAATGTCAAATTATCTTCATGTTTGACTATTGGTGGTAGGTAAAACAAATGGTGGTTGCTACCCTTGCTGAGTCCGGCATGAATCTTTCTGATGATATCATCGAGAGCATCATTGACAAGGTACTTTAGCAGATCCCATTTTTTGTTTCAAAATCCAGGCACACGTCTGTTATCTACTATGTTTTGTTGAGTAAATACCATAAAAATCAATATACTTTCTTATATTGCACGTAAAAGCCCATCAACCCAATTTTGATTACTTAAAGTCCTAAACTTGTCAAAAATACATGAAATAGTGTATTCCAAATTGACCCCTAAGCAATAAAATATAACCCACGTTGACCTGCATTTACATAAAATCATATATAGGATGGAATAAAGATATGAATACCTTGGAGACAAGTCCTATAGAGGGAACATTTTGTAATTTTAGAAAACTTCTTGGGTCACATAATAAAAAAAAGTAAAAATAAAATAATAATTATAATATTAACTTCTTAAGATTTAACTTTGTATAGACCTTTGAGGAAGCTGATACAAAACATGATGGAAAAATTGACAAGGAAGAATGGAGGAGTCTTGTGCTGCGACACCCATCCCTCTTGAAAAATATGACTCTTCAGTACCTCAAGTAAGTTTCATTTTTTTTTCTTCCAATTACAAGGTGTTTTTAGTTGATTCAAACTTTCATTCCCCTAAAAAAATTGCTACAATTTACGTTGTCTTGGGAGTATGTCTCATAAAAACTGCTCAATGCTTCCATTTTCTGGATGCATTTGAGTTGCTGAAAAACAATATTTGTAGTCAAAAGAGGTGATTTGGATTACTTATTAGAGTTGTTTTTATTTCTAAAAGCAACATGCAGATAAAAACATTAAGCAATCCCAAACTCCCTAGAAAACTTTTACATACATAAACAAACAAACTTGCCCAGTATATTCCTACTCTTCAGTAGGATCTGGGGGAAGGATGAAGACAAACCTTACCCCTATATACCAGTTGGGATAGAGACGCTGCTCCGAAGGAGTCCCCTACTCGAAGTTATCGATTGAAGTTAATCATCCCAACACTATTAACATTTTCACAAAATAACGTTAAAATTAGTGCTCCTTGAAAGACCACACATATATACATTATATGCTTGCACCGCAAATGAGGTGTTAAAATGTTCTCATTAATATATCAACAAGCTTAATTTTTCATCAAACTATCCACATACTGACATAGATGCAAAATTTTGCAACAATCGAGCTTGAGGTCAACTCGTTTCGAGTTGTATTTCTAAAGCTTAAGCTAGGCTCTTCTATTTTTATTTTTTCATGTATTTTTTATTATTTTATACATATTTATAATTATACATTTTAGAGCAAATTACACAGATCGCTACGTGGTTTGTTGAAATTTAAGCTTTCATTCTTACGTTGGAGAAATTATGGCTATGCTCACACACTGAGCCATGAAAGATATGTAAAACTTGGGCTCAAGCTATTTGCTACATTAGCTCCAATTGAAGCTCAAACTCAGTTTGATTCGAGCTTATTTACATGCCTACTTGAACCCACACACAAAGGGTTGCCTAAACAAATTTCGCACCTACTTGAACCAAATAAATTTTATGCACAGAACTGTTGGAACTGTATAAATATCTATAATTATTTCTTCAATTTTTGTAAATATTAACAGAGATATTACGACAACATTTCCAAGCTTCGTATTTCACTCGAGAGTAGAGGATACCTAGTTGAGAACCTGGTTCAAGGTTGGAGATTTGTGTATTTTTATTGTACCTAAATTATTTTCTAATTTTGTTTTCCATGTCTGTTCCTATTGTCACAAATAGATGTATGTTTGTGGATAGAGTTTGGTTTGTAATTGATTTAAATTTTAATTATGACTCCTTCCCATCAAATACGTGCCTAGACACATTATGGGTCGCATGCACTTGTATCTGAGTTTATTTGACACAATTGTTACTTCTTCCCCCTAAAAAATTATTTTCGTGCTATTTCTGGGCGAGCGGATCATTTATAATAGAGATGATGAGTTATTGAATTATTTAAATTCACCCGATCTGATAGGACTTGTTTGCGACTAAAGATCTTGAGTGACCGATCCAGCATAACAACTCAAAAGATAAAGCAGTATCGTCTTAGCAGGGGAGTTGTGGGCCCTAGCATTAGCTAAAGGCCCTGCCTAACTACCACTTGATCTGACAGGAATTGATGGAATCTTTAGCACACATGCTCACATACAAAATAAAAAAAAAAATTTGTATGCTGCTAAATCCTTTCATATTCATGACTGAAGCATGCTGGCAGGTCTTAAGGTGAACAAGCAAGTTAAGCTCGCGTTTCGCGGCGAGTAATGAACTGATTTTTATAAAATCTAAACAGAAGCAAGGTTTACACAAACATGGCTAAGCACAAAAAAGGACGTGTTAAATTGTGGTGGACAGCTCTCCATGCCTCACACTTTGCGACGTAAACATGATCTAACATTGAAACTACAACTTAGTGGAAAAAGTTAGTAACAAAACTAAACATAATAAGCATTGAAATAAACGTTATAAAAAAGAAATTTAAAAAAATTGCGACTAATTGGTTATGTTATGTTCACACGTAATGTCACTAACATAACCTGAAATTGATAATTCAAATAAAACAATCCAAAAAAACCAAAGAAAAAACCTAAAAAAACAAAAAAGGGAAAAAAGGCAAAAGAATAAAAAAAAACCAATGTGAGGCTCTAATCCGAGTGAAATGATTGGAGGACAGGGATCACATCCACACAATGAAATCATCAAATACACGCCATAAATGGGATCATCAAATACAACAAAAATACAATGTTTATAAGAAAAATAGTGTAGAAATATAATTATACATTGTAGAATAAAAAACAATGCATAATTTATTTCAGAAAATACACTTTAAAATTTATGAAGACACTAATGTACACTTTACAATGCGGAATTTGAAAACAATACATAATGCAAAATAAGTCTACATTATAATAATCATTGGTTAAAAACTTAACCTCATAAAATCAGCATCGACTCTCCAAATACTTATTTAGAAACACACATCAAAATAGCCTAGTAATTATAAAAATTCCTAAAGAACGGAAAAAAATCAAAGTTCATCAGATATCATATCATTAGTGAAAAAAGCAAAAGATGATCAGTGAAAAAAATTGAAGATAATCAATGTGAGTGAATGGCAAAAGATGATTAGTGATTAAAGAGCGAAGTATGAAATTCGCATCGCATTTCATATGAAATGTGAAACACGCTTTAAAGTTGATCAAGTAGACTCACGTGTCCATGTTGAGTTTTTAAGCCTATGTCCTCAATATCACAGTTGCATCAATAACCAGGATTTTGATTGTAAACTAATGGAAAACAAAGAGTACATTAGCACACCTACATGACACATCCAAATAGAAAACACAAATACATTGTATTTGGCATTGCAATTATTCTGTAGACTAATACTCAATGTCGCTATTATCTATAACAAATAATAGTACTGATCACAAATGATAGAGATAATTCCAATTAGTATAAAATTGAACATGATTTTTGATAATTACCACATTACCTTGAGGTATCCTCCGGCAATAAGCAATTCATCTCAACTTCAAAACAAAATATCTCATGTGTATGTGTGACGGAGGTGTTATAATTGCATCACACACACATGAATATTGTTATCCTTACTCAAGTTGGAGATATTAATTCATCCTATGAAACATATTAAACCATAGCATGAAATCAATATGAAATTTCAGTCGGAATTAAACAGTGGTTTCATATATCAAGAACATCAAATTTCATCGTAATGATTAGTGAAAAAATCATGAACAACACATTCAACTAAGATATAGGGTTTTATCCTTACTCAAGTTGGAGATATTAATTCATCACCATGAAACATATTAAACCATAACATGAAATCAATATGAACCTTCAGTCGTAACTCACTGAAACCTTCAGTCGGAATTAAATAGTGGTTTCATATATCAAGAACATCAAATTTCAACGTAATAATTAGTGAAAAAATAATGAACAACACATTCAACTAAGATATAGGGTTTTGAGGTATTGATAATCGGTAAATGAATCGACAAATGCTACTGTGTAATTAAACAGTGGTTTCATATATCAAGAACATCAAATTTCAACGTAATGATTAGTGAAAAAAATAATGAACAACAATCTATCTATTAAAATAAAATAAAGATTTTTAGATACACATGTCATGTTACAAAAACATTTTAACTTTGGTTTAGTGGCCATCTCTCCTGTTAAATACATCTCATATTATATAATAATATTAAACATTAAATATATATTTTATACATATTTAAATTAAAAAAACACAGTTTTTAAAAAACCAAATAATTATAAAATATAATTTTTTTTAAAAAACAACCTTTCAAAATTAGTGTTCAAAGAAAATAATATATTTATTTCATTACTTAAACTATTAAATTATACGAACTTTTAATTATATTTTATATTAAAAAATCATCTTATATTATTTAAATTACCATTCATGACTATTTATTATATTTTTTTATTTATCCCGTGTAATTTACGGGGTATTAACCTAGTTCAACTAATATATAGGGTTTTGAGGTATTGATCATCTGTAAATGAATCGACAAATGGCACTGTGTGTGAGAATTATGCCTGATCAACTATCGTGAAATAGAGATGAGGGCGAACAATTAACAAAAGCTATTGTTTGCTTACTGTCAAAGTGAGTGATGATCGCTGCCTAAATCAGTCGAACATGAGAATGAAGAAACGCAAATGGAAGCAAGAATGAAAACGGTTGGGAATAAGAAGCGAAGGTGGTTACAAATGTAAAACAGACGGAAAAGGAACGCAAAATAAGATATAGAAAGAATACAACAAAAGCATAATATTTGGTCTCATGTCGGATGAGTCGCTAACAATGACTTTGGCATGGTAGGTGCGGTGAAAGGTCGGATCCCTCTCCTTCATGTACCTTAAGGTTCCATTTGAAGCCAACATGAATCACATTGAAAATTTGGAAGGTGGTGGTTAATACATCCGAATCCGTTTATCCTCCAACAAATCTAAATCACTCTCTTTTGAAGGAAGTTCAACACTTGTTAAATCAGTCATTGACAGCCTTCTATTATACTTCTCTCACCCTCTCCAATCCACAGTTTTTTGAAATGAAGAGAAAGTAGGAAAATTGTTGGAGAGATTTGTCTGGAATAATCACATCAAAGACTAATGGTGGTCTTGAAATTGTTGAAACAACCCGAAAATCTGACCCAAATTTTCGCAAATTAATTTAATCAGTTTTAAGTGGCAACATTACCTGACCTGAATCTAGAGGTGTCACAATCGGGTTGTTGAGAGCAAGGACCGAAAAATAAAACAAGCCTTTGGTTTTGTGTTCTCTCTTTTTTACAGAATAATGAGAAATCTAGCTACACAATGTTATTTTTATCAGTACCATCACCTTTTTAACTTACAAATAAACATGGTGGAATTAATTAAAGGAAAAGTTGCAAATGGTAGAGAAACATTTTTTTGGTTGGATTGTTTGGTGGGGAATAAAGCACAAACTTTGTGATCTGAGATTCGGAGTTGTTTTTGAAATCGACAAATAATTACAAGAGATTGTTAATTTCGGATGGAAATGATTCCTGGCTTTGTATTGGGCTGCCCAAAGAGACCAGGCTTTACAAGCCCAATGGGCCTATTTTTATGGAGAATAAGAAACCGCCTAAAAAATAAAGTTACCTTCCTATGTACAAGTGCACGAATCTGGTTTTTTTCTCTCTCTCTCTCTCTGAAACGGGGATATTTCTGTCAAATAAAATCAATAACCTGTTTTGATTTTGTTTGAGCTTTTGACTGATTTTGTCCAATTTTATCGGTTTTAGACCGGTTCTAGTTCTGGGTTCTCGGTTTGGTTCTGGAACCTTTTTTTTTTCTCCCTACCTCTATTCCTATTATACCTAGCAAAATAGGCGGGTTGGGTCGGGTTGGGTAACAGGTTAGAACGGGTTCGGGTCAAGATGGGTGCGAGTCAGAACGGGTTTTAAGCAAAATCATTTCGGGTCTAAATGGATTGTTCTTAAAAAACATCAATTTTAGTTTAACTTAAGATGTGTTATAAGTAAACAAATAGTCTATTTGGATAATTTTTAGTGATTTTCTCACCAAATATGTTATTAATCATTCTTAAATGTTTGAATCTAATGCATTTATATACTTTTTTGGTTACCCGTCTTGACCCGCATTGTGTTTAAGTGCTACCCATCCCAACCCATTCCATATTATGATGTTACCCATTTCAACCCATTATTGTACAATTTTTTACCCAAACCAACCCATTTTCTATAACATGGGTAAAAATTGCCACCTCTAATTCCTATGAATTAAGGTTTTGTTGCCTTTCTGTTTCATACAAATAAATAAAAATAATAGTAATAATCATAATAAAAAACAAAAAAAAAACAATTTTTTTTGAAAACTATCAAAACCTTTTTGAGCTGGAGGACTCTTACGAAGCAACCTCTCTATCTCTTTAGAGTAGGGATAAGGTATATTTCATCTCTCCCCCCAGACACCACATGATGAGATTACACTGTGTATGTGGTGTTGTTGTTATATTCCTATGAATTAAAAAATAAAAATAAATAAATAAAAAAAGCAAAAAGAGTATCTGATCATGGTAATGTAACATCTTTTTTTTTTTTGGTCCTATAAAAACGAGAAAAAACCGTGGGCTTAATTAAGCTTTTAGTTCTCTAACTTAGGGGTTGTTTGGTAGCATTTGAATGAGTTTGAATGGTTCAGATTTAGACCCTCTGTTTCAGCAAAAAAACGCATATGAACCATTCTCACATCGTCTTCGATGGGGCCTGGCTCCCCTCCGACTGACCGAAACACTTCGCCGTCGTCCCTCCGCCACATTGTCGTCGTCTCTCCGCAAACCACGCTCATTGTCGTTGCAAACCCGGAAGCGTCAATGATGACAACTTCATCTTCTGCCGCGACGAACTACGACTTCATCTGCTGCCGCAATGATCGACCGAATCGACGGCGACAACTCCTCTCGGAGATGGTTGTGGGTAGGAATGGCAATGGGCCGTGTTTGGGACGGGTTTGAGTAATCCCAGTCCCATACCCGTCCCAAATCCCATCGAGTATCTATCGGGTTTCAGGTATCCCGACAGGTTTAGCTAAATATATTCGTTGAGAATAATTGGCTTAAAACACATATGGTATCGGGTAACTAATAATAAATTTATTTTTTTATTACGAAAAACTATATGTTAAACATGCCAAGAACAAACTATTAATATGTCAAATAACATGAAATTTCAAAATGTTATAAGTTGATTTTCATCGTTCAAGATAAACCAAAAAATAGCAATTATTAACAAAATGGTTCAAAAATTTTTTGTAGTTGCCACAAAAAAACAAAGATAAAAAAGAAACAAATTATATGAACAATTTCTAAAGTTTAAAAGATTAAAAAAGAAACAAATTCTATTAATTCAAATGTATATAAATGATATTTATAATCGGGTACACGGGTATATATAATCGGGTATATGAACAAATCCTAAGCTTGTCCCATACCCGTCAAAAATTTTAAAATCAATCCCATACCCGGCTAAATACCCATCGGGTTTGGAAATACCCGTCCCATATGTAGCGGGTTTCGGGTAAACCCGTCGGGCTCGGGTTTTTTTGCCATCCAAAGTTGAGGGAGATCGGAGGTTGCGGAAGATAGGAGGTGGTTGTGGGAATCGATTTGGGTGTTTAAGGGTTAAGAAAATAGGGTTTTCATTCAGACACATTAAACAAAACTATTTAACTGGTTCAACATTAGATGGCTCAGAACTTTTTATCTATTCAGACATCTTAATAATTAAGCACATAATGGTTCAAACCCTACCAAAGAAACCCATGGTATTTATGATGTATCCAATATGCATGAAAAATCGTTATATATACTTACTCTACAATATATATAATATTAATGGACGTTAAGTTTGAGAATGAAAACTGACAAAATTCAAGAACCAGTCCCCCCCTAAACGGTAAAGTCAAAATTTAATGAAAGTTTAATATTCTTGTCTCTTGAATAGAAGTTGGAACTGATGTCCATGATACATTATTAAATATGTTTTAATATACAAAATGTCATATATTTTTTAATAAAAAAGTATGTCTGTAAAAATAAGAATTACACTTGATTTTTTTTAATAATTATACATGTAATTTTAACATTCAAATCATCCTATTAAGCTAAATATTTTAAATATTTATAAATAATTCATGGAAAATAATAATAATAATAATAATAATAATAATAATAATAATAATAATAATAATAATATTATTATTTAATAATATTATTATTATTATTATTATTATTATTATTATTATTGAATATTTTAATGATCATAATTTGAAGTTAATGATAGTAAGAGATTTAAATAAAAGTTAGATAAGAAAAGAAGTTTAATTAAAAACTTTATAACTAATTGCAGATTAACTTCATTTACTTAATAATATATTAATTACTTTTCATATCTATAATTCACAATGCATGATTAAATAATGAATATCAATAATTAAATAATAGACACATATTGAAAAACAAAAACTAAATGACTAGAATGATAATAAATGTTACCAATTATTTATATTTTTTAAATTAATAATTATAAATAGATAATAACAATTTAAAATAAAAGCATAATATTCTTGTCTTTTGAATAGAAGCTCAAAAAAAAAACGACCCAAAATCCAAAAACCAAAAAATCAAACCTGAAAAAACAGAACCCAAATAGAAACCGAAAGTTTGGGTTTGGGTTTGGTTTTACACTTTTACCTTAAAGAAAAACCGAAAAAACCGAATACATGCATATATGCATGTATATCAACAATTTATAAACCGTCTATTTTTATTTTCTTACTTCTTGATATCAAAACTTAAATAAAACTCATATATTTTATTATTATTATTTGGTTTAGGATACTAAAAATACATATGATTTTTACTGAATTTAAATATTTTTGCATATATTTTTAAATATTAAGTAGTGTTGTACTTAAAATATTTTTAATACAAATATGATATTTTAGTTCATTTTTTATAAGCATAATTTAAGGCCTAAGTAGAAAAAACCGAAACCGAAACCGAACCCAAATGGGTTTTGAAAAGATAAAAACCGAAAAAACCGAACCCAAACAGGTTTAAAACCGAAAAAACCGAAATTTCGGTTTTGGGTTTGGACTAAGCCAAAAACCAACTCATGCACACCCCTAGCTGGAACTGATGTTTATGATACATTATTATAATAATGTTTTTCAGGGAAGAGAAGGGCATTGAAACCTACTTTGTGATCTCAATCTTCTTAAATTAAAAAAAAAAGTTTAGTTGAAAGTAAAGTCCACTTTATAAAATATTTTTATTTAAAAACTTAATATTAATATAATAATAATACGTTTTCAAATTTCACATTAAGGGAAAATCATGTAAAAATGTTAATTAGGGATATATTGTTTTCATGTAAAAAGGTTTAATGATGTTTAATAAAATGTAAAAATGCTGTTAAAATGTGGGCTTTTTCTTCTTCTTTTGCCTTTATAGCTCATTTGTTCCTAAAAGATTTGCAATTTCAATTTATTATATGCGTTCTCGCGTGTTATGATGGTGATATGAGGTTGTTAAGTACGTTAAGAGAACCGTACAAGGCTAGAACATCTCAAATCTTAATATCAAAATGTATATATAAACTTTGCAATTATAAATACTATAGTCAAGAAAAAGCCATGTTATTATAAAAAAAGGAGAGTTAGGAAACACACACGTATATGTAACCAAAAAATAAAAATAAAAATAAACATAAAGATATATAATATTTGACTTATCTTGTTTTGAGCTGAGCCATTTTTTATTTGTTACCCCGACTAAATCGACCTGACATGCATGTTTTGACACACTTAGATTTGATGTTACAATGTGGTAAAACATTGTCATTTTGAAAGGAGATATTACATTCAAAGCGGAAAGTGATGCTTCTTGCTCTTTATAAAATTCGATAACCAATACATCAGTACGACCTGCTTTTAGGTGATTTTTTTTTAATTTACATGAAATGTCCCTAAGCCCCTTAACATTTGAGGTTTTAACACACCCATGAAACATGCTTTCTTTTCCTACAAAATAAACCACATCCAACCGGTTACTAAAGGTTAAACTGGTTTTGGTTTCAAATTGGTTCCGGTTTTGGTTAACAAAGTTAAGATCCGGTTCCGGTTAGGTTCGGGGTTTGACTAGTTCAAGTTACGATTTTTCTGAAAAAACCGAAACCACTTGTACTCAATGATTTGAGTAGGATTGGTTTCAGCTTAGACTGTCGATTCCAATTCCAGAAGCGCTGTTATTTGCCCACCTCTACTAATAGGAACAACAACCCTTGTTTTTGGTGGGTGTGCTTTTATACATTAATTGTGATTTAAAGCCCTCGTGAGTTTGTCATAAGAAAGAAAATGTGAGAATTTGTGGAGTTTTTTTTGTTTATTTTTTCTTTTTTTAAAAAATACATATATATTTTTAATTTACACTAATCCGTCTTCGATTAAGTTCGAACCCTTAACCTTAAGGTAAGCAACACCTTGCTACAATGGCTTTGTCATTTGTAGCAATCCCCGTCTTGTGGGTTTTATTTTAATGGTTGTTTAAGTAGAAGTGACAATTCATGTTGGTTAGATATCCGTGTTTTGAACGGAATCCTTTAATTTATTCATGTCAGAAACTAACCCTAACTAGGATATGCTTGATATATGTAACCTGGACATGATCCTTATGACCTGTTTATCTACACATGTCAATTTGGACGTCAAGTTATAATAAATTAGTAGCAATAACATATCTAAAATTATATTAGCGTTGTTTCTGTAATGCTTTCATATTACAGAGATTACTGTTTTGGATGGGATACACGGATCACTGATATTAATCAAAATTGAGTTGATAATGTATGTGATTTATAGTTTTTTAAAAATTTTAATTAATACTTTAGTGATTTGTTAGTGATCCAAATTAATTGTTAATTAAAAAAAGTATTTTTAATTGATAATTTGCTGTTCACATATCATAGTTGTAGGTTGCAAGTTTGTTCGTTTACAGCTATAGTGGCAACTCATAACAGAAACGTAACAAGTATATATAATATTTAAAAAAAATAAAAAAACAAACCATTTCGTTGTGCTACCTTCAGTTATCCTGGCGATTGATAGCTAAGATCGATTCCTCGATCTCTGACCTTAGACACGTGTGCCCCAGATTAGAAGTTATTTATTTTATGAGATTTTTCATTCTAAAAATGCTGCATTTTTGCATCTCATTTACTTTGTTTTTTTAGCATTTCCTTTTCTTCTTAAAAACATCAATTCTTTTTCAAAAATAGTATGAGTATGCTGTAATAACAATATAGGTTGTTCAAATACACACAGGGCCGGCTCAACCAATTTGAGGGCTCTAGACAACATCAAAATTCGGGGCCCTTCATCCCTTCAAGAACTTACATTTTTTCCCTACATTTTTTGATTCATTTGAGGGCTCTGGGCAACATTAAAATTCGGGGCCCTAGGCCATTGCCTAAATTTTAGTTAAATGGAGCCGCATCTGATACACACACACATAAAAGAACGGAAGAAACCCTTAAACCCTATCTAGGTCATTCATTTGAAATCTTGAAAAATGTTGTCCATATTAAACCATATTAAAATTGATGTGTTTATTTAAAACTCAATTTTTAAGGTTCCAAATGAATGGTCCAGATATGGTTCAAGGTTTTTTCCTCTCTACGATAATGTTTTCACCGGATACAATCACTATATGTATTTATGTGTGTGTGTGAGTGTGTATCTATGCATGTATGTATATATAACAATATAGAAGTTAAGAAACCATAAATATATCAACAAATCACTTTCGTTGTTTTCATTTAAATGAAACAAACAAATAAAATCAAGACTGGTAGGTTTGTATATTAAATTTTTCAAAGGAAAAAAAAAGATAAAAGACAATAGAAACCTATTTATACGTGAACTAACGAAGGTTAGGCATTCAAGTGTGCGTTAAATTCATCACCTTTGGCTTTGAAAATATAAGATTACATGTTGAGTTATTTTAAAAATGTAAAATATATATTTTTAAAGTATAAACATTTTTCATTTAAGTTGCTCACCAACTTCATAAAAATGTGTAAGCAGGTATATTTTAATAAGAGACTTATATATATCAGGGTCGGTCTTCATAATTTAAGTGCTCTGATCGAGAAGAGGAAAAAAGCTTCTTATACTCAAACAAATTATAAATTATATAAAAGCTTTTCTTTAAACGATGATTAGCATTATAATAATATAGATAGCAAAATTTATGGGCTTAAGAAAAAAAATAACCCTAGACTCAAACAATTAATGAATTATCATTTTATGGTCCTGCATTTGATTTCGGAAATATTATGGGTCAACTGATAGGCTCAATTTTTTAGCTTAAATATTAGACTTATTTAAACTTATGAGTATAATTTTTTATATAAAATATAGAGTAAATTACTGATTATGTCCTTTAAAAATATAGCAATTTGCTGATTTCGTCCTTTAAATTCAAAAATTACTAGGGGTATCTCTATTTTGAAAATTTTGCACTGGTTTTGTCCTTTGTCACTAACCCTGTTAACTTATTCCGTTAAAACCCCCATGTGCCAGTCACATGAGGGGTAAAATGATAAAATCCCCATCTTCTTCTTCCCTACCTAGGGTTTTCAAATCTGATTAATTTCAGATCCCTAATTTATGTTGTTTTTATGGCATGTTTATGAGTTTAAAACGTTTAGAATCTTGTTTGGGTCATGAAGCAATGAAAACCCGGTTGATTGGGGTCCGATTTTGGTCGGTTTCGTGTTGGAATCGTGTCGCCGGAGGTTCGCCGGATTCCGGCGAGGGGGTGGCTGAAAAACGTTGTTTTTATGGCATGTTTATGAGTTTAAAACGTTTAGAATCGTGTTTGGGTCATGAAGCAACAAAAACCTGGTCGATTAGGGTCCGATTTGGGTCGGTTTAGTGTTGGAATCGTGTCGCCGGATTCCGGCGAGGGGTGGCCTGAAAAACGTTGTTTTTATGGCATGTTTATGAGTTTAAAACGTTTAGAATCGTGTTTGGGTCATGAAGCAACAAAAACCCGGTTGATTGGGGTCTGATTTGGGTCGGTTTCGTGTTGGAATCGTGTCGCCGGAGGTTGAGGTTCGCCGGATTCCGGCAAGAGGGTGACCTGCATGAATAGGGAAGAAGAAGAGGATGAAATGACTATTTTACCCCTCATGTGACTGGCACATGGGGGTTTTAACGGAATAAGTTAACGGGATTAGTGACAAAGGACAAAACCAGTGCAAAATTTTCAAAATAGGGACACCTCTAGTAATTTTTAAATTTAAAGGACGAAACCAGCAAATTGCTATATTTTTAAAGGGTGTAATCAGTAATTTACTCTAAAATATAATTGGGTCACTCAAAAAATTGGGCTGATGATGGTGGTCCGATTTGCCCTTGCTTTAAGCCGGCTCTAATATACGTGTATATATATTGGAAGTTAAATATTGTTTTCTAACAGAAATTATGAAGATAAGAAAGTGAAGTTTTACACACCCACTAAGTAAGTTGACATTCATTCAAAGTGGGTTATATACAAATTAAATAATAATTTATAATAAAAATATATTCAACACCCCCAAATTAAGGGTGGACTAAGACCTAATATTGTCATTAGGGAACATTGATGGCGACTTGATCACCTCTTTTTATTTTAAAATTGATTATCATACGAGATGTTGATGTGGAAGTCCATGTATGACTCATTTAGTCATAAATTAATTTTGTTTCGTATTATCTTAGTTTTTAATCCTCATGTTCTAATAAATAAAAGTTACATGAAAATATATCAATTTGTTAAAGTATCTTAAAATTGATTTTTCGTCCCTTTATTGTATTAAAATTTATATAATAATGCTTTTATTAAGTTTTACAAATAATATGAGTATATTATAAGTTATATTTTTTATATTTTCATAGAACATCTTTAAAAAATATATAATATGATATTTAATATAAATAATTTTACAAATTATTTTAAAAAAAAGTGTAATACACTTGTTCTTAAACTAATATATATATATATATATATATATATATATATATATATATAACGTTTGCTTTTTTTGAACGGCCAACTAATCAACTGTCGGGTACTCTGTATACGGCCCCCAATGGCTAAAGGATCCTGAGCTGGCCATTAGTCCAGACGGACGGAGCCTTTAGCCTACCAGCCGCCAATTACAGGAGAAAATTCGACCCAAACACCCGCTCAAAGGCGCAAGGGTGGAAGGCCAGTAAAACCTGTATCTTTTATCATTTCCCCAATACCTTCATCTTACTACTAGAGTAAGAGATCATTGGTATCAGGGAAGACACCATTGGTAATATATAACGTTTCATTAATATACAAAAACTTGCAGGCCCCTACCCCTTTACTTGGTCTGTTGGTCATGTCCCGTCGTCCCGACCCTATATCCCCAGTGTTCTTAGACTGATTTATACGAGTGTCTTGGAATCCTATTTTGTTTTTTGGATGGCAAACTATGGTTTAGCAGTATGTTTTTTTATAACCTAAAAAGATTTTCAACCCAAGAACCCACGTGCTGCGATCATATGCCACTACCAACTCCCCAGTATCCAACACTAAGGTGTTGGTGAGTGCTGTACCGAGCAAATCCAATTGCCACTCAGAAGGAAACTTACTATGTGTTAAAACCCATACTCATCGCTTTGATCATGATTTGAGCCTATGACTTCATAAAGACTAAACATGAGAATCATGGAATGCCTACAAGCTCTTTGGCTCCTATTTTGTTTGCAACTGATACAATGAGAAAAAATAAAAAAGATAACTAAATAACTCTAACAGAGTATATTTGATAATATATATATACATAGGGTGAGGTTAATGTACAAAGTGATAGTTTTGTAAAAAGTGTAAAAAAACAAAAATGTTATTATAATATTTAACAGTTTCTTATTAATAATATCACTTTGTTATTCATAATATTACTTTGTTTTTTACACTTTTTATAAAACTACCAATTTTTATTTGATCCTAACATATATATATATATATATATATATATATATATATATATATAGACACACACATATACACGAGTTCGGCTAACCTAGAATACTCTATAATTGTCTTTTATTCCACTATTTACAAGTGATCATTTGGTTCTCAAAGTTTTTTATTTAAGAGTTCATTATACCATCATGTTCGTTATAGTGTGTGCCAATTGCCAAACGGTAACATGCATACAGGAGCCTAGGACCTTCTAAAAAACACATAATATTATTTGTATATATTTGTTTCTTAATCTATACAAAATAGTACATAGATCAATTGGTTTATTTGTTTCTTCTAGACTTAGACTTCGAAGGTATTAAGATTAAAGCTCGTAACATGTGTTTTATTACTATTAATTTTTTTTAAGGAATAACCTACTAAATAATTTAATTAAAAATATATTTAACTTTTTAATACAAATAATGAAGGTATGTCACAATTTTAAAGAAATGCCTATATATTTGATATTTGGTTAATTTATTGATTATCTTATTATGTTAATTTTTTTGTTTCGTCGATTATCTTATTTCTCAGTCTACAACAATATTGATAAGGTATTAAAAAAGCCAAAAAACAAACCGTATCGTTAACTAAGAAAATTGAAGTGGTTGTTGGTGGAGCTCAGTTGGTAAGAGCTCAGGCCTCCCAATGTGGAGGTCCCGAGTTTGAATCATTTGGGTGACACTTTCAATTACATGCAATGAAGGGGAGAAGCTGCACCTCAAGAAGGTCAGGGGTTCGAACCTGAGCAGGGGAGAGGGTTTACGGCAGTGTGCCGGTTCCCGCTTATCTGGTGTGGCTGGGGTGGCTTCGATGGGAATGTCATTGCCCACTCTATTGCCACTCAAGCCGTTAAAAAAAAACTAAGAAAACTAAACCAAGTTGTCAGTTCGGTTTTTAGTTTGATTCTTAACGGTATCTGTATTTTAAATCCGATATTTGTTTCGATCGGTTAATAGATATGCATTTTTTTTATTCAGTTTATTTTGTTAACATAATAGTAATATTATACATGTTAAATTTACTTTGTTAGGTATATTTGTTTGAATTTGATTCATATAGACAAATTCCTAATACGGATCGGTTCGGTTAATGAATAAGTCTAATATTATTCAAAACCGAACAATTTGAAAACCATAATAAATGGTAGAACTCAAGTTTGAAAAATGGACTCGAATATCTTATTCGTTTTAGGCACCAAAATAGTTGAGCCAACCTGGGTAATATATATGTGTGAGTGTCTTATTCTTTATTAAAAACACAAAATTTTATAGTATATATTTTTTGAAATTTAAGTCAAGGGACTTACTACATGCCTGCATATAATGCTTTAACTCAAATTTGTATGTAGCAAAATGGATCTTTAATCAGTTTGTCCCCTATGTGTGCACTTTTGTAACATGTTCGCACCTACATATATGTTAACGAAAACATATGAACATGTAACGCTTTAATTTTTAGTAGATATGTTAAATATATTATTTTTATATTTTACTTGCACAAATTAAGTTACCTCCTGATCTTTTTCTTTTTTTGTTTTTTTTTTCACATTTTTGGCATCTAAAAGAAATATTAAAAGAATTTAAGAGGTAAAAAAAAAGCTATTTTATTTTATTTTATTTTATTATATTAGCACTTCAAAAAGGAAGAAGCAACAACAAACAAAAGTGTTTTTACTGGCCTTTTCTTTCCATGAAAACCAGGAGAATGCTTTTCTAAAGTTTTCTTTTTCCTGAGTTGCAACTAAAATTAGTACACATTCTTATTGTCACTTGAATGATTTGTTTTAGAATGAGTTTGTTCTTTACACGTCATCTTATTAACACTCATCCACACTATACACCTTGTATGGTTTTATATGAGGCGTATGTCCCTTCTAACATGCACCATTTTGGAGGCTTGTATAGCCTCGTATAGAATATGTATGCCTCGTATAGGCTTATACGAGACGCATACGAATCTAATTATTAAGGCTTAAAAATTCTGTTAGATAATAATTGACCCACTATAGGTCTCGTATAACCATATATGAGTGGTGTAAAGGGCGTGGTGTTTAAAAGTTGAGCGTGAGAATAACACGACACTTTAGAATGTGTGAAGTTTTTTTTTTCAAATTAGTACATAAAAAACTCTATATGCTTAAAATCTTTGATTTGAATAATATTTTAATGAAAACTTATATTTTTTACCTCTTTAGAAATAAAAAAAATTGTAATTAAAACAGTGTTATTTAAAAAATTTAATGAAAAATTCTAATAAAAATTTTGTTGAATTGTCATTATTTATTAAAAAAAAGTTAATGTTTCTTGGTTTTTTTTATTAATGTTATATTTAACTTCTTTTTTTTAAATGATTCTTTTTTTGATTGAAATGAATTTTCCTTTCATAAATATTTTTTATAAATTTTAAAATGATTAATAAACTTTTCGTTTTAATTAGTAGTGTTGTCCAAAAAGCTCGAAACTTGGATTCTGAGCCGAGCTTTATCCAAATTTTGTAACCGAGCCGAGTCTGAGCCAAGGCTGGCTCGGCTCGTAGCTCGTTCGTGACTTGGCACGTTTGTAAAAAATGTTATACTAAAATATAAAACTATAATGTTACTTTTAATAATAAATATACTTTGATGTTAGTTTTTAATTATGTTAAAAGAAGAAAAAATAAAAAAAGAAGACGTAATGGGTCTCACGTGTCTCCCTGATTACTAAATCCTATTCCTAAATCACAATCCGCGGATTCACGTCTTTACTTAGAGTCTCAAACCCTAATTCCTAAAAAAGCTGGAGCCCTAGTCCTCACGTTGGACGGCTCTCACGAGGTCACAACCACACGGCGATCGATCACAGCCACATGACGGTTGCTTGTAGCCACATGCAGGTCCGTCACAACCACACACAGGTTGGATCTCACGCAGTCACAACCAGAAGGCAGTCGGTCACAGCTACACGATGGTCGAGCCTAACGCAACCACGTCCCATCCTCTAACATCGGTGGTCGGTCACTACCACAAACGTAGTCACGCAGGTGCTTATTTTGTTATATTAATACATGTTTCTTGTGCACGTAGGTGCTTATCTTTTAAAAACCAAGCCAAAACCGAACCAAATACATGTTAAATTTCTTATGTAACAACTGAACCAAAAGCGAACCGAGCCGAGTCCGAGTCAAAATTTCAAGATTGGTTTACAATCTGAGCCGAGCCCTAGCTAACCTCTGGCTCGGCTTATGAACACCATAATGACTAGTAGGATATATTATGGGTGACGATAGTTGAAAGTTTGATGTATAGAACTAAATCACAACAATGCACAATATATCTTGCTAATTCATAATATAAGTTAACCAAATAAGTTTTTTTAAAATCATTTATAACCTTCATTTGTCTATGTTTCAATTTTTAGCATTAAACAGCCAACAGCTGCATGTGTGTTACATCTAGATACGTTTTTTATTTTAAAAGAAAAAAATATATAATATGTCAATCCAATTTTTTTTCTTATTTATCAAGAAACATTTTTATTTTTATAAGGTAAGAGTATGAGCGAGAAAAATAAATTTTTAATAAACGTTCGTTTTTAACAAATATTTTTTAAATTACTTATTTTAGTAAATAAGTTATTTGCTCGTGTTTATTTTATTTGAAAAAAAAAATCTCTAAAGTTTTATATGTTTTCAGTTTTCTCTTGATTTGATGTTTTAGCGACTGGGACTAAAAGTAAAAGATCCGGCCATCGGCCGCCTTTCCGGTCCATCATGACATTGGCCCAAAACATCCGGTCTAAGACCAGTTTTACTGGATCCGGGTCCCACAACTTTTCATTTTATGATATTGTGAGTTTGTGACCTACATATTTTGTCATCTTATATGAAATGATTAGCGTTACAAATCTATTAAAAATTTATATCGGGAGGCTATCCAAAAAAAAAAAAAAAACTACTTTGTCTAAAATACAAAAGGAAATATTTTAAAAACTCACAAAACAACATAAACAAATTCTGATTGAACTTATTTTCATATCATTGGAACCTACTTATCGAATCCTAAACTACAAAACCTTAAACTATAAACAATAAACCCTAATGCTAAAATCAAAATTTTAGAATCAAATCTTAAACCTTAAAAATAAACTTAAAAGTTACAAACCAAATGCTAAAATGCACACTTTAAAGTTAAATGTTAAAGTTAATATTATAGTGTTAGACAAGACGATTTTGACTCTTTAAATTATTTTTGTCTTTTTGGTCAAAATAAACTTTTGGTTTAATCTTTCGCACACACACAAACACATAGATTATATCATGTGAAACCTTATCTTAGACATAAAACACTTATATCTTATCTGGATCATTGATTTGGAATTTTGAAAATAAATATGTGGTCCACATTAAACTATATTAAAATTGATTTTTTATTCAAGCTCCAATTTGTTTTTTTATTAAACTTTAATATGGACATCATATTTTTTTCAAGATTATAAATGGACGGTGTAGATAAGATTCAAAAGTTTTTTTTATCTAACATCATGTTTTTTTTATATGATGCAATCTATATATACATATATGTATATACGTATCTATCTATATATAGTGATGTTAACTCCTAATATAAAAGTTGAGCCATAACCATAACAATAACAATTTTTTTTATTTAATAGTTAACTAAAAATGATGTTAACTCATAACACAAAAGGCAAAATGTATCAAAAATGGCAAGTGATTCATTTGTTTTGAATAGTTTTTTTTTTAATCAAATCAATTTCACTTCAAATCTTAAAGCATAACAATATAGGATATAATGAAAAAGAAAAAAACAATTTAGGTTAGAAATAAAAAGTTGTATCATGTGCTATAAGAGTTGTAAAACTCTTAATTTTAAGAGATTTAATCAAGTTAACATTTTGTTATTCTAATAATATTATATAGTAGTATAATTATATATATTTGTATGTGTGTATATATACATATAAATATAGATATAGATAATACGATCTTCATATTTTCTTCGTAAAATTGTTTTTAGGGTTAATTACCACCAATATATCAAAAGGGCTTTGTCCTAACGGTACCCCTTAGCTTTTCAAATGGAAGGTCATGGGTTTAAATCCTTCCCAATGCGAAATAGGGGTCCTTGAGAGGTCAGGGGGTTTTCCGGTGCGGTTTCCTCATGGGGTGGTGGTGGGGTCTCAACGGAGGTCATGATAACTAAACCTTGGTGACGTGGCCTGAAAATCAGTGGTTCACACTTGAGATCAAATGCCGTTAAAAAAAATTACCAATATAATTAAGTTTGACCATTTTTTTAATCACTGAAATTTAGACACCCATTTCAGCTTTAGACGCCCCTTTAGACGCCGCTTTAGACGTCCATTTTCTGTACCTTTGTGTCTCAAGAAGAAACATACGGACCCCTATGTTAGAGGATTTGTCGGGTTTAAATGGGTGTCTTAAGACTCCTTTTCTACTGACGTCTTAATAAGACTTTAGGCATCCATTCTGACGTCTTTCTGGAGTCTTAGACGCCGGTTCTGGATGCATGTGACCTTACATGATTTGACGGCTTAAAGACGTTAAAATGTGCATCTAAAGACGTCTCTTTGGAGTCTAAAGACTCCAAAAAGAAGTTAGAATTGGCATTTAAACTAGGCGTCTAAAGGCGTCTTAAGACACCCATTTAGATCCCGGCAAAGCCGCCAATATGTGGGTCCATACGTTTCTTTTTGGGATACAAAAGTACAAAAAACGGGGCGTTTAAAGCTGAAACGGAGGGCTAAATTTTAGTGATTATTTTTGTAAAAAGATGATCAAACTTGATTATTTTGGTAATTTTCTCTTGTTTATAATCTCAAGATCGCAACACTGTTCTCTATGATTCAAAGGCCGTATGTATTACTTATTATATTAAAAACATGTGTATTATACAAAAAAAATAAATAAAATTTAAATTATTTATTAAATAACACATCATATATTTTTAAAGGCATTTTATAAAAAAATATAGAACAAGACTGATCGATGATGTAATTATAACTTTTTTACAAAATTGAATAAAATTATTTGTATTAACAGGAAATTGATTGGTCTGGGATACGTTTCGTACATACCTATATTAGGTGTATAGATCATATCCTATAGAAGACGTATACGTAACTAATGATTATCGAAACAATGCGTGTGAGATTGAGACATACGACTCGTACATGCATATGTGAGATTTATATTAGTGGTGAGATCTTAAATTAGAAAATGAAAGGTGTGTAAATAACCTCACCACAAAACAATGTTAAACAAATTACACACAAAACAGCACACAACAATAACGCCACATACATCATGGATGATGGAGCATTAAGTTTTAATAAAAACTGTTAACTTGTTTTTGTTTTTTTGTTTGTTTGTTTTTTTTTCATCTTACTTTATTATCACTTATATGACTCGTCAGCAAATTGCCACGAATTAACATGTTTTATTGAGACATATTAATACTTTTATTTATTTTTGTTTATATTTAGGACACCCTGTATCTATATGTAACATGACCTTTCTTAATGTCTATTGCCAAATACATTCGGCCTTTGGGTCAAAAATTTCAACGAAAATTTACAGCAATATTGAAATATTTATGGATTTATATAGAAAGCTAGAAACTTAAATAGACATTTAGAAAATCTATACTGCAATATTATGATATCTACACATATATTCTGTAATTAAAATATATTATTTTATTGTGAAAAGGAAAAGAAAAAAAAAAAGAGAATTTGTGTTGTAGAAATAGGGTGTGTTTGTCGCTTCTTTTGATTGTACTTGGTGTTTTTTAATGCATTTTTTCATTTTTTGGGACTTTCCATCACTTTCTTTCTTCTTTATATACTTTTTTATTTATTTTTTATTTATTTTTTTATTTTTTATGTATGTGGCTTTGAACTAAGGTAACCCCATTTTGTATATGAACCACATGGACTCCCAAACCAAAATTAAGTAAAAAATCATCTAAATATATAAATATTTAATTTTGAAATATATTCACATGCTACTGAATCCGTAAGACAAGTTTATAATGGCCTAATATAAGTGTAAGACAAGTTTATAATAGTCTAATATACTTGGAATTGCTTAATATGTTGACATTCTTTGTTAGATTATGTAACCATAAATTATATGCATTAAATTTGTTCTCATAATTCCTTGATGTAGGAATAAAAACTTGCTTAACATGTTTACTAGACATATAGATAAACAAAAAATTAATTTTTTTGATAACATGAGTACCCACTTACGTGGCAAATCATTAGGTCCCTCTCAATACCCGACTAACCAGGAGAAACGGTGAATCGCGGCCACAAGCAACCGGGTTGGTGGCCTTCAAGGAAAATCGTTCTAAGTGGGAATTGAACTTGAGACCTTAAGTCTATAACTCATCCACTTTAACTTCAATGTAAGACTGTAAACACGAAACTGTTCTAGCATCTTACTGGTTTAGAGATCCTTTTAATAGAACTATTAAGAAATTATTAAACAATATCTTAAGGTTACACTCGAAGGTTTACTATTATTATTTAAGTATGTCTCTTCTTTTAACTCTTGATAACTTGACATAGAATTGACTACGTGTAAAAACAAATTGTTTAAAAAACAAACCTCATAAAAGTGATTGTTCATCACTTTTATTTATGATTATCACAAAACATACCTGCAAGTGAAAATTGTGTTACTTAAAATTTAAATAGAAGTCTTTTGTCTATAGGTATCAAAGAAATTCTAGAGATAAAAGTATGAGCCGCAATATTATTTTTAGATGTGATGATTTGTGTTTGTATAACACAATTCCTTAATGATATCACTTGTAGTCGAGTGTCATATCGCTTTCTTGATCAATATATATGATTAGCATAACTATAATATCAACTTTTAATACTAAGTTTTAATACTAAGTTATGGTTTAGCAAACAAGAGATTTCATTTCCATCTAGAAAATCAAGAGAATATAAATTTTCATGGTAAATAGTATTGTACTTAGATATTTTTCCATCTTGTGCAACATTAATAGCAACTACTCAATGATTTTATAACGCTTTCATAAAAAAACTTGCATTTTTGTAATTTTAAGGAAAGATCTATTGAATATTAATTAGAATATCCTAAGGTATTTGAATATATGATTGTTATATCATCACAAACCACCTATGTTACCTCCTTACCTTCTCTTAAATCCAAGTTACCTTCTCCCAACCCTCAGTCTTATCTAGCATTTTAATTAGGGCGGATAAAACATGTCTTTTGTTTTTAACAGGTTTGAGACGACGCAAATAATGTAAATATAAAATATGAAAACGACTTGTTTAACACTTGATAGTTCTATGTTCTATGTAGCTAAAAAGAAAAATGATAATTTTTATTATTTTAAAAAATATAAAATCAAATAGTGAATTTTTTTGTTATGCAAGTCTAATCATGTCTTACAAGGTGCCCGTTTTGCCGGCTCTAATTTAATGTTCCTAAAGTTACATAAAAAAGTTTTCTTTATTTACGTTCCAATCTCCAAACTACACAACAAGTCACAAAGTGTTTGGGTGTTACATTAAAGATATAATGAATATCAAGGATGTAAAATCTGACACAATACGAAAATAGGACACGAATCTAACACAGAATTAACACATAAGAGTTAACTATGAATGAATTCGGGTTGAGTTCAGGTTAAACTTGCAAACCTGTTTAACTAAACATTCAGGTTCATGTCAATCAGAGCAGGTTCATAAATTGATCCGTTAACGGATTTATATGTATTTGATTATTTGATTATGTTTTATATTAACTCGGTTGGGCATTTAATATTAAAAGGTAAACTAAAAAAACATGAAATTTTATAATAAAATATAATATTTTTTTATATATAAATATTCGTTATAAAATTATATTCAAAAGTATTTATAACATCAAAAATAACAAAAATAAAAAATTTCGGGTCAAACGGGTCCTGTTCGTGTCAACCTATAATATTTGTGTCGTGTTCGGGTTCATATGTATGACACGATTTCAAGTTGGGGCCAAGCTTAGGTTTATGTTAAATTTCCGGATTTGTATCAAGGTACCCGTCGTCAACCCGTCATCCCAACCTATTTAACACTCTTAATTTATATTCATTTTTACTATTACTAAATTTAGCAATCAAGATCTACTCAACTACTAATTAATTTAATAAATTGTAATTTATTTCAAATTAAATTGATAAATACATTTTAAACTCTCAAAGAAAATGTCTTATCTAAGATTATCAAAAGCATATCTAGTTATTTACAACCTTTGTTACGTCTCATTTACTTCGAGTATTGTGTTAACTAGAGAGTTGGTAATACACCTAGTTTGCTTTATCAAGCAACTTTTAATTGGCTTCATTTTAAAACCAAATTATAATAAAACGAATAACCCACAGCTTATAAGATGATTTCAATATGCTATATGCCTATATCATGATCGAATTCAAAAGCCAAATACTAAAAGAAACAAGAGATGGTTTAAGGATATATGTTATCCGCGTGACGGAGGCATGATAGGCCTCGGTCACACCCCATAGCGCACTATTCTCACTACAGCACGGGCGTACCGGATGTGACCAAGGGTGGCAGGCTGGTGGTCACGGCTTTTCCTAGTGAACGTTGGAGAATTTAAAAAAAATGGAGTGATGAGTGAGCGATGATAACACATATGTATATGAAGAGTGAGTGACGATTTTAGTTATTTATGTAACGCCTACGTGGGGTGATGGGCGTATTATGAATACGCATAACCTAATAGTGATAAAGTATACTTAAAAATAACTCCGTTGATGAATAGTACTTTATTCTGGTCGCTACTTAAATATACACTTTTGTTAAAATACTAGGTTAAAAGATGTGTGTTACACAAATTAAATATTTAAAATTATTTATTTTAAATAGCATATTGTATATTTTTAAAAAATGTTTTATAAAATATAAAAAAAATATTAGTTATAATGTAATAATATTAGGCCTCTTTTAATTATACACCCCACTTTTATATTTTAACACCCCAGCGGTCCAAGACGGGCCGTACTGGTCAGTACGACCCTTATATATAGTACAGACAAACATTTCAGGGAATTTCTTGGATTCAGTGAAACATTCTGTAGGATGGGTCGTACTGACCAGTACGGCCCGTCTTGGCCTTAACTTATTTTTGCATGCCATTTTTGGGTGTCAAGCAGTTTAAGTCACTTGATACGGCCCGTACTGGGCAGTACGGGCCGTCTTGAAGTTATTTATTTTATTTAAACTTGATTTACGTATTTAAATAATTTTTAACGATATACGTTTACTACGTAAACTATTTGAACGATATACGTATATTATGTTAATTAAACGTCATAATTTTGTTACGTTATCATTTTAAACGATATTGATTATTTACGAAATCGTTTTAACTAAATATTTCATTTTATAATTAGTTTGTTTACGTTAATTTAAATAATTTAAACGATATAAGTTTGTCGCGTAATTATTAAACAACACAAACAGAAACAAAACAACACAACCAGAAACAATACAAATGAAGAAAGAAACATACATATATACACAGCATAAGTTTTACATACAAGGAAACAAAATACAAAAACACAAAAGTAACTACGAACCTCCGGATGGTCCAGCGAACGATCCGTCGTATGGGTAGACGCGTGGCTCCGGGAACGATGAAAGATGTGACCCGTCCCGTCACACATGCTCTGACGCGACCGTCCACTGGACCAAATCCTCGAGCCGATCGAGCCGTCGCTCGACGCGTGTCTCCCAAGCGGCCCGACGACATGGTGCAACAACGCCTCGAGCGGCTCGGTCAGGCATACCGCACGATAAACGTGCGGTGGATGCTGCGGCGGTGGGTCCCCGCGTGCTGGTGATAGAATCGGCTCCTCCCGAATCAGATCGGGCTCCGGCATTGCCTGGTCCTCAGGCTGCTGCGGTATGACGGTGAGTTGGGCTGGCTGAAACGGACGGCCGTCGGATCCAATAAACCGAAATCCCAGACCCGGGATGTCGACGACAAGTCTCTTGTTCAAGAGCGTCCGACGATCAATCTTACGAGGCTCGATCGCCGGCAGATCCTGAAGCAAGTCGACCATGCATTTGGTGTGTGCGATGTGGGTGACAAAGGCACCTCCCCACGGTGTCCCGAGCTCCTGTCGGTGGTAGAAGGAGGCGTGGTATAATGCAAAACACCTGCAAGGTTGCACGGCCTGCCAGTCATGACTCATGAGTGAGTGAAGATAGAACAAATATGTCGTCGTCACCCACTCCTGGCTCTGTCCGCGACCTGAGATGGTCGTCACGATGCACCGGTGGATGTATCCAATCAGAGGGTCTCTGATGGTCGTCGCCCGTAATCGGTGGCCGGTGAACGGCGTGTCAGAGATCTGCGCCCACCAAGACCTCATAACACCGTCCTCACCCTGCGTCAACCCTTGGGTGAATGCGTCAGTCACGGTCACCGGCTCGTAGTATATATACCTAAGTGCACGGCGAACCGCTCGATCGACATCTCCATGTGATGTCCGCATAACGAGAACTCAATATTAGGAGGAAGCTCCTCGTCCTCCTGCTCACGAACTGCGGCCTGGTGAGCTCTGTATCGAAAGGTAGATAGAAACTTCACGGTGATTAGCCTGTATGTGGGCAGCTTGGCGATATCTGCTAGGAGTCAATGGTGTGTCCTCTCCTAGGATAGCTCGAGCACGCTCTGCCTGACCGACATCTGCTAAAACTCTCCAATCTATGCAACGTGACGTCGCCACGCTCATTCGTAAAATACGACGGCACGTAATCGCTGCCGCCGAATAAGGCTCGAACTGCAGCCCCTCGTGCTGCGACATTGTTAATGTCTCGGCATCAAGGGCACGGCGACGTCGTCGAGGTGTGAAATACCGGCCTCCATATCAAGAAGTAAGTAAAAGCTGAAAAACGAAAACCGAGCTAACGTTAAAAAAAGTTGTTCAAGACGGGCCGTACAGGTCAAGACGGCCCGTGATGGTGTTAGCCGTCTCAAACAAAACCAGGCCGTCTTAGTCCACGACGGCCCATACTGGTCAAGACAGCCCCGTCTTAGCCAAACCAGGCGAAAACCAGGCCGTCTATCCAAGACGGCCCGTACTGGTCACGACGGCCCGTCTTGGTCATACAAGGCCAAAACCAGGCCGTCTGTCCAAGACGACCCGTACCGGCCAAGACGGCCCCGTCTTGGCCATACTAGGCCAAAGGTCACCTTCTTTATTTGTTGAACAAGACGGGTCGTACTCGTCAAGACGGCCGGTCTTGATCGTTGTCTAGTTCAAATTTGAATGAACAAGACGGGCCGTTGAACTGAGACAGGAGGTAATCGAACAGCTAAACCAGAGCTTAGTAGATCAACTATCGACAAGATAGCTTAGATTTAACAAAGGTTACGGATAGTCAGGAGGAGACAGAATAGTTAAGCCAATGAATAATGCAATCCATTGACATATTGAGTGGGAAATCATATCAAGCTAAAGGTATTCCCAAGGAAAGGTGTAGTCCATTTTAGGATAAAGGAATAAATAAGCACCATGAAACGCAGGACAGTTCGAGATCATCAAACGTATTCGTCCTGCAGCATATAGACTGAGATCCCCAGATGACCTCAGTGGTGTGTACGACGTGTTTCACGTCTCGACTTTGAAGAAATGTTTTAATGACGAATCGCTCGTCATATCAGTTGAAGGAATTCAACTGGACAGACCTTTATATTTTATCTAAGAATCTTTGGAGATTATGGCTCGCTAAGTTAAACAAATAAGGTGAAGCCGTCCTCCGATTGCTAAGTCTCACTGGAATTCAAGGAGCGGACCTGAGTTTACTTAGGAACGCGAAGATCACGTGAAGTTTAAGTATCTCCAACTGTTTACAGAGAAAGCCGTATCCGATAACTATTTTTAAAATTTCGGGACGAAATTTCTCTAACAAGGGGAGACTGTAACATCAGTGCCGGAAACGTCACCGGAACCGTGATCTCTACAGTACATGAACAGTAAATCAGGTACAAATTTCAGTTATCAATTTTATATCACCTTAATTACATGTTATCATAGTACAGTTTAGATTCAAATTCAGAGAAACAAGTTCAGTACAATAGTTCTTGAGCCCGATAATTATCTGGCAACACAGAACCATCATGTGTTTAATTGTTAGGATTTTATTATGTATGTTATGCGAGGCTTTACAGAACAAAACAACACGGATGTTGTTATGTGAATGCTAAACCGACAGATTATTCGTATAGGTGACGATCTGTACGAATAAATCTGGAAGTTTAACGTTCTGAATGATGTCCAGTAATTAGAAAACAATATCGAAAAGTATAGTTATCGCCGTGTTCGTACGGGTGACGATTCGAACGAATACGCGCGACGACCGTACGATTCGGTTTTAAACTGTAAATTAAATATTTTCGAAAATTTAAAATAAATAAAAGATATTTAGTTAATTTATTAGGAATCACAACCTAAAATAAATTTCTAACTTCTATTTTAAAACCGAGATGTTTCGTTACGAGAACGAAACGGAACCGACGTTTTACGCGAAACCGAGCAACGGAAACGAACCCGAACTCACCCGGAGTATAAATACCCCAAATGAGTCTTCTTCCTCATTCACTCTCTCCACTCTCTCTCTCTAAACTCAAAAACCCGGAACTTTCTCTCTCTAGAACTCCCCACTCTCTCTCTAAGATTTCTCACTCAATAATCCATGAAATCGTGTGATTTTGGTGTCTAAACGACCACCATCAATTGTAGATCAAGGAAGTACAACAGATCGGGGCTTGGATCCATCAAAATCGTGGTAAAGATCATGTTTTTGTTTCGGTTTTAGGGTTTCAAAACCCTATTTCGACCCCTTCTAGAAACCGACTTACCACCTCAAAAAAATCCTAGGAAATCACCATCACATACACTTAGGATGAGTTAGAAACTTGTGGTACATCATGGGATAGCCATATGATAGATGAACCATGGCTGTCATGGTGGTTGCTCGACCGGCCGAATGTCCTCGAACCCAGCTCGCCGAATGAGGGTGAATCCTCATTCGCCGAATGAACTCCCCCACCGAACCAACTGCCCATTCGCCGAATGGTCCTAGACAACCTACTCTCATTCGCCGAATGGCCAATCACCGAAGTAGTCTTCTCATTCGATCGGCATTCATGCGGCCAACCCCATTCGCCGAATGGACCTGCCGAAGCAACCCTCTTTCGCCGCATGCACCTCATTCGATAGAACCATTCGACCAAGAAGCTTCAATCGTCCTCCCCTCATTCGATCGAGACATAGTCAATCGGCCAACCCTTCATTCGACCAAGCACCTATTCGATAATCCTTCGTTCGGCCATGTGCATTCGGGCCATTGAGCCATTCGATCGGCCCAGGTTATTCGGGCCAAGTCTTTATTTGGCAGCAACCCTTCCGGCCCAATATCCACTCGGTTAGCCCAAGTAGTTCAGCCCAGATCCATGCGGCCCATAGTGGTTGTTGGTTACTCGTGTATTGGGTGATGAATTACTTGCATGAAAATCTTAGTGTGCATGCAGGCATGAGGTATGGCCTTGTGTGTGGGCATGCATGAGCTATAACCCTAACGTGGGTGTGCATGAGGTGTGCACGGGAAACCTTTTAACTTAAAACTAATATCACACTAAGAATTATGGAAATTCATTAGGGTTCATTCCATGTAATTAACCATGGGCTAATAAAGGATCAAACTTAGAATTTTCAAGAAAGAGAGTTAATTAGAACACTTGGGGACTTTCGTGAAATCATGTTGAGACGAAACAGTAACCTAGAGTCTTGATGTGTTAATTTAATTATTAGCACCTAGATCTTAGGAAACCTTACAAGGGCAAGTAACTAACTTAGATGATTAATTGAATCGTCTAGGTGTAGTTAATCAAGGAAATAACTAGACATCGTTAAATGATCAAGTCAAGTAACGGGCCAAGGGAGGCCCAAGGGGCTTAACCTAGGCCCATCAACTTTCAATTTCACGTTTTATTAACTAAATGATACTTTTAATAAAAGACATGATTTATAAACCTTTATTAAATTAAATAAATAATTTTCTAAATAAATGTTCAACTTAAAATTTTTTTAACTTGAAAATGTGTTAAATAAGGACTTGTGATGTAATTAAAATAAACCCTAATCATCTAGGGTTTAATATTTAATGGTATTGCGACATGGGTCTATTACGGGTAATACGATTCGACTAGTTAAGGGAAATCCTAGAAGCACTTTAGTAATCTAAGACACTTAGTTGCACACCGAGACCAAACCCTAGTTACGACTACTACCGTATATACTTATCGTCTACAAATCTTCTTAAAATAACTCAGGTGCTAAAGATACATAGGCAACAATCAAGGAGCGCGCATATCTTTTGTGGTAATTCATTTCAGAGCAACACATGTGAGTTCATTGCCCATTTTCTAACATTTTGTTTTAAAACGCGGGGCTGAGAAGCATGCGTAAACTGTTTTATTTAAACTGTTTATTTAAATGCTTTTAATTATTATATGTTTTACATATATATGCTTGTTGATACTCCTAGACTCCTGTCTAGATATTTATTGAACAGATCAAATATCCAAATTAATTAAAGTACTCTTATGAGTAATACTTTAAATTTAAACTCTAAATCAACCCTTAGTCCATCAAGCTCAAATTCAATAATCTAAATTCAAAGTGAAATCATATGAACTAAATCAAAAGATCATAGTCAAAGGAATCTAATTCAGTGTGGAATCTAAGAACAAAGAATCATAATCAAGAATCAAGTATCAAGTATCATTGTAAATCATGGGAATTCAAAAGATCAAGATCAAGAGGCTCAAGGAATCAGAAATCATAAATGTGTGTGAATCATGATAATAATGAAATCATTATGACCTAATGAAATCATTAATACTCAAGTAAGGTGGATGTCAGTTGTATAGGGAATCAAGATCACGTGTAACACACATATAAAGTCCCTTTCAGGTATAGAAGACTCTTGTAGTCAGGCTATACGGGCAATAACATGAACGACCAAATGGAATCAATATCAAAGTCAAATCAAGAGAATCAATAGATCAAGAATCAAAAGATATCCTTAAAGTCCCACTCAGATGCAGAAGACCATTGGGTCAGGCTGTAACGGGCAAAACATTAAAATCCCGCTCAGTTCAGGTGTACTCCTTGTGAGTATGCTTGACATGGGTCACGTGTGAGAGGTTACAACTTGGACAACCACCAACAACTAAGTCTAAGTGATTGAGTCAAATAAGGCCCAATCATCATGTCTTAGTTGTAATTAAATGTTTTATTTATTTAATTAAATATTGAACATTTATTTCTATTACTGACTTTTGGGAAATCATATATCTATGATGAACTCAAGAGAATCAAAGGTAAATCAAGTTTTGGGAAAACAAAATCTAAATCAGAGGTGTGTAGGGTAAAAATGCTTAATTATCATTAACAACAGTGTCATATGCATATTAGTATGTGGTGGGATGGCGTCTGGGCGAGTTTGTTGGCTTGACCCAGGGGTATGCCCTATATATAAGCATACCGATATGGATATTACATATGAAGTTAATGAGGTTAGGGTCTTTACCGAAGGAGGTTTTCAAATCATTATCAAATCATTTCCAAATCATTTTCAAATACTAAACTACATGAACTCACCAACCATGTGTTGACTTGATCTTTTTGCATGACTTCTCAGGTGACGAACAGGTCAACTGAAGAGTTATTTCTTTTGGATTAGGTTACAGATAGAGAACCTAGCTTTTTGGACTGCATACTCTTGGACATCATACCAAGTTATTTTGTATATCTTGTGCACACACAAGATTGAAGACTTATGATGTGGTTGTAGATTTACATTGTTAAATTAAACTTAACTGATGTAATTTAACTTAACCGATTATCACTCACGATATCGCGCCCCGGGAACCTTCCGCCCGTCGGGGAAACCCGATCCTACCCCGCCGGCTCGGGGTGTGACATAAATGCCCAATGATTTTCATCGAATCCTACAGAACGAAAACCACAGTTACCATCTGGCTCGACATCTTGTATATTTATCACGTAAGGTTGAAATGTAGGAATGATGTGACGACCGAAGCGATAAACATTGTTTAATCCTTCTGGCTTCATGTTACGTGGAAAACGGAATTCTTTTTGACTTTGCGAGTCCGATGGTGGCATTCCTTTTGATACCGATGTGGAACAACTGCGCCGAAATACAGGTTTCTGACTCTTCTCGGTGACAGCTGTAAACGAATTATGCCTCGAAGGTTCAAATGTACTTTCTTGGGACGCTAAATTATCTTTAACAACATCTTGCTCTTTTTGTTTCTATGCCTTTAAAGTTGGATGATGGATGGGGTTTGGAATGATAATTATGCGTGTTAAATGTCAAATTTTATGCATATTCATGTGATTGATCGGTTAGAATTAGATAACCATGCAAGTTCGTGTGTTTGTAGGTTAAATGGAAGAATTGGGAGCTTTATGGAAGCATAAACTGATTGGAAATTGAAGTTATCTTGGACTTAAATAATAGAGGATCTCAAGACGAAGATTTGGGTTTTTACGGTGCTAAAAACGGACTTAAAATGAGAAAGATATGAAGAAAACAAGTTAGAAAGGAATTTGGCTAGACCATAGCCTACGGGCTGACCATAGCTTACGGCCAGACCATAGCTTACGGTCAACCTTAACAGAAAGTCCCAACCGTAGCTTACAGCCAGACCATAGCTTACGGTCCTGACGAAGTCTGCACCTATAAAAACGTGATTTTTAGGGTTTTGGAGGATCTTCTTCTATCCCAGTCAGTTCTAGGTGATTTTGGACGACCAAGGAAGTCAAAATCGAAGCTTTTTGGTCATTCTCTTCCATCCAAACATTGTCAAATCATCTCAAATGTAGATACAATTCAGATTTGAAGATCAATTCCAAGAGATGAGCGGCTAATTTCTGCGTGGGTTCCTCCGGGTGAAGGATTCTTGTAAGCGGGTGATTTAGATTAGTTTACTATTGTGTTTGGAACTAGCAATCTAAGCATTTGATGCTTTTTGCTTATTTTTTATTCAATTGATTGTAAAGATTGGATTTTTATTCAAAACCTAATTCATTGTCTTTCAATTCCTGAGATTTTTAGCAATTAGGATATATTAGATTGTGATTGGCTTTTATAATATGCAATTGATGTTCATATGATAATCTTCCATTGTTTTGCAATCGAAGCAACTAGTCCTTGTTCATCACAAACATTTGAATCTTCTAATCATGTCTATATGGTTGTTCCAACTTAGTAACTAATCTACGAATCTCACTTTGAATCCAAATCCCGGGGGAATCACCTTTTTCATTATTGTTTAAAACCATTTTAGTTAATTGCAATTGATTTTTACGTTTAAAAAACAAACCATTCAATTCAAGTTTACATTTTTCGTTTTAGTTAAGTTTAGGTCACGAATCAATTAACAAGTACACCATCCACAAAAACTCCTCGTGGTTCGACACCTGACTTACCCTATCTAATAAGGTAATTGTGACTTGAGTTTACTCTTATTTTTGACTGACACTTCGACATCGGTCATTGGACGACCACGTGTATCTTTTTGAACTAAAGGCGCATTTTTGTCGCTTTTATTTGGAAATACCTGCGACAAGACCTTTTTTATTAGACTCTTTTTTATTTCAGGAGGTTTGGAATTTATTTCTTCTGTAACCAAACCCATTTGTCCTATAACATCAATTTCTTCTTATTCTAACAGTGTTGGGTTAGCTGTGTTCAGTTTTGTCCAAAAAATATCTAACTCAGAGAGCGGTATCTTCGTATCTGCATAATTTATAATTAAAAATAATATAACAGTAATTACGTGTGAAACATGTAAGGTTTACATTTAATATTACGAACCTGTGTTTATGTATTTTGATATATGACAAGCGCACGACAACCCACAACTCGTCCAAAGCTGGTAACCACACGTCATATTTGAGTCGCGCATAACTCTTATTTTATCTTTTTCCTCGACCAACAAATCAAGAACTTTATGGGACACCTTTGCTCGAAGGTTATCAAATATTGGTAGTTTATGATGACCCATAGTTTTAATCAAGCTCGTTTCAAAATCGTGATTCATTTTTACCTCCTGTGATTGCACGATTTCATTTACGAAACCGACAAACGAGGCAAGCGTGCTGTTTGTTGATCTGAGGTATCGTTTTAGGTTTGAGTGCTGAATTTCCACCCGGTTTGTTGTACGTTGACCAAAGTTGCGCGTTCTATTGGTCCATGCTATTACAAAACGTCTGGTGTGTGGAAATCACGCCAACAATTTGAATAAATGGAAGCATGTACTGGTTCGTTTTATACGTCGCGTCCATCATCAGTACGTGCGGAAATGCACGCCACCAGCAATACGATTTTGGATATCAGAATAAAATGTCTTCCACGACGTTCGTTTCAGGATCCTCCCGGGTATAGTAAACGTAACGCTGACTATGAAGCGAATTTTCCAAAACCTACATCGGAATATCACCGAATTTCTTCTTGTTTTTCATTTTCTGCTGTAAATTGTATACATCTCTAGAGATGGACACGTTTGCAGGGTTATGTTTCTTTATGCTCGAAAGAATGTTACGAGGATCCATGTGTTGCTCGTCAGATTCTCAACCATATCTTGTTCCTCCTGAGTGAATCTTCTAACATATGGATGACCCTCTAGATTTTGAGCAGGTTCGTGATTGTGATTGTCGTTTATCACCTGTAATTTCCAGGATTCACGAACTTCGTTGTATAACCCTATTAGCTGAAACGGGCAACCGATTTTCTTGCTGCCTGACCGTCTAAAGATTGCGATGCTATTATGCTTGCCACCACGGTCACACATGAGCCAGACTTTGATTACACTGTCCGTTATCTTTGATTTCTTCGTTCTTCTTTTGACTACAATGTAACCATTGTCTAGTGCTCTACTTTTCACCCACCCTACCAGCGCTTCTTCGTGCATAAACTCCTGACATATAAAAATAATAATAAATACCATAAATAATAATCATTATATACAATCATCAACATTTATATTTTATTTAAGTTACCTCTTTTGTTTCCCAGTTAATGTTTGAATCTGCCGGCTTTTCTTCATAAGCCTCCTCCGAGTTACTTTATTTACTGTCATCATACACGAACCCATAATCGTTTTGTTGCCCATACGATGCTTGAATATCAAAACCGACATCATCGTTAGGTTCAGCATTCAGATCTATCGTGTCGTATGAATACTAAACAGGAGGCTATTCATTCAAATCTGGCATGTAATCGTTGAAAAAACTCTCATCCCAGAACGACATCGTTACAAATCTGAATTATCGTGAGATATCTTCGAAAACGTATGCGTTCGTTTGAAATGATTCAAGCTTATATAGAAATTTCAAATTTGTTCAATACGGCCCGTATTGGGTCAAATCAATGTCCTTCTATGTCAGCAGTGTCAGAATTGAAAAAGCAAGACGTGCCGTACTAATCAGAAGTACGGCCCGTCTTGCTTTCAAATCATTGTCCTATGTTTCAGGGAATGTCTGTACGATTAATGAGACGGGTTGTACTGACCAGTACGGCCCCGTCTTGCTCCCAATCTGTGACAACTAGTACCTGACCGACCGGAAAGTCCGTACGGTACGTGTACTATCAACAGTAACTATGTGTATATACATGTGTGTAAACATTACTTGTATTAACAGAATTCTAAATATAAGAGACAGTTGTACGTATTTTCGTGTAAACTTAAATACCGTAAGTACAACATACATTTGAAACATTAGTTGTGTGTATTTAAGTGAAAACCTAAGTACAATTAACACAACAGATCATGAGAAACAACAGTGTTCAAGTAAATAACAAGAACATACCGGTTGCGATCTGATATCCATAGATGACAGGAATCAGATGACCGACAATTCAATGTGAAAACAATGTGGAAGCAGGATGTTTAGTTGAGTCCGACAGTGAGGAAACACAATTCAAACATAAGTTACAGTGTTGTTTCAGAATAACGAACTGACAGTGTGTTTGCGTGGGTGACGATTCACACAAACATATCTGTGAGTTTAACGTTCTGAAATGATAACTGAAAAGTAGAAAACAAAATTCGGAAAGCAAAACCATCGTCGTGTTCGTTCGAATGACGATTCGAACGAATACGCGCGATGGTGACATGATCTGACGAAACGACAACGAAAACACGACACGAACGAATGTAAATTAATAAAATAAAATGTTTAACATTTTACAACTTTGAAACTCATCAAAATAAATAAATTAACTTCTTTATAATTATTACAAATGAATTACGCGTAAAATTCCGGATACGCGACGAAAACGCGAACCGAGCAACCGAAACTTACCCGAACACCCCGGAGTATATAAACACCAAATGAGGGTGTTTTCCCTCATTCAATGCAGCCAACCTCTCTCTAACCACCCCTTTCCCGAACCTTTTTCCTCTCTCTAGAAAACAACCTTCAAAGCTTCGTATCTCACTCGTTTGTGGACGAAATCGGGCGTTCTTGGTGTCCACGTGTAGCTCTTGACCTCCTCTACCTAGAAGTACAAGGGATCTGATGTTTTCACCAGCCAAATCCGAGGTATAATGCTTGAAAGATTCACGAAAATAGGGTTTCTTGCCCTTAGTTCGATTTACACACATACAATCAGTTAAATGCCCTATAATTTGAGCCACAAGATCACGAGGAACCCTGTTTGCATACCAGTAACATGCTACTGTCTTGGAATGTATGCTGTTCGAGGTTGATGGTGATGAAAGTTGCAGGGTTCATGGCATGTGAACCAGCCGAACCCAGGGTTGACGAGTGAATGACACGGCCGAACCCTTGGGGTCTCACGAACCCACTAAGGGCCGAACCTTCCACAATGGCCACGAACCTCAGCTTTAACGAACCATTTTCATCAGTCACGAACCCATCATCCCTGAAATGCAAGTGGCGAACCCTCGAGTGTCACAACCATTAGCCGGATCCATGCAAGGTCTCACGAACCCAGCTTAATCACGAACCTCCCCGTGCAAGAACCCTGGCCGAACCCTTTTGCTCCCTGCGAACCTTAGTGGAACGAACCTTCATGCTCATGGCTGAACCCTTTGGAGCCGAACCCTGCAAATCATGAAACAGCCACGAACCTAGGGGTCTTAACCACGAACCCTACAATCAAGGAGGATAGGTTCGCTGATCACATGGTAGACGAACCTTAACTGTTTAACCACTTCGGCCACCCATGATCTACACCGGCCCAGAATCCAGACCCAAATTGGGTGCGACTCAAATGGCTGGCCCGCGTCTATTTTAGGGCCCATAACACATGGTTTAGCCCACACCCTATCCGGCCTAGCCCAAATAGTTCTTTGGCTCATTGCGGTTGCTTTGGCCCAACATCTTGGCCCACGTCCATTTATTTGGTTCACCCAAAATCAATCGGCCCAAGGCCCAATTACATAGTAATTGATCCACACGACCATAGAAAATTTATACTTTTCATAAACAAAGGGTACAAGGTAACATTGTGTGGGGAAATCATGAATTTCTATAAAGGGGATGAATTTTGGGGCTAACACCTTTCACAAGCTCGAAACCTTAAAGGTTGTAAAGTTCACAAAAACAAAGCATAAGATTTTAAATTATAAACCTAAGTTAAGCTTAGGTTGATTATGCAAACTTGGGGTCAACACATTTAACTAACATGTTATAGCCATGCACTCCAACATTAGCTTAATTGGGTTGAGGGGATTCAAAGCCCATAACAAATATATCGGGCCGAATGAAGACCAAGACCGAGATTCAAGAATGATAACCAAATTAATGTTAACACATACACGCGCACAAAACCTTACAACTTATACTTATAAGTCACATACAACGTGAAATCAATACAGGATCGTGAGAACAAACACAAGTACAAACAAGAGCGCGTGCATTCCTCCTTTAAGCTAAGTCAACCCTACAACAACAAGGTGAGTTCATATGCCCCTTTTCTTTAATCTTAACTGATTTTAAACTCTCGGGGCTGAGAAACATGCTTACTTTTATTTAATTAAAAGTTTTGCTTAACATATTGTTATTACATTGATTTTAGATAATACTTAATTGTTTATTATCGCTTATCATTGTATGCATGCTTGTATGATCATGATAGTACAGGGATAATCAGATGAACAAAATGATATGTTTTATTAGTTCATCAATACATTAGAATAACATAGTTGTAAGATCTTATCTTATAACACTTAGTTATTCTTACATAAACAAATATGGGAACAATCATAGGAAAACATATGAATGATACAAAGATACTATGTATCTTTGTAATAACATTCGATACAAGAGTTAAGTAAGTGTATTAGGACAATTCCTTTAAACACTTAGATTTACAACTCAACACATATTACAAGAGAACATGGAACAAAGAATGATAATCATGATAATGTAACTCCATGATAACAACATCATTCACTCAAATAATTAACATAATGTAATAAGACAAGTTCTTATTTAACCTTGTTAATAACACGGAGAACATATGACACTGAGAACAATATTACGGATGAATGCAATTACAATTAGTTACTATTGATGTGTTGTATTATATCACTTCAATCATGTGCCACTAGTTCAAGTTGATCATGTAAGCCCTATAATTCGCTGACCAGTTAGTTTGACGTGACTAAACCGACGATAGCATAGTGGTACCATAGGTTTGACAAACCTCTAGCTTGTAGGGCTAGTATGTTGATCGTATTGATTCATTGGCCGGTAACGTATGACCGGTGACATGGCGACTTCAAGTCAGGTTCTGGAAAGCGACACATGATGATATTAATCTGCAGTGATAAGTAATTAATCCATCGTTTCTTGTTGTCTAGTAGACTGAGTAATTTATATTCTCATGTCACATTACTAGTAACTGTTTCGATGAGGTCTTTGGGTATACAAAGTGGTAGAGGTAAATTGGATGCATTGAAATCTGATTACGTGAGGATTTTAATGGATTCCTTTTAGGCTCTATGCACTATAAGTCAAGAACAAATTACAAGTGGTTAACTAACACTCTTAATATTTAAAAGTGAAACAACAGTTAACCCCACAAGTAATGGAATAATATAAGGACCATATTAAATTAATCTAAATTTCTTAACACATCGAGGGATTATCAATACTTCGGTTTGATAACTAAACCCCTCATATTATATTATTCTACATATGATATAACAGATGAATACATATCAGACATGTTGAACAATTGGGAAATGGATATCTTTAGTTGTATCGCAAGTAGTGTGGAATTTGACTAAGCATGTGGTGGGATGGCGTCTGGGCTTGACCCTTTCGTATGCCCTATATATAAGCATGCTTGATCAGGTGATACCCTACTTGTACATATAACTAAGGAGAGACCATTGGGTGGAACAGGTGAATCAATCATTACAAATATCAAGTATGACTTTGTGACTGTGTGTGAAATATTCAAGGTTTTCAATATTCAAACTTATGAACTCACCAACTTAGTGTTGACTTTGTTTAAATGCATGTTTTTCTCAGGTGACGAACATGTGTAGCTATGTATATGCATGGACTAAGCTAGTGGACTTTTAGAAGACCTAGCTTCATTTTGTGTTGCATGCTTTTGATGACAAAAACAATGAATCACCTTTTGTATATCTTGTACAGATACAAGATATAGTCACATTGATTCGTTTTGGTAGATTTACTTGATTAAATTATGAACGCTGCATTGTAATTTAATTTTGTAATTATATATCATGAATGTGTTAGCATTTCTCATTTATTTATCATGTGCTATGTAAACAATCTGATCATTTGATTATCACTCAAGATATCGCGCCCCGAGAACATTCCACCCGACGGGAAAACCCGATCCGTTCCCACCGGCTCGGGGTGTGACACAATCATTGTCATAGGTTGTCAGGGAGAATGTTTGACCGAGTACTGAGACGGGCCGTATTGGGCAGTACGGGACGTCTTGGGGGTGTATTTTTAAAACATGTGGTGTTAATTTAACACAACGCTAATATTATTTACCAAATTGAATAAAAGCATGTATCTTTGATAGAATAAATAAGAGAAAATTTTAAAATTAAAAAATTGTCATAAATCTATATATTCTGATAAAAAGATTTATAGAAACAAATTTCATATTTTAAAGCATTTCAAAATTAGTTACTGTCTCTCTCTCTCTCCTCTATTAAATATTTATATGACTAATTTTTAAATTTTGATTTTTATCCTATTTATTATTAAATAAAAATAGTATTTGTTTAATTTAGTAAATAAGATAATTACATTATAAGTTATAGTTAAAAAAAATATTTAAAAGCTATATGATATATTATTTATAATAAATAATTTCAAATGTATTTATTTATGCTATTTAATATACATGTTTTTAACCTAACACTTAATATATAGGGAGTTCAAATACTCATTTGAAGATTCTTTAATAACATGACATATGTTTTTAAAAACATATATATATATATATATATATATATATATATATATATATTAGAATAAGTATATGTTCATTATTTTTATTTTTAAGACAAGTTTTAATAACAAGAACGTTTTTTTTATATATATTATTATTAATAAGAAAATTATGTTTGATCCGCGTCCGTGACCTAAGTATGCTCCACGAGGGGTGGCAGAGGCCGATCTAAACGTCATAAAATTATTAAATTCAAATATTAATTAAATAATAAATTATAATTAAATCATGTGATGGAACATGTTCCTCATTTATTCTCACAAAAAGGCCCCGACAAAATTACATTATACTAATGTAATTAAACAATTAAAAACATATATTTCAATCTTCTTTTAAATAAATCTAACAACTCGTGTTGACAATATTATCAATTTTATTATCTTCCTGTTCTTTATAAAATAAAACGCACACATAATTTAAAATTGTACATTAATTTATACAAACTTACATTGTTTTGAATGACTTGAAACACACACCTAAGACGAGATTTCAACTGTTTTCTTAGATTTGACGCTATGAGTTATACGTCCGGTCCCATCATAAGGAAAGTATACAACTGGGTAAACCTTCTAACATTACATTAGCAAATATGTCTTGTCTTGAATTATTATTTTTTTGAACGGTGAAGGTCTCAATCGTGTAAACTCACTGTTTCCAGGTCTAGTTACCTGGACCTCCTAAGAGCCACCACAACCCCAGGAGGAAACCCCACTGGGAAAACCCCCTAACCCCCCTCAGACCCATATTTCGCTACGGGAAGGATTTGAACCCAAGACTTTACATTTGAAAGAATCTTGGGGTACCATTGAGGTAATGTCTCATTTGTGGGCCAGTGTATTAGCTTCTAGCCAAATCTGTATAAACGATAGTTCCCAAATTATCCAGACAAACGATATATGATCGGTCTAGTACATTTTTCAAAACATTGAATGAGTCAAACTCCTCTAGCTACAATGCATTCAGCCTTTGTTTAATAAAAACTTATTAATTACTAATATGGTTTTGCCATCTTAGTTGACACATATAAATTAAATCATATATATAGATATACATACACACATATATAAAAGGTGGTTAACATACATAGAGGGAAAACCACGAAAAGCATAGAAAGTCGTTAGAACTAGGGTTGTTCATGAACTGAAACGCGACGAGCAAGGGCTCGGATTGTAAACCTAGTCTAAGTTCTTGGCTCGAACTTAGTTTAGATCATAAGCATATATGAAAAATTGTGATTATGATGCTGACCAACATTAATTATGTGTCTTAATCTCCTTTTTATACACCCCTGGCCAAAAGGAAACCTTAATTACGATAAATAATGATAATTATGTCCATCAAATAATTAATAATCTGATAGGAGTATTTTGGTAATTGATATATTAATTAAATATTCATGGGAGCCATATATTAATTAATTTTTTTATTTATCTAACCCAACAGGAATAACAAAAGATCCTAATTAAAAAGAAAACAATAATACTATTTTGATGTGCATAAATTATATACACAACAATTAAAAAAAGTAGCAACAACAATTAAAAAGAACATAAACAATTTAAAAAAATACCAAAATAGTTTTATAAAAAAATTTGATTGAACACATTATACACTATTGACCATTATATATACCTTTAAATCATATTTATGCTGAAAGTTGTAGTTATTACTAAATTAACCTTATAATTTTATATTTGGTGTATTAGGATGTTGTACAATGAGCTGAGCCACGATCCGAACCTACAAGCCGAGCTACGAGCCGAGCCAGCCTTGGCTTGGACTCGACTCGGTTACAAAATTAGCTGGCTCGGTTGGCTCGGTTAAAACGAGCTTTATGCGAGCCGAGCTTTATCAGAGTTTTTTCCGAATAAGATACGAGCTTTGAGATTTTTGAACACCTTTAATTAGAATGTGCCACTTGTAATCATGTTGATAAAAGAATAGTCTATATAAAATCAAGAGATGTATGCATTTATAAAATCACATATCATTATTTAAAGCGTTCATAATCACATACCAATATAATTCAAAACATAAAGAAACTCCACTAGTATTATATTCAAATTAAAAATAATAAAATTATAATTTTAATTATGAAAATTAAAAAAAACAATGAGACTGGTTGGTTATTCACACACATAACTTTTTTATTTTAACATCCTCACCGACCCTATATGCCTCGTATAGGTCTATTATGTGTCGTATATGCCCGCATATAGGTCTATACTTCTCGTATATGAGTCCAATCATTGACACTGACACCTAATGATTGATCACGCATAGTCGTATAGAGCCACGAATATGACATATACGGCGCACAAAGAGTTACCATCTATATGCCTCGTGTAGACTTATACAAGACGTATAAAAGATGTGAGGTGGGTGGAATGGGCGAGTGTGTGAATATTAGATCCCAAAACAATTTAGCATGTAAAAGTTATTTGATTATCCCACCTAATTCATTCATTTTGTGATGTGACAATATTGATGCACATGCCTATACCTAGTAGTTAATTCAATCTTGCACCAGTGAACCGAAATATCTAGCATTTCATATGATACATTTTTTGAACAGTGTTTTCTTATGATACATAACACTATTTGAGATACTGCTGCTCTTTCAAATTATTGATTTATCGACAAAGGGGGTTTGCTCTGTGCCTCTTTGATATATTTGCAAACGTATGTACATGGGCGTATTTACTATGATCCCATGAACTTTTGATTTTTAATGTTGTATATATGATCCGATTGCGTCCGACCCTCAAAAAAATTTTGTTCCCGACTCCATGAAAATTTGAAGAACTAGATGAAACCAATTTAAAATTAATCATTTTAAAGCAAAAAGTAATAAAATAACGCTTAAATAACACAATTTAAATTACTTGTGATTAAACTCAATTAATAGTTCATATTTAACTCAATACATAATCAGTCATAGTCCACTTAAAAAAATAAAATGTCTAAAGAAAACCAATTTTATCGTAACATCTTAATTAATGAGTTGATTATTTGACGTGGTTTTATTATGCATTTGTGATTTATTTTAGATTATTATTTTTTTGGGTGATCCGACTCGACCATGTTCGAATTGTTCAAAAAAATAAAATATTTAATGACAAATACTTATCCAAAAATATTCCGACCCCATAAAAAAATTTCTAGATCCGTCAATAGCGGCTCCCATTATTGATGTCAAACCAATAGCGATTCATACAAGCTAAATCCTCTCATCGATAACTCGGCGTGGAAAAAAAAAGAAATGCATGTATATTATAACATCTGCGACAAAATTGGATTTCTTTAGTTGATTTTAAAAACAAATAAAATATTGCCTGAAACGAATGATTGGTGAAACCAATTATTGCCTACATTAACATAATAAAATTTTGAAAATTATGAAACAATGAAAATTCCCAATATATTTAAAATGATAATTACGTGTAAAAATAATAAAAGAAAAACATTTTTGCATAAAATATACATGTTACATTACTTGAAACAAAATGTATAATTAAAAGGTCACAAGTTTTATAAATATTTAAGTTTTAAATAATAAAATATTATTTTAAATTAAAAAAAAAATCGAAATTGAATGATCCAGAATTTCTTGGAATATTGGATTGTGATTCAAGAGTTCCCAGCAACCATCAACTATAAACAAACAAACAAACTTATCCAGCATATCCCTACTTTTCAGTAGGGTCTAGGAGGGAAGGATGAACACAAACCTTACCCCTATCCCAGTTAGGATAGAGAGGCTGCTCCGAAAGAGTTCCCGGCTCAAATTTATCATTTGAAATTAATCATCCCAACACTTTTAACGTTATTTTCACAAAATAAGTAAAATAACGTTAAAATTAGTGTCATTTTACTTTGGCCCCTTGAGAGCCCGCACATATATACACGACATGCGTGCACCGCAAATGGGGCAAATGCTAATGAGTTCTTGGTAACTTCAGTTTGCGACCAGCTTTTACACGATAACAACTGAGCCTCCTTTACAACAATCAATGAACCCTCAACAATTACTGATCACGACCAACTAGTTCTCTGACTAACCATTCTTGCAACTACTGAGCTGCGTTAAGGGTTTCTTTATAATTTTCATGACAATCTTGATTGCAACTTGTGTTTCTTTATTATTTCTTTGTAGATTGTTGTTCAACATATTTCAAAATGAAAATTCATGATCAAACCCATGAACAAACATACCTTCAACATATGGATTCTTTAATTTATACATATCACTTGTAAGACATGCTTATATCATCTCATCAATCTCTTCTTGAATCTCCAACCATTGTTAATGACACAAAAATTTATGTGTTTGTAGATTTTCATTAAACATATTACAAGATGGAAATCCATGATCAAGCTCTTGAAGAAACATATTTTTGACATTTGGATTCTTATATATTTAAATAATGTTGATAACAAAAAGACTTGTGTGCATGTAGATTTCCGTTTAACAAGAGCCGGCCCCGAGAATCAAAAAAATTATGGGGCCTGGGGCGAGAAAAAAAAATGGGCCCTTTCATAGGCGGCACAGAAAATTGAGGTGTCCAAGACGAACCAGAAAAAAAGACCCTCTTGCAAATTCAAATATTAAATTAGGGGTGTTCAAGAAAACCGAAAACCAAACCATATTCGTAACTGAAAAAACCCGAATTGCATTCGTAACTTAAAATAATGAACCATATTCGTAACTGAAAAAACTGAAACGAATTTTGAATTCGGTTTTCGGTTTGGTTCCTCACTATATCCGAATTCCAAATTCGGTCTTCATTTAGGTTTCTAACCGTATCTGAATTTTGGTTTTTGGTTTTTGGTTCGGTTAGTGTTTCAAATTTTTTTAAATTATGTTTGTTTGGTTAACCGATTAAACCGAATTCAGATTTAAATTTATTATCTTATAAATAATATAAGGTTGAATTTGGTTTATTTAGACTAGTTTATTTGGTTTAACCAGATTTATTTGGTTTTAATTGATTTATTCGGATCGGTTTATTCGATTTTTAACCGGTTTATTTGAGTTTAAATCGATTTATTCAGTTTTAACCGAAATCGAACCGAATTTGGATAGGGAAAAAATTGAAAACCAATTAAACTGAGCCGAATAAACTATTAACTGATTCTCTATATACATATATATAAAAACTTTGTGCCCTTAAAAAATTGGGCCCGGGATAGAGGTCGGGTTTACCCCTTCCCCGACCGCTCATGCGCCCTTTTAAACATTGATGTTATATATTTCCTATACAATTTTTTTTGTATATATAGTATACAATTTTTTTTAATTTCGGGCCCCCTAAATTGTCGGGCCCGGGGCGGTCGCCCGCCTCGCCCCTCCCAATGACCGGCCACTTTAACATGTTTCATAATAGAAATTCATGATCAAACTTATGACAACCATATTTTTAACATTAGAATTGAAGTGTAATTTAAAAACACAAACTTGTCCGAATAGTATGATCATTGTGAATGCATAAATTAGCATGGTTAATATATGCGGATAATGCATTAATCAGGGTGCACTTATCTTTCACTTGTGTGTTTTAATTTAAACACTTATATGGATTGATCGTATGACCTTTTAACTTATTTTATCAAGTCTAAAACTTACATACTTGTTAACTTTTTAGTTAACATTTTTAAGCTTGTATTTTAAGAAATAACTAAAATCCAAGTAATAACCTACACGCTTTTGAAAATACAATTAAGGATTTGGCTATAATTGACTAAAACTAATTAGACCATATTATAAATATTTAAATGCCATATTACTATTTTGATGCTTGTAACATACAATCAAAATTTTATGATTTTTTATGCATTTTGTATTTTTTTTTATAAACAATACGTTAATGTTTCAATTTTGTCACACCCTCATGTTTTGTTTCAGCGAAAGTGTGATATATAGGTATTTAATATTTATGATTTACATATATAAGATTATGTATGTATGTATGTATGTAATTTATTTCTTTTTATTATATATTTATATACTGAAACAATTATTTAAATAAATATAATTATGATATTTAATATGCATTACTTAATTTAAATTCATTTAGCCTCATGAGCTTGATATGTGTAGCTTTATCTCGACTTGCTAACTAAACGAACCATACTTTATAACTCGAACTCAAGTTAGTTTGGGATCATTTAACTTCCATTAATTATATTTTTTTTTAACTATTTGATCTCAAAAAGCTCGATCGTGAGCTAGCTTGATTCTTTCACCTTTACTACGAGACTTTAATTTATGGCTACAATTTACTTGTGCTTGTATATCATTAGCTATTGTACGTCAAGTTGTTATTTACTTATTTCTAAGCTAGTGAACGGATACAAATTAAATATTATTATCTTGTTATCTTATATGACACAAAATCATTTTTGAATATGTTAATGAAACATATTATCAAGCTATTAACTCACGAGTCACCAACATACCACTAGCAATTATATATTTGTTTTAAAATAATAATAATAATAATAATAAGAATCCTTGAGATACTCATGTGCTACACATTAGCGGACGAGATTTGCCACTCACATCTATTAACAAATCCAATCTAGATCTCGATCCTGGCTAATAAACAATACTTCATTTCCACACCTCTTTCTCTTCTTTTCTTTTCTTTTTTTTTTTTAAATTGTAAAAGTACAATAAATCACCGGGATTCGAGTTAATTCCTTTGCATATTTATTAATTTTATGACAAAAACTTCCTTTTTTTTAATCTATTTATCAACCATAAAACAAATATTTTACCCTTTTTATTCAAAGTATATGTTCATTTACCATTATGAAATCATCACCACATGACATTTAGTCTTGAAATACTTTACCTCAAATGTTACTTAATTGGGGAAACAAGAAAGAGATTAATGTGGCATTTTTTACTCTTATATCAAAATTCTACGTGATATGTACAAATGATTAAAATTCAAGATCATATGAGTAATTTATGAAACGTAAAGACCAAGAGTGAAATACCATCAAATTAGAAAGACCATCTAGGTAATTTATCTGAAAAATAGAACATTTTTATTTGTTTAGTTGTGGATCGTTTTTGCTTTTGCAGTGAAGTTGGATTTAGTAAAAAGGGTGTGTGACATAGATTTGTGACCAACACATCTTGGTTGTCTTTGTCTCTTTGTTCAAAACCAAATACAAGTACTTATCAATGAAATAAGCCTAAAATATAGTAACATGGGGTATGAACCCTCCCCTTACTTTTTGGGTTGTGAGTGGTGACCACCCTATATATATATTATAGGGTTTGTATTATGTGAAACCTGATCTTAGAGAGAGAAAACACTTAAACCCTATGTGAGCGATTTATTTAGAATGTTGAAAATAAATATGTGGTCCAAATTAAACCTGAATAAAAAAATTAGGTTTTGAATAAACAAATCATTTTTAATATGGTTAATGTGGACTACATATTTATTTTCAAGATTTCAAATCAATGGCTCACATAGAGTTTAAGGGATTTCTCTCTAATATCGATTTTCATAGAATACAATCCATATATGCATATATATATGTAGGCATGTATACATTTTATGGTCATTGGACCACCACACCATTTGGCTTATTTAAGCTTATCATAATGTACATTTAAAAACAAAAACATACCACATCAACTGGACCATTATTCCCATGATATTAGAAGACATATCTTTTTTAGGCTAAGATGTGATGAGACCAACATGATACCATTCATTTGTAACCTAGCTAGTTATAAACCAAAATCCATAGTTTTCCTTGGATGATAGGAACCAGGATTAAATAAGCACGGTTGGATTAGTTACTTATTAACTAGTATATGTTGCAATGGGTTCGAGTCAAGAAGGTCAATCAACCTAAAGTTCGTTCTTCCTTTTTAGAAAATAGATACATAATTAAATTGTCGTTCAAAAGAAATAAAATAAAATAACATAATGTAGTAAGTATAAGCAATAAACTAACATTCTAACCCATGCCTATTCTTTTATTACTTTTTTAATCAAATTGGGAAAATTTCATATATATTATTACAAACTTGGTAAATATCATATATATCTAATTCAAACGTTAATATCAAATATATCATTTTCAAATAGTTAAAATATCATATTTATCCTTATTAATATATTTTACTAAAGATAATACTTAACATCACCATTTTATTATTAAATTTCATTATATCGAATATATCTTTATCCAAAACTAAAAATACCTTAAATGCTCATTTTAATACATTGTAATTTCTTGTTTTTTTCATGAATATTTGTCTTAAAATAAAAAAAATGAAATAAAATAAAAGTAGCTAAAGATCATAGAAGAACAAGCAAATATAATATGTTAAAATGAGAATTTACGGTATTTTTTGATTTTTAAATAATGATATATTCAATATAATAAAATTTAAGCATAAATTGGTCATTTTAAAATTTATTCTTAGAAAAATATATTAATAAGAATAAATATAATATTTGAACTATTAGAAAAGGATATATTTAATATTAATATTAATATTAATATTAATATTATTATTATTATTATTATTATTAAATGGAAAAGTAATAGGATGATGGGGAATGAAAGTAAAACATAGGGAGTGTCATTGAACTACATGTCTGTTGCTGACGGTTACTTCCAATGAAAACTATAACTCAAAAGATGCAAGAAATGATACCAAATCCCAAACCCCTAGATTTAACATGCAAATAGCTACCTGCCAAAACATCTTTACTTTTCATAACAGAAAAGCCTATAAAGGAAACCGCACATATGTAACCTACCTTTTACTGCTTAGTAACTTTCAAACCATTAAAAGAAGAAAAAAAACACATTAATTTGGTGAAAATTTTAATATAGAATCAATGTTGATAAAGCATTCTAAAAAACTAGCAAATAAATGAGTCAAACTCAAAACGAGAAGGCATACATGTGGCGTATATGAGTCAACCATTGTTTGTCAGAATTTCTTATTGTTAATGATTAAACTCATATGTGTCTCATTTAGGCCTACATGTGACGTATAGGCCATATACGAGGTGTATACGAGACCAATCATTGTCGAATCAGTGGGTGTCAGAGAGGGTTATGCACCTAGTATAGGCATATACGAGACACATATGGTCGGTGATGTGTTAGAATAAAAAATTGGGTGTGTAAATAACCAAAGCCTAAGTATATAACAAGATTATATAATATAATGTTAGTAATCATCATAATCAATAAATTACAAGTAACATATGGGAAAATAAACTACACACTATGCAGTTGATAAATTATATGTCTCATATATGCCTATACAAGACGTATATAATGTCAATCATTGTTTGTCAGAATTTCTCAATGCTGAAGATTGGACTACTATACGCCTCGTATATGCCTATATGGGACGCATATGTTCTATACGAGACGTAGATGAGACCAACCAATATCAAATCAGTGAATGTCAAAGGGGCAGTACACCATATATATGTCTATACGAGACGTATGGGGTCTGTGAGGTGTTAAAATAAATAGTTGGGTGTGTAACTAACCAAAGCCTAACTATGAAATAAGATTATATAATGTAATGTTAGTATTCATCATAATCAAATAAATTATTAGTAACATATGAGAGATAAATTACACACACTACGCGAGAGATAAATTATACGTAATTTGCCTTATGTTTAGATCGGTGTCATGTTTGGAAGCAACCACAATCATACCTACAGCCAGACCAGCTACCACTAGAGCAACCACCATAGGCGAAGTCACCACTGCCACAACCACAACCACAACATCATGTCGATGTTCGACATCCTAGGATCCATCCCTCTGACGCTAGCATATTAAGCGAGCATTTGCTCGTTTAGATCTGATGGAGTATAAGATGTGATAGATTATGGAGCAACAGGTTGCAACCTCCATCATTCATTTCTTTTCTAGAAATTGTTTATTTATTTTCGTATTTTGATGCACAAACATTGTTTTTTGTTGCATACGATTTATGTATTTGCATGTTTATCATTTGTTTGTTATGTATGAATTAATTGGTTTGTTGATCGTCATTTATAATTAACTAATTAAGTAAACGAATAAAATGATATATATTGAAACAATTATACATATAAAGAATTATACATGTGCATGTTAAACTATAAATATCAATATTTCAACGATTATAATCAACCATTATAATTTAATGATTATATTAAATAGTTAAACACATATTTTTATAATTCGAAAATACATTTAAACGATTTTATAAGTTTTTTATTTTAAAAAACAAAGTTTTAAATTTTTTGACTTTATTTATAAACAAAAGTAAACATATTTAAAAAAATTAAACAACCTTATTTTATACAAGTCGTATATCTCCATATGACTTGCATGAAGCTTTAAAGGTACCGAAAAAATTCATCAACTATGAACTGATTTAAACCAAAAACGTTATACGACTAATATAACATATATATATATATATATCGCATGAGTTTCGGTGTTAGACATAATCTGACACCATTAATATCCATACGACTCGTATAATATCACACGAGCCGTATTAACTAATAACTATTAAGTAGTTATAAGTTTTAACTATTCATGCATGGGTGTCTAAATATTGTGCCCCTAAGGCCACAAGGAGTCGTCCCTTGCTTCCCCACTTTTCCCCGCTGTCACATCAACGCCACATCAGTTTTCCCTACTTTTCCTCACTTTTTCCCATTTTGCACGGTGTCGTCCCACTTTTCCCCATTTTCAAATCTTATTTTTAATTAATTATTTAATAATAAATAATAATAATAATAATAATATTAAAAAATAAAAAAACGATTCATTAAATTTAAAATGAAAAAAATACAACCAAAAAAAAAAGAAGAAGAATACAACCTAAAAAATTAAATTAAAAAACCTAGAAAGGGCAATGCCATCCCCAACGAGCAGCAATTTCTCGTTTACGATAGAGAATCAGTTGTAGCATTGGTTCTTGATAAATTGTGTGGTCTTTCATCATGAACTCTAAATCTACAGCCTTTTGCTGTTCGTCTAAAGCCTGTTGTTGTCGGCGTATTAATGCGACGCGTGCGTCTTTCTCCTCTTGCAAAACACGGAGTTTTTCTTCTCGAAGGCAGAATCTTTGTTGGGATTCCTCTTTGTTGAACAAGTTGAATTCCGCCATTTATTGAATTAACTCGTCATGCGACGAGGAGGACGTGGCCGATCTTTTGCCCTTTCTTGTTGGCCTATCCGGTTCATATTAATGCGTGGGCCATCACGATAAAGGTTGATGTTGATGTCTTCGTCATCATCAAGATTTTGTAGTTTTTCATGGCCTTTTTCAAAACTTGTTCATCCCCTTCACCGCTTTTGCGATTCATTGAAGCCTGTTGGTAAAATCCATTCCATTTCTTCATGGAGGAGTTCATATCGTTCCATTTGGAATAGATTTGATCAACAGTCCTCGTCCTGTCCTTCACGAGATGGTGAAAATGTTCGATTACCTACATATAAGCAACATAAATTTAAGCATCAACGTGACTTTTTTTGTTAACTTAAACAATGTTAAAAAATACCTTTCTATAAAAACCATCCCGTTTTTGCGCATTACCAACATCAGGATTTTCAGAAATAGTTAGCCAAGATCTGGCCAACGCAACCTCCTCTTCATCGGACCAACGCTTGGCCCGTGCTTTCTTTCCCGTTCGCCTAACCGGTTCTTCTTCTTCTTCTTTCGCTCGACTTGAACACTTTTATTATGTTCGCTTGAATCCGAGTCGTCTTGATTATGGTCACGATAGTCTAAACATAAAAATAAACGTATAAAAATTGACGTAAAAAAATAAACTTATAAAAATAAACATAAAAAAATAAACATATAAAAATAAACATATAAAAAATACCTTGAAATTGAGATTGTTGTTGAAAAGTTTGTTGATCGAATTGTTGGTAACTTTGTTGATCTTGTTGATACGATTGCTCCCACCGATTGAATTGTTGTTGAGTGCCCGGTGAATATTGCAATATGGAGGCGGGTTCATTGGATCGTAGTAAAATGTTGGTTGATTCGGAGATGACATTTGTGGATGATACCCGGGTGTGTTGAACGGGTTCATTTGAGGCGTTTGAACATTTTTTTGTCGTGGTTTTTTAAATTTTTTTGTTGACGACACACCACGTGATGAATCCCCTTCCATTTTACTTGAAAATTTTATAAATTTAGTGTATAGATTGTAGAAGATGAGAGAAAAGTGTGAGATTTGTGATTGTTTTGGAGTTGTTTAAATAGAAAAAAATTGGATTTTTTTTAAATGCCAAACAGTCGAATCAAAGCCCCCAACGGTCAACATCTCTTCCATCTCCCACTCGACTTCAATAGGTGAGGAGTCCCCGAATTACCCCACCCCATTTCCGGGGGGACGGTGTTCCCGTTCTTTCCCGTACCGGCAAAGCTCACCCCGGCTCCTTCCCGGGTACCACTCCGTGTGGCCTAAGGCCCTAAATATTACAAAAAAATATATTATTTATATTATAATATTTAATATTATATATTGTTTTTATATAAAAAGAAAGTGTGATGTGATCCAGATCTCTTCATCTACAATTTTTGTATAAACAAAACATGGGGTTCCCCCCTCAGCAATCCCCATAAAACACATCTCTGTTCTTCATCTCTTCGATCAAACATAAACAATGCTAATGCCTGCAATCTCAAGAAACCCTAATCTCCATGTTTCCACCTTTCTTATTTCGATCAATCGCATCCTCTTCTTCATCTTTCTCATCCTATCGTTCCCATTTTCCTGCACCTCCATTGATTTGCAGGGTCAAGCTCTGCTGCAATGGAAGAACACCTTAATCAGTCCCACAAATGAACTGAATTCATGGAACCCTTCAGACTCAACTCCGTGCAATTGGGTTGGGATTCAATGCAATTCGAATTCTCAAGTTGTTGGGATCAATTTGATTTCTGTAGATATACAGGGAGCATTGCCTTCAAATTTACAGTCTTTGAAGTTCTTGAATTCGTTAGTTATTTCATCAACGAATCTCACCGGAGAGATCCCAAAAGAGTTCGGAGACTATCTCGAGCTTCAAACAATTGATGTGTCGGATAATTCGATAACCGGTTCCATTCCGCCGGAGATTGGGAATCTTTCGAACTTAAAAAACTTGATTCTGTTTGATAATCAGTTGAGTGGTGTGCTTCCAGCAAGTATCGGCAATTTGAAGAATCTTGAAGTGATTAGAGCTGGAGGGAACAAGAATTTGACCGGTGAGTTGCCGGAGCAAATTGGGAATTGCAGTAATTTGATAATGTTGGGTCTTGCAGAAACCAGCATCTCCGGCGAGATTCCGGCGAGCATCGGAAACCTGAAAAAACTCCAGACAATAGCGATTTACACATCATTGCTGTCCGGTCCGATTCCGGCCGAAATTGGGAACTGCAGTGAGTTAAAGAATATTTATCTATACCAGAATTCAATTTCCGGTTCCATCCCGAGCTCAATCGGACATCTTTCAAAGCTCGAATGCCTGTTTTTATGGCAGAATAGCTTAGTGGGAGCGATTCCGGTTGAACTTGGAGCATGTTCTGAGCTTATAATGATCGATTTATCGGAGAATTCGTTAACCGGAAATATTCCGGCGAGCTTTGGAGGATTAACGAAGCTTCAAGGGCTTCAATTATCTGTCAATCAGTTGTCCGGCGAGATTCCAGTTTCAATCACGAATTGTATATCGATAACCCTTTTAGAAGTTGATAATAATCAACTCACCGGCGAGATTCCGGTTTCGATCGGGAAATTGCAGAGCATGACTACGTTTTTCGCATGGCAAAATAACATCTCCGGCAAGATTCCGGCGTCTTTATCTCAATGCCGGAATCTTCAAGCTATTGATCTTTCGTATAACCAATTATCCGGTGAAATTCCGGCGGAACTCTTTTCTCTTCAAAATCTTACTAAATTACTGTTGATTTCAAACAATTTGGCGGGATTTATTCCGCCGGAGATCGGAAGCTGCCTGAAATTGTACAGATTCAGAATCAACGAAAACAGAATCTCGGGTACTGTTCCGTCAGAAATTGGAAATTTGAAGAATTTGAATTTTCTTGATATGAGTAGCAACAACTTCGTCGGAATGATTCCAAAATCGATCGCCAATTGCCGGAATCTTGAGTTTCTTGATCTTCATTCAAATGGGTTCTCCGGTGATTTCTCTGATACACTTCCGACAAGTCTGCAGTTTTTAGACTTGTCGGATAATCGTCTCTTGGGTTTACTGAACCCGAGTGTTGGTTCTTTGACCGAATTAACAAAGCTTAATTTGGCAAAAAACCAACTCTCTGGAGAAATTCCGGTTGAGATCCGCTACTGTAGTAAACTACAGCTGTTGGATCTCGGAAGCAACGGTTTCTCCGGTCCAATACCGAAACAACTCGGTCAAATCCCGTCTCTTGAAATCTCTTTAAACCTCAGTTGCAACCGGTTCTCCGGCCAAATCCCGCCGGAGTTCATCGATCTGAGCAAGTTAGCAAGCTTAGACCTATCCCGGAATAATTTATCCGGCGAGTTAAACGTTCTTACAAGCCTTCAAAACCTTGTGTCCCTCAATGTGTCATACAATGATTTCACCGGAAAATTACCAAACACCCCGTTTTTCCAAAAACTCCCGGCTTCTGATCTCGCCGGAAACAGGAATCTTTTTATCCCCGGCGCCGTTGTAACTCCTGCTGACAAAACGGCGACCACCGGCCGTGCCAGGTCATCAGCCAAGCTGGCAATGTTGATCCTAGTCTGCATTAGTGTGGTTCTGGTCCTACTTGGAATTTACACGTTGGTTAGAACAAGATTAGATAAAAAAGAAATGCAAAATGAAAAATGGGATGTCACGTTTTATCAAAAAATGGATGTTTATGTTGATGAGATCGTACACCACTTAACTTCTGCGAATGTGATCGGCACCGGCAGCTCCGGCGTCGTTTATAAGGTGACCACGTCAAACGGTGAGACGTTTGCGGTTAAGAAGATGTGGTCAGCCGACGAGTCTGGCCCGTTTAGATCGGAAATCGAGACGTTGGGTTCGATTAGACATAAGAACATTGTTCGGTTGTTGGGGTGGGGTTCAAACCAAACGGTTAAACTTTTGTTTTACGATTATTATCCTAATGGAAGTTTGAGTTCCTTGCTTCATGGTTATGGGAAGCGAGGAGCGGAGTGGGAGACCCGGTACGAGGTTGTTCTAGGTGTGGCTCACGCGCTTGCGTACCTACACCATGATTGTGTGCCGGCTATCTTGCATGGCGATGTGAAAGCGATGAATGTGTTGTTGGGCCCAAACCTTCAACCTTTTCTTGGTGATTTTGGGCTTGCTAGACTTGTTACAAAAGACCAAAATGACAGGTTGAATCAAGCCCAAAGACCGCAATTAGCTGGTTCTTATGGATATATGGCACCTGGTAAGTGGTAATCAATCTTTAATTTTTTTTATAGGTTGATTTGGGTTATGTTTGACCATAAACATGTATCGTACCATCTTAAGTTGTTATAGTTACTTTCGCTGATATGTTATTTGTTTTGTATTTAAATCAGAGCATGGGTCAGTGCAACGTATTACTGAAAAGAGCGACGTATATAGTTTTGGAGTGGTTCTATTAGAGGTATTGACTGGAAGACATCCACTAGACCCAACTCTGCCAGGCGGTGGACACTTGGTTCAATGGGCATGGCACCACTTACATGCCAAGAAGGACCCGGTTGACATTCTTGATCACAAGCTAAGAGGAAGAGCGGATCCTCAAATGCACGAAATGCTCCAAACACTCGCGGTTTCGTTTCTGTGTTTGAGCCCACGACCCGTTGACCGGCCAACCATGAACGATGTCGTGGCAATGCTGAAGGAGATCCGACACGAGGATTCCGCGATATCGGATACGGATATGAAAGGGAAGCTTTTGGTTAATCCTCCTTCTCCATCTCCCACTAGAAATATGGTTTTACAAAGCTCTTCTATTTGCTCAGTGTTCTCAGATGAATCCACCTAACTATTGTTTGCTCTAGAAATATGTTTTTGGTAAACAACTTATTAGAAAAAAAAAAAAAAAAATATTTGTATTATGTTTGTTTGTAGCAATTTAATAGAGTAAACTGTGGTTTTGGTCCCTATGATGTAAATGTTTTAACTATTTCAATCAAAAATGAAATCTTCTAACAATGTAGTCCCTGTGGTTTAAATAATTAACAGTTTTGGCGCAAAAACTTAACTATTCTAATGGTTTTGTCCCCCAAAAACCTAACTATGGTTAGTAGCCAAAACCGTTAGTTTTTAAACCACAGGGGCTATATTTAGTTTTTAAACCACATGGATTGCATTGATTGAAGATTCTATTTTAAGTTTATATATTTAAAACATTTAAAGCACATGGGCTAAAACCGTAATTTACTCAATTTAATATAATAACCACTTATTTTTTGTGTAGCAATGTTGTACCAAATATGGATTTTAAAAGTTTGAAGGAAATGGGTTCGGGTGGTCGGATCTTATGAAGAAAATGGGTTCGGGTTTATTTTCGGTTTGATTTGGATTTATGTAATTAATTACAAGTTATTGCAAACTGATCTACACTATGGTATATGTATTACATCCATATCAGTCAACCTCTTCAAAGCATATTGGCACATGGGCCCTGGCTCCTGTCACGTGCCCACGTGATATTTACAGGCATACAGCAATGCAATAACTACTACAAAACACTTCAAAACTAAACTAAACTAAACTTGTACATACATAAATATACTCGTACATATAACATACATATGTGTCGTTATATGTAGTATGAATTCAGAGAATTTTTTTACGAGGGGTAAAAAAGGGGTTGATAATGCCGGTCTCGGTAAATATTTGGTCAGGTTAGTTGGAACCAATAAACAAATATATCAAGAGTATTTAGAAAAACAATTGGTTGAATAATCAATTTTCTAAGTTATATAAGAAGTTAGTTTTCATATATAATTTATGAATAGAACACACAATTATCATTGAATAATCAATTCATATTCAAAATTTTGCGTCTTTGTAATCAGATATGTGTCTTTTTATAAATAGATTTATGATTATTATTGTTTTGAAATTATTTGCGGTGCATGCATATAATGTATAGTGTGAGCCCCTTAGGGGCAAAAGTAAAAGTGCACTAATTTTAACGTTATTTTAGTTATTTGTAAAAATAACGTTAAAATCATTGGGATGATCAACTTCAAACGATAACTTTGAGCCGGAGACTCTTTCGGAGCAGCCTCTCTATCCCAATTGGGATAGGGGTAAGGTTTGTATCTATCCTTCCCCCCCAGACGCTACTGAAAAGTATGAATATACTGGGTAAGGTTGTTGTATTGTTTTGAAATTGAGCAAAATTATTTAAACACAATAATTTTTAATCCTTCATTACTTTAACATAATTCGTATTTACTCTTAACATGTTTCATATATAAAATAGGTCGACACGTTTGGAACTGTTTATAAACATCAAAAAGCACGTTAACCTGTTAAAACTTGTTAAAACCTTCTAAAATTTCTAATTATATAACTCTAGTTCTTTAGCGAGTCATTTATAGTGGTAACAGTTAACATGTTTTCTTAACGAGACATTTTTTGTTTACCTGTTTTAAACTGGCCACGCTCGTGTTTGAAAAAACATAAAAGATAATTTTCTATGTCATGTTCATATCTACTAATTTAATGTTTAGTGTCTTAACACATCGTGTTTGACTCGTTATGTTACTCCTAGCCCCTGGTTATATGACATATTGACATGAGAATTGCATTGACTTTTTTATAAAATAAATGGGAATTTCTTGTATCATTCCATGTGTCACTCCTTTGTACTTTTTTTTTTTTTGAAAATAAATGAATATTATATGTAGATCTTGGTTCTCTCTATACTTTTCCACCGATATTGTTAAAATTTATTTTGATTCCATAGTTTACCGGTCTTGCATAAACCAAATCGATTTTCTGTAACCTTAGTTTCTCTTTTAATTTAATAATATATATCCTAGGTTCAATTACTCTCCCAGTTCATAATAATATGGTATGACTTAGTAGTTTAATTTCACCGTAATTTCACCATCAGGTATATCCTTTGTTTTTATAAAAAAAAGTTACCATACTAATCCTCCACTGATATGGTATTGTAACAAATAAGGGGTCGAAGAAGACGTTAATCATTTGAACTTTCTTCCTTTCACAAACACTTTCATACATCAGTCGATATTTTATCTGGTCTAGTTGTCTTATATCTTCTTATCTTTTAAAGTGTTGGCCATCACAACTTCCAGTGTGATACCTTGACATTAACAATTATTGTGTTGATGTATTTGATTAGTGTTATTGTCACTTTCTTCTTGAAAGTATAGAAATAGAAATGGATTGAGAATGCGATGTTTGGTTGGAGATTAAACTTGAAATGTAGGAATTGATTAACTAAAAATGTCCTGCATATTTATATATTTATATAACAAACAAACAAACTTACCTAGCATAATCCCCCTCTTTTGTAGGGTTTGAGGAGAAGATTGAATACATACATTATCCGTATCTCAGTTGGGATATAGAAGCCGCTCTAAAGGAGACCCCGGCTCAAAATTATCGTTTGAAATTAATAGTCCCTACATTTTTAATGTTATTTTCACAAAATAAGTAAAATAACGTTAAAATTAATGCAATTTTACTTTTGTCTCTTGAAGGAAGTATATATTTATATACTAGTGTCACACCCCGACCGACGGCGGAATACGTCGGGGCGCGAGCTTGACTGTTCATTAGCTCGTTGTGCTATTACAATGTTTCATATTTAATGCATCCATTTAACAATAATCAATTTATTCAACCAACATTTAAATAGTCATTACAAGAATTCAAAATAAATAAACTATTACATTGAAAAACTATACAATTGTTTCAAAGTTTAAACTAGGTCACTAAGCCTATCTTATGTCTTCATCATGCTTCCTTGTCCTGTTACACATGTAAAATAGAGTTTTGTCAACTATTTGCATAGTTGGTGAGTTCACACACTAAGTTTAAGTAATAAGTATAAAAAGGATGCAAAGTATAGCCTAACTAGATATGTATCATAAGCACAACATGAATACAAGTTTGAATAAATTGAATGAATGAATGAATGAATAACAATAGCTTGTGTCCAAACAAGTATCCTTACAACATGTTAATTCAAGTATGGCCATACTATAAATTAACAGTTATAATTCAATAAGTTTGCTAGGTGTACTTTTTACTTTTTTCACACAAAGGCAAAAGCCTTTGCGAAGATAGTATCTAACCATCTTAGGCTACTAAGTACTAGATTGCTTGACTGGCAACACACATAGAATCACACATACAATCAACACATTGTATAAGCTTAGCATCTAACACATAAAGCTAACTAGGTCTAAGGCTTGCATCATAGATTGAATGAATAATAGAATAAATACTGTTTTGAATATGACATGTGTAACATCCCAAAAACAAAATGTAAAAGGGAGTGTGAAGAAACTCACATGTTAGGATGCTAGGCTAGCTCCAAGTCCTTGATTTAAACAATGAGGAAGTAAGGCTATCTACTCACCTATAATTTGAGTAATTCAAGTCTTAGCAATCCTATAGTTCAAGATCAAGGATTCTAGAAACTATGGCAATCATAATGGAAGTTCTAGTTTGAATAGAACTATGTTTTGAATGGATACTGAGAATAACTAATCTTATAATATTGATTTAATAAAATAGAATACCAAATGTATTCTTTTTATTTATCAATATTATTTGTATGAATAACTTGACTGATTGTTTAAGAATATTTAATAATATTCTTATAATAAATAAAATAGAAACTTTTATATAAATATGTTTATAAAACCAGAAAGAGAATACGAGTCGAATGACGTATAACTTAACTAGAAACGTTGCTCTAAATTTCTCAATTTGATGATTTATTTGATCAATTGAAAGTTTAAACACCTAATTGAAGAAAATTTGGGAAATTTGTTACTATAAATTAAAATTTATATTTTTATTAAAGTTTGTTTTATAAATATTTTGTTTTAAAAAGTTTTTTTTTTTTGAAAAAATGTCACATTTTAAAAAAATATATGCCAGTATCCCAGTATAATGACAAACTTAAAAGAAATATTAAATAATTAATAATAATGATTTATAAATTATAAAGTAATATTTTGTGAACTATGATTGAAATTATGTATAAGTAAATAAGTTGAGTAATAAAACAATAATATCTTTTTCTAAAATGTTTCTTTTCTAAGCATATTTGTTAGAATACTGTTTTAAAAAATGTCATTTATATACAAATATTTAAGCTATGAGCTTAAAATATTATTACTATAATCATGTAGTCTATTTTTCTAATGAGATAGGCAGGTCAACACATGGTGAGGTGAAAGGGGTAATTTCTGTCGTATTTAAATTGTAAACATGTAATACAGTTTAGTCTAGTAAAATAAGCTGATTGAGTCGGGTTAGGTAGCAAGTCATAACAGGTTGAGGTCAGGATGAATTTAAAGTAAAATCCATTTGGACCTAAATATATCATTTTTTAAAAACCTTAGTTTAGTTTAAGTCAAAATATGTTATAACTAAACAAATAGTATATTTAAGTATTATTTAGTGATTTTTTTATCAACATATAGTTTTAATCATTTTTATCTATTTCAATCCATTCTATTCACATAATTTTTTAAAATATATTAATCTAGACCCATATTGTGTTACAAGAGTGTCCATCTCAACCTCCTATATGTAATGGTAGTATCTATTTTAATTCAAATTACAATAATTATTTTTAATCAGACCAACTCATTTATCTTGGTTTAGGTCAAGATTATCATCTATAATATTGTTATCATCAGGCTAACTGGGTTTAACATATAAAAATATATATATTTATATCTTGTTTCTATATTTATTATTGTTAAACTTAAAACGTGATAAGTTTAACGTTTAAATTCATGTAGTGTAACCAATTCGCAACTGTTTTACATTTAGAATAGGCAAAATTAAATAACATTTGAATGACAAAAATGTAGCCAACAAGAAAACATGGCATTAAATAATAGTTTAATTTGCAGGAAATGAGAAAACTATAAACTTAAAAATTGCAGGTTCCACTGGCAATAATATAGCAAGTGCTCTTTCTTTTCAAAACACATAAATTGAACACCTACATTATATCATTTTTGGTTGTCATCAAAAGAAATTGGGTGTCATCTTAATGGCATTAAAAAGATGGATAACACAACTAGTAGAGTATAGATATAGAATAGGGAATGCAATCATCTTAGACTATATGACACCTACATAATACATTGTATCGTTTTTGGTCCGTTTAGATAAACAGGTTGGTGTGTCAAACACTTGGTGGGTGGTAGTTAGGTTGTAGAAGTTATAATAAAGTTGTAAGTGTTTAATTTGCTGATTAAATCACTCTTCACATGACAATTTTTTAGGTCTATAATAGGTGGATATAGTCAAATCTTACATGTATTTCTTAGAAAATAGACATATAAGCTATTAACATAAGTGAAATGGTGGCATGATAAGTGGCCACATATGTTGTTTCATAATATCACAAGACATAATATTAAAGATCAAACACATCTACATGAAATATAGTAAATGCATAAACACACATAGTTCTCCCAAAATATGATAAGAATCTACATCTTTAGCATATTTTTACTCAACATCTAAAATATGTTCTAAAAATCCTTATTCTTAATCTTACATCTCCACACACTTTTATTCGGAACCATATCCTCAGAAAGGTGCAATTACAACAAATCCTGCCAAATCTGTTTATTTCATGTCAGTTTAGGCCTATCTCTACCCAAAATCATTCAGTCTCCATCCATTATCTTATTTGTTATGTCGGCCACTTCTTATCTCTCTCAAAAAACGTTATTTCTTATCAAGTCTAACATTTTATATTTAGACCTATGTCTTAACATTTTCATATTTGTTGTCTTCATCTGACATGATTTTGTTTTTTGTTGGCTCAATAATCTATTTCATGTAACATAGCAAGCAAAGCATGACCCTGCCCTCAAAGATGAACCTAAAATTTGATAATTTTCAAGGGAAATTATGTTTATGACAATTGAAACATGTAACAAGTTAAAATACCATTTGAATGACAAAGATCTAGCCAACAAGAAAACCAAGCATTTAATAATATTTCAATTTGTAGTAAATGAGAAAACTATAAACCTTTAAATTGCAGGTTCCACAAGAAATAGAATAGTAAGTGCTCTTTCTTTTTAAAAAAAGTTAGGTATTAAAATATAAGGATCCCACCAACACTAAATTATGCTTTGATGACATTTATAAAGGCTGATGCTAGAGATCCAGGGCATAAAATAAATTGAATGTAAGTTCCATACTTACCTTATTTAGTTAAATATTCAGCAAGTTAAATGCTGATAAATCTTTTTTTAACGGCTTAGTAGAACAACAATCAAGACTGGATTTCAACCGTTCCATCAAATTTGAGACTTTGAGGCATATGCCCGAACCTACTATACGAGAAGCTCCACAACTGAATAAACATCCTGACCTTGTATCGACAAATATGCGTCGACTAGAATTCGAACCCAATACCTTTTATAAAGAAGTCAAAAGAGTATTATTAGGCTAAAACTCCTTTAGTAACCCTAACATAATATAATTAATTGAGGCACTTTTCAAACTTCTGGACATTCTGCTATACATTTTCTACCTAAATTCCTTTCTTAATAACATTGTTATGTTATAATAGTGAATATAGCTTTATTAGTTAAGTTAAATTATATGTTAACTTTAGTCGATTTTTAACTTTTATAATTTTATTTTCTTTTTATTAACTTCAATTTTGTTTTTAGCAAAATTTTAGATCAAATCGATAATTACATTTTCTTAAAATTACAGATCAATTTAATGATTTAAAAGTATTTTAATTGATATTAATATATAGATCAAGTTTTTCTACAATTGATTTATTATTTACATTAAATTAATTATTTTAAATAGTATTTAGTTATTTAGATTAAATCCTGAAACAAATTATGTTTATCGTTATCTCAAGAACCAAAAATTTTAGAACAATACGAACAATTATTTTGGAAGCAAAATATTACTTTTTTATATTAATTTTAAAATATAAACATCAAATTTTTATTATAATTTTATATCCAATGAGATATATTAGATATAGAAGTTTGCATAAATAATTAAACATATTTTTTTAATCAGTAAATTTGATATACTTAAGTCGATCAGGTTGGTTCGGATCAGTGGCGGAGCTTGACTAAGATCCTAGGGGGCGAATTTTTTTTCCAGAGGGCGAAATAAAGGTTTTTAAAAAAGTTTACACTAAGTATCGGGAAATATACACTACTGTACGAAAAAACAGGGGGGCTCTTGCCTGAACTAAGTCTCGCCCCTGACTTCGGATCCAGGTGGCTTAGAAGTTTTCGATCGGGTTCGGATCTGGAGCATGCTCTGGATTAGCATCAGTCGACAACTATGAAATTAATCATTCTAATTAAATAAAAACATTTCAATCACCTCATCATATTCTTTGGTTTTAAACCCCTAAAAGACGCTTTAATTTCGATATTATTCAAAAATTACTTAACTTCGCTATTATTTAGTGTGATTTTAAGTATTTGTGAGTTTAAGCTGAAACTACACATAAATATTAGAAGTCTAAGAATCATAATAAAGATTAATATTTTTTTAATTAAGTTCAATAACTAATAACTAGATGTAAAAAAAGCTAATCATAATTGTATTTTTGACTAATACGTTATTATTGGAACATTTTTAGCAATTTTACATATTTCACTTTATATAAAAATACTAGGTTAATATCCCATGTATTACACGGGTTGAATAAAAAATAATAAATAGTCAATAATAATATGATTAAAAGTTTATATAGTTTAATACGTATGTAATAAAATAATAATAATATTTATTTAAACACTAATTTTATTAAAAAATTTTTTTGAATATTTCGCTTTGAAAAACAATAATTGAATATTTTATATTTCATAATAATTTGGATTCTAAAAAAATGTACTCGTTTAAAATTAATATATTTTTTAATGCTTTAAAAACTCTTTTAATATAAAAATGTATAAAAGTATATTTAATATTTAATATTATTATTATTGAATATTGATGAATTTAATAGGAGCGTGATATGGGAAAATTTTATAAGGATAGTCTAGGAAAGTGAAATGTGGCACATTTTATTTTGATTTATTAGTATAGATATTTAACTTTAAATGCTAACGAGAGACTCATTTATTTGGAGAAGTTCTTGCCTTTTAAATAGAACTAGTAAAGTAACCGCCGCGTTGCGGCGATACCAAAACCAAGGCCGCCCCTGGGTAGAGGTGATGTGGGTAACCGCACTGGCCCGACAATTTTGGGAACCCGTAATTTAATTTTTTTAATATACTAAATATTTTATATTAAAAACACATGACTTAAGGATTACAAAAATGAATTTATTTTAAAGTGTAGTAAATTACTTTCATGTCCTTTAAACTATTGGTGTTTATCGGTTCGGTTAATTAATGGTGTATTCGGTTCGGTTTAATTGTTTTCCAATTTTTTTCCTATCCGAAAATCAAACCGAATTTGAGAAGTGGTTCGGTTAGGTTTCGGTTAAATCCGAATAAGCCGATAAAAAAACCAAATAAATAGGTTAAAATTTGAATAAATCGATTAAAAACTAAATAAAGCGGTTAAATCCGAAGAAACCTAATTCAGCTTATATACATTATTAATAAGGCAATAAATTTAAATCTAAATTTTGTTTAATCGTTTAACCAAACAGACCGAATTCAAGACCGCCCATGAAAGGGAACCCCTTTTTTTCTCGCCCCAGGCCCCTAAATTTTTTTTGGTTCTCGGGGCCGGCTCTGATCAAAACGTAATAGACTTGGAATTTATTTCGTCAAATGAAAACACATTATATTTGACATAACTTATCTCCTAAAATAATTTACGTTACGTGCTATATTTGACCCAACTTGTCTTCTAAAAATTTTTGTATTGAAACGTGTATCAACACCGAATTTATAGAAACTCTTACGTAAAACTAAACACCTAAGAAATTATTAATTTTAGCTAAGAAAAAAATGGGTAAATTAAAAACGTTAGAAACTTGAGGAAGTTAAAGCAACATTTTACAAAGTTTTTAGAAAATTGAGAAAGTAAAAGTGTGAACCCCGAAAGCATATGATGGAAATTTAAAGTTTAGATATAAGTTTTGACAACAGTGACTGTTTATGGAGGAGCGATTTGATAACGACGGACTGTCAAAAAAATGAAAAAAAGAGATAGAAAAAGAAGAAAATAAGGGATGTTGAAAAGAAAAATAAGAAAAATGATGGAAATTTAAAGTTTAGGTATCAGTTTTGACAACAATGACTGTTTATGGAGGAGCGATTTGATAACGGCGGACTGTCAAAAAAAATGAAAAAAAAGAGATGAAAAAGAAGAAAATAAGGGTTGTTGAAAAGAAAAATAAGAAAAATGTGAGAAAATGAAAGTAGGAAAAAAAACGTTAGGGGAGGGATTCAAACCCAGCTCCAAAACATCACGCTGGCGTCTTGAATTTATACTGTTGAATGAAAACATATTGTATTTAACTCAGATTGTTTCCAAACAAAATTCATGTTGAAACTTATACAAACTAAAAATGTACATAACATAAGCACGAAAACGTATGTTATTTAACCCGAGTGGTTTCTGAATTTTTTTACATAAAACGTGAATCAAATTAAATTTATATCGACACATAATTGGCATTTGGTTGTTCAAAATTTTAGAAATTCATGAGAGTCAAAATGACATTATAAAAAGTTTTTGAAAGTTGACAAGTGAAAATGCCATCCCAAAATACAAAAAAATAAATAAATAAAACTGAAACCTTACAAAAAAAAAAATGGCGTAGGAAACGCTCGAACTTGCATCTACTCTTTCAAAAAGAAATTACCAGTTCCTCTATGCCTAACTTGATGATTACCTTTGAAAAGAAATTGAATATATATTTAAACAGATTGAGTTGGATATATATATGATTGGTCGCCGACGTTGGATTTTATTATATATATAATGTCTTAATTGATTTAAAGTAGATTAAGTTGATTGTTAGAAATTCTAAAAAGAATTTAACTTTACACTATTGCTATTATATGAATGATTTCAAAATTTTAACTTTTTTTTTTCAAACAATTTAATTTACTTCTGATATTAATGTTCATTGCAACACTCAAACCTTCACTATTTAGAGGGTGAAGTTTCATTTCCATATTTTTTAGCACTTTAAAATTTACCTTTGATTTACCAAACTTTCAGTTTTTGTGATTGTATGTTCATAACATATGGTAACCTCTGAACTATTAACTGTTGAATATGTAAGATGTCTGAATGGTTAAAAGACTTTGAACTAATAAGTGTTGAATCAGTTAAAATTGTTTGGTTGAATATCTGAACGACTATACAGAGGAGAGATGTTGTCGGACAGGAAAGGTCTTCGTCGTCGTCAGAGAGGAGAGGTTTTCGTCGTAGAGGATGGAGAGGTGGTGAGGAGTCGGCCCCTTCTACTAAGACTCATTCAGACCCATTCAAATGCACATTCAGACATTTCTTTTTATTCAAATGTTTGAATCAAATGGTCTGAATCCGACCGATTCAGACATGACCTCATTAAAACCGTACCAAACAGTCCCGTAGTTTATGTTGATGTGGTTAATGGCGTTTTCATTAATAAAAACACTCTTATTCATATATTATATCTCTTATCAAATAAGCAACTTATTAATGGTATATACTCGTTTCACAAAATTTTTATTATTTTTTAAATGAAAAAAAATGATGTAATAACAAACTTGGTAAATCGCACGGTTGGCACCAAAGAGTACTTAGTTCATAAACTGCAATTTTATTCACAAGATAACATTTAAATCAATTACATCATTATCATAGAAAAAAGTGAAATCAAATTGAACTAAACATTGTAATGGGATGTGAATTTTCATTCGAGTAGTCTTCTAACTCGACATCTCGTGCCTATCATATTTCATGAACATTTGTCATATGTTTAATTTTTATGTAGACATGCATGTTAATCAAATTAGCTTTAAGTTTTAATTTTATAATTATCTTTAAAAAAAATAACATTATTTATAACAAAGGTTCATATCATATTTAACAAATCATAGAAGTAAAACATAACATACTTAAAATCACTTTTGTAGCACAACATAACATAATGATAGTTTTTACATCTTATTTTATACTTACCATCATCAAACTTTACATATCTTGCATTTTCTACATACATCGTCTTTTGTGCACATATTAAGAGTAATCGTCACCACTTCATCTCAATTCTACCGTTTCCATAAGAGGAAGCGTTCTTTTTTTGTCTTCAAATGTGTCGATGAGATCTGCCAGTGCCATAGGTCAAATCGGATATGTCACTATTGTAATATTTGTTGGAGACTCAAATGATGGATATGCAAGCATGATAACTTATATGTTGTTTTATATCTCCATGAACGCCCCTTTTTGCCACCGAAATCAACCAATGCCATTGCCGAGCCAAACAATCACAATAGTTGAACCAATAAAGAACGATCCTATCGTTCAGTAGTTTAATTAAAAAAAAACGGCAGCACATATTCCAATTTGCTTGCTAAAAACAGAAAAAACACCCAACTCGTGTAATTATATAGAGAACACAATTACAAATATGATGTGTTTCATAAAATAAATAAACAATTAGAGAGATTCCCATCCCATGCTCCAAATCTGCTGGTGATTGTTCAAAAAATCAAGCACTATACTATACAAAAACTCGAAACGATAACGCAAGTGGATGTAAAAGAACAGAACCGTATATCAGGCATTTGATCAAGGTATAACCATGGATTTTCCTCGAGGTGTAGAACGGCTTCTAATAAATTTGGGAACCGAGGGGTTGCTGCCTTCGTTTCCATTCTTTGCACCATTTGAGGATTTGTTTTCATTTCTTCCTGGTTCCCTGTGGTTGGTTAAAACATAAGACCAAAGTTCATTCAATGCTGAAGTTTAAAACTATTGGGTGTAAATGAGCCGGTCTAATCGAGCTTGACTCATAAAAGCTTTATTTGAGCCAAGGCTAACATGCAGCTCGTTTAATAAACAGCAAGCTTGAGTCATAATGAGCTCAATATATTATTATTACACATGGGTTGAGCTCATGCTCTACACTTGGGTGGGCCGGGCATGGCAAGATGAATAATATGTCAAAACGTTTGGGTTAACTAGAAACACTTATTATCGATTTTTTTTATTAGTATGTCAAATGTTTAAAAAATTTGCCTGTTTCCTTAATAATCTAATTTTTGGAATAAAATACAACAACAACAACAACCTTACCCTGTATATTCCCACTTTTCAGTAGGGTCTGGGGGGAAGGATAGATACAAACCTTACCCCTATCCCAATTGGGATAGAGAGGCTGCTCTGAAAGAGTCCCCGGCTCAAAGTAATCGTTTGAAGTTGATAATCCCAATGATTTTAACGCTATTTTCACAAAATAATTGAAATAACGTTAAAATTAGTGCACTTTTACTTTTGTCTCTTAAGGGCCCACACATATATACATTATATGCGTGCACCACAAATGGGGCATAATTTTTGGAATAAAATGATGGGCAAAAATCCAAAAACCAATATGGGCTTCCATTTTCTACTTAATAAGTTAAAGGTCCCTAAAATTTGTAGTTGCCCGATCAAATCTCTTAACTTGTAGAACAAAAAAAAAAAACCGTCCTTGTAAAATATCTTTTTCATGCATGATTATTTCCTTCAAATTGAAAGAATTTAACAGAAAGATGCTTCTTTTTCGCGTTGATTAATTCCCTTAAACCGTTCCTGTTTTAGTTTTTTTCTTTAAATCTTTTTGGTTTGTTATTATATAAACATAACCAACATAAATCCTTATCATAGAAGGGTCAATATTGACTCTAAATTTATAGTTACAGTTGTTTACAAAACTCAGAGTCAGGGTCAGTTGGGGTCTTTCAGGAAGTAGGCTCTCAATCTCATTTATAGGAGGAAGAATTTGCCTTTATCCCAACATTCCCAAACCCTGCTATTATAGTGAGATTTTGTTAGGTATGTAAGCTTGTTAGTTATATACAACAATCAAAGATTTCAGTACCTGATTTCCACAACATGAAAATTTCGTGAAGAGCTTCGTTGAAGTTTTTTTACCCCTGCCGGCACATGCAGCCTATTCGAATTATGCTCATTTTCTGTCTCCGAAAAATCGCTTCTTTGACCTTCTTCAACAGTTTGACCAACATCCATATCAGAGAGCATTGTCTGCTTAATTGGCTGTTGACGTTTTGCTTTGACCTGATTGTTCTTGAGCTTAAGCATTTTCTTAAACTGCTCTTCCTCTTGCTCTTGATAATTAGCTTTCCTAGAATTAATTCTTGGATGATTATGTAATGCCTCAGCAAAGTTATCTTGTGAACTTAAATACTCTTTTTTATTATCGGTTGAGGGTAAATTTGGTAATGTGGCTAGAGATCTATTGATGAAAGTCCGAGTAGGATTTTGTGTTTTTGTGAACGGAGGATTGGCGAGTGTTTCGGCCTTAATCCTAGATTTTAAGTGAGCTCCTCTATCGGTAGATATCGATCTCCTGATAGGAGGAGATTGTGATCCTTCTTCAGCTAGAAGGGGCATTTTAGGAATATAATCTTTGTCTGTAAACTTTGAGGGCAAACGAGCCTTCCTTTGCTTACTTGATGAACAGCTTCTAACCTGCTATTAAAAGGAAAATATTTTTTTGATCTTAGACAAATACAATTGAAACTGTTCAATATTCATCTACAGCATTACACATGAAAAGTTTGACCCATTTATATATGAAATTGTCCGTGTGATGTGATAACCTCAAAATATTGGTTTAGGACAGGATTTACCCTTACACTAAGGGTGAAAAAGAGTTAAAGTTCTGTAAAGGACAAAACAGTCGAAAGTAATATCTAGATGTACATTAAAAAAAAAAAAAAGAAAACAAAAAAGAAAAAAAAAAAGAGACAGAAACCACTCTCAAATTTGGGTTGATCTTGGCTGGATTTGGTTTCAAATGGATTAAAGTCCGTTAAACTAAAGTAGCTAAAAAAAGGGAAGCGGGTTGAACGTCAACCTAAAGTCTATTACCAATGCATCCTTTCCTAAATTATTATATTTAAAGATATATTATCATTGTAAAACAGTTTAAAAATGGAGAAAATATCTGGATGAACCTGACTGACCAGTTTCAACATGCCCACATTGTCACCTCTAAGACTAACCTCTATAAGCTTACTATCATCAACATGGCTCTGATTATTATCGGGCCTTGAACTGTTCATATGATTAAATCTTGGCATGTGAATGGGTGAGATTGCAGCTCTTGCATTCTGGCTTCTTAATTGCTCTAATTCAGCCTCCTTTTTCTCTAACAATAGCTTCATATTGGATATCTGAGTGAACAAATGGAACAAGTCAAAAAAAATGCAGCAGATCAAGACACAAAAACTATAATAATGTATCGAATTAAAACACATTAATTAATTTACTGACTTAATAATTATACTTGCATAAATAGTCTAGTTTTACTAATTTAGTGGACACACATAAATCGTCTAGGTTAACTACACCAAAATGTATTTAACTTGACGAAAATGAAAATTGTGTGTAGCAAACCACAGGGTAGGGGCGTTAATAAACCACACAAACTAACTGAACCGCCCAAACCAAAGCAAGTTGGCCGGTTCATTTCACAGTTTGGTTTTTTGGTTGAACGGTTAAATCCAGTGAAGAGGTTAGAACCAGCCAAGTAAACCAAAATCAGTCGTTTAATTTGTGCTATTTATATAAATCTTCATTTTTGGAATATGTAGTTATGGATCTGTATTACAATCATGAACATTAATCATCACTTTATATTTTTTAATGCAAACCAAGGAGCATAAATTTTTTTCTTAAATGGTTCAAACCATAAACCGATCATCTATCATAAACATATCACATAAGCAAGAAACCGGTCATCTTGTGTTCAAAATACCAAATTAATCCGTTTCAAAAAGTTTAAATACCACGCAAAAAAAAAGATGACATGACAAGTCATCTCATTAGAAAATGGGCTAGTTTCGTAAATATACTATTTTACAAGGGAATAGTTTAAAAAAATATAGTGAAAAGCCATCCCATCCAACTAATAGGTGAATGTTTAACCTCTTCTTTCATCTCCTTGATTTCACCAGCTTCTTTATTAGATTTTGCAGCACCTAATTCAATTGAGGCAACCCTTTCAGCAAATTTAAGGGTGCTAATTGTCTCGCCAATTGCACTAGTCTCCGGATTTATATGCACAAACATAAGTGTTTTAGCATGTCCACCTACAAAAGAGGATGAACATTTGTGACAAATGGTGAGATGAGAAGAGATATAGTAGCTGTGGCATTATACATAGTTTGGGGAGATTGAATAATGGGTCAAAATGGGTTCTGGTTAAAACTATTCTTAGTACAAGTGAATTAGTTGGACTTTGTTTATTCTGTTAAAAAGCCATGCAAAATTGATCATTAGATATGATTACAGAAACAATATAGTTACAATTGTAATCTAAATATACTTCTAGGCTCAAAATGTATACTATTGAGTAAGAATTCCCCTTTATTTCACCCCTTCGAGATTAAACACACAAATGATACACTAACAAGTGAATGGGTCAAAATTGACGCCTCTATCTTTTAGCATAAATCATTGTATAAAAACAATTTAGGAGAACAGATGCATCAAAATAAGACTTTGAGCAACTTTAACCCATTTAACCCAGTTTGACGTGTTACCCTTGTAGATAAATTTGTTAAGTGACCTGGAGGACAAATCCTAAACCTGACAAGCAAACTTGAATCTTCCAGGACAGGTAATAGGGTAGATAGACCAGGTATGAGATTAGTTTTAAAAGTTTTCATGATACAGAAAGGGTATGGTAGTAGACTAGTAGGTGATACTCGGCCTAATTCCCCAAAACACACATACCTATTCCCGAAACATACCAGTAAACATTTTCTACATTTTTTGTTGTCCATTGTCTTTGACTCTTTGCGTGATAAAGTATTCCACTAATCCTACAACTTTAAGTTCATAAATTTATATCCTTAGGTAATAAAATTATATAAATATCAAAAGTAGTAAGAAATGTACTTACAACACAACACAACACAACACAACACGTACCCAGTGTAATCCCACTTTTTGCAGGGTCTGGGGGGAGGGATGAAAATAAACCTTACCCCTACCCCAAAGAGGTAGAGAGGCTGCTTCGTAGAAGACCCCCGTAGTAAGAAATGTACTTAAGAAAACCCAATTTGATCTTTAACTAAATTACGAGTATAATCAATACCATTTTAAAATCGAGTATGGAGCTGGGTTACCATTACTGGAACCATTTCCATCCCCAATTTGAACCATATGAAATATGAAAGAAAAACAACTCATATCTACGCATTTATAAGTAAACCAAAAAAAAACTCTACAGCTAAACGCAACATAAAACTTCATATAAAAACAAGTAAGAAAGTTGCATGCATTAAATATATATTGTTGGCCACTTTTGAGCCAATTGACATGTGCGACTGGTTCCCCTTTATAAATTTTATATGAATTAACTGAGATAAAGCACTATCCAAATGGGTTGACATTGCCATCTCTATGTTAGCATAAATCTTTGTAGGAAAACAATTTTGGTTATATGCATTAAAAATAGCTTTGGGCATTTGAAACTCATTTGACCCACTTGACATGTTCCCCTTTTAGCTGATTAGTTATTTGACTTCTTTGAGATGAAATCCCCACAAAAAATATAACCCATTTATATGTAAATCACTCGAAATTGCACCTCTAACCCAAATTACCCATTTAGGATGTTGCATACATTAAAAATGGGCTGAAGATGACTTTTGATCTAGTTAACATTTCAACACTCATATCCCTTTATCAAAAAGTTTTATGTGAACAGTATGATATAAGATCTTACCCAAATTAGCATTGAAATATGTGGTGGTTTAGTTACCCACCACTAAGGAGACAGGTCGAAACTACCACCTCTATTTTCTTAATATTTAAAGTAGACTGATAGTAAACTCTTACCCAAAGAATCTTGCAATACTTGAGTAAGTTTGCTATTTCTGTAAGGAATGTGTGTGCTCTTTTGTGCAAGAGCAGAAATGACATCTCCAAGTGCAGAGAGAGATTTATTAATATGTTGAGCTTCTTTTAGACGGTCCCCAGTGGCCTCTGATTTGTCCACACGTTCACTCCCAGCTAGATCTACTAAATGAAGGCAACCCTTTAAAGTAGATCCAGAAACTAGTTCTTTTCCTCGGATATGGACGGTCAGAACACTGAGAGGAAACAATTGAGAAAGTTATTAAACCGTGAATTTTCCTTGCAAGAGACGGTGTTAATGCAAGAAATTAGTCAAATCTAGGTGGGGGTCAGTAAAGTAAAGCACTAAAGCCCATAACAAGTGTTTTAAGTTAAGCTGAAAAATACTTTTTGTGGTCTATTTAGACGAAAACAAACTGTATGAAACAGAAACCAACTTTATATCTTCACAGTTTCCTGATTTTAGCAACCAACTTCCGGTTAGGCACAAAAAAGAAATTAGCTTACACCTTTGGCAGCCAACCTCAAATTAACAGACTTTACTAGTAAATAGCTGATGTTTCATACTTTCACTCATTAATGCCATGCTAGCCTTAATGTCACATCACATTTGCAAAAGAATGCTTATGTGAAAAAAGAATTAGTAAAAGACTGAACAAACGAACTTTTATAAAAACGTGTACGTAAAAACAATATTAGATGTCAATCATATGTGGCAAATAAATAGACACCAAGTGACAAATAAGATGCCACATCCCCAACTTTTTAACATCGACTAAAAAATGCCTACTATTAAAAAAATGCGATGTGTTTAACGGTGTAATTTTTAACGGGTCATTTATTGCTACAGCAGGTAACAAAACGTAACTTGGTTGCTATTATTTGGTAGTAAATGTTTGTTACTAATTTTGAGTCTAACAAAATTGGTTGTTAAAATCAGGAAAAAATTGTAAAGCATGTTTCTGTCTTGTGCAATTTTCACTTTGAAAAAGTTTAGAAATAAATATTGTGTTAACTAGTTTTACAATAATAATCAAACAAATTAAAAGGATGAATGCTTTAGAAAAAACTTTGGCAACTTTCAACCCCTTTGTCTACTTCAGCCTGTTTGTTTCCCTTCCAGTTATATATTTTGCTTCATTACGTTTTAAACAAACATATGGTCATAAATGCCACCTGTGATTCTGTAAATATAAAAATAAAGATACTATACCTGTGAGAACGGCTACTTCGTTCATTTAAAGCAGTAGCACCAACAGCACGATTTCTTTGGCCAATTTTCATTAAATCAAGAACATCTTGAGTGCATTTAACAGAAACCAAAGATGCATCAGGAACATTGAGGCCATTTAGCTGGGATTTATTTCGTATATCCAGCGTGTAGATGATCAAGGCATAACAACGGGCCATTTAGTAATACCACAAAGATGGAAACTAGAGAGGATGTTTAAGTTTTTAAACTGGTTATAAGATGTAAGTGTGATAAAATTTGGTGGGTTGAGTATCGAGTCAAATCAGGTTACTTTTTCCAAAAATTATAACTTTATAAGTACAGTGTGTCAAATATGATTACATGAAATTTTATTTAAGTAATAAACTAACAATTTGAATAAAATGATTAAGTAGGTTTTATTTTTTATAAATACAATGTTGACAGCTTTCAATCCGTTGGAACTGTTCTATTTTTGACTATACCTTTCTTATATTACCGTTGAGCCATTAGAGATAATACAGAACCTAAATCAAATCAGTATAAGTATAAGTAGGGTTTACTATTCCACCTCTGGTGAGAAGGAAAAAAAGTATAAGGATATCTTCTATGGGAACCATCAATTACCAAGAGATCTCTCACTTGTTCATTATATATTTCAATCATTTGAACTCCAACTTCATATTTTATTAAATTCTTCCTTGTTTCAGTTAATTGAAATAGATCTTGTAGGGCCCGGTAGTTCACACCCCATGTTTCCTTTGTTGTTATGTCAGGGCCACTCTACACTTACAAAAAAGATGATGTTAGTGTCAATCTCATGCAAATATAAACAGAGGTAATATAACAAGCTGAGGACACAAAACGGAGGTTCGATGGGTGAGGTTAAGTTTGACCCAAAATAATTTTTGTTCAAAACTTTTCACCATTTTTTTAACAATTGGTGTGTCATATATGATAACAAAATTTAAATAATCACAATAATAATCTATTATTTTGGATGAAGTTATTTAAGAGGGCTTTATTCATAAAAAGTGCACATATGTAGTCCTCTCATGTAGAAGATAATATAACAAGTTGAGGTGGCAGAAAAGGCAGGCTCAGGAACAGACCAGACTGGTCAAATTAATATTCAGGTTGGGTTGTAGCGGCACGAACCACTTTTTTTGTAACCTTATTTAAATTGTTGATATTCAGCTAGATGGTTTTAATTTGGAAAGAAAATAAACTATAATCTATTTTTAGTTGAATAAAATAACTTAGAAGGCTTTATACTATCATCCATTAGAACACATTTTAAAAACGTCCTTCAACCAGTCTAAACTCTTTATTCTGTCTCCTTTTTTAGCATCTGATTATACCTGTTGGACCCACTAGAGATAAAACATCATCCAAAACAATCCCATGAATCATGATAACAAGTTATATGTGTAAGATGCCAGAATTAAAGAAAATGCCATAGAAATATCAGATCTGAAAAGATGGTGACTGAATATTTGAGTCAACATAAAAGGGTTAACAATTTTCATCAATTATTACTTACCATTGTGTACGTCTTCCCTGAGCCAGTCTGGCCATATGCAAAGATACAAACATTATAACCATCAAGCACTGATCTAATCAATGGTTGCGTATCTACATAAATTTGCTCTGCAAACAAGTTGGATATATATTAAAAGTTACATTTTGACATATTATATAGAAGTCTGTTTATATCTTTCTGTTCATGAATAATCTTCCAAGCACATTGTAAACCGCTAAAATAAATCAAGTTCTTTAGAGACTAAAATAACTTTCCATGCACGAATTACTGGTGTCATCTAGAACCTGAATAATAACTAATACGGGTTAAGGTTGGTTTTCTTGAATCACTTTTTATACAAAACTATTTCTTAGAAACAATTAGAGTGTCATATGTGCTTTACAAAAAAAGTTATTATGATTTAATAATCTAATTTTATGCATACAAAATTTAAGAGGTTTTGTACGCTAGAAGTAGAGAATTCACAGAAATAATCATCTTCCGAGGTTTGCTTTGCCTCTATTGACCAATTACTCATTTGTAAGTAAATGGGTGGAAAACCTAACAGGAGACAGAGAACATGATGACTAACTTACCTTGAGTTGTGTTCCCTCCAAAAACCTTATTAAAAGTAAATATTTTCCTAGCATCTTTGCCCTGCTTATGACGATTAGCAATCATAATATTTCCATTTTCTCCTATATAATCAACCGTTGACTGATCATCAATTTGCTCATGCAGATAGGGTTTCACCCTACAGTATACTCTTATTGCTCCTAAAAAATACAAAACAAAATAAAAACTCCATTAATGATGAACACTTCCATTAAATAGATGGTTAAAAGAGGCAACATGGGCAGGTCAAGTGACCAACTGATTTGATTTGCAAAAGTTTATTCATAATTAATGTATCAATTAATACTACGAAAGAGAAAAAAAAAATTATTTCAATAATGATCTAAATATCTGAATTAAAAAACTTCAGATGAAATATAGCTAATTTTAAAAATTTATGAAACAGGTGGTCCCTGTGGTATAGTTGTATTGCAACTTTGGTCCTCAAGTTTCATTTATTACACTCCTGGCCAAACCACAGGATCATCCATTTGGGATACAAAACCTAAATTGACCCATGCATAAGTTAACTTAAAAGGTTGAGATTGGAACCTTTAAAGCTGGCTAAGAACAAAAATGCTGACCTTTTAGATCTTGAACTTGATTATAAAGTAGTCGGTTTTCTTCCAAAACCTTTTGGTACGAAGAAGATGCTACTTCAAGATTCTTGGTGTGATGCACTGAGAAAGATGAAATGTTAGTTTATCCTGGTTTTAAGAATAAAATATGTAGGGGTTTTTAAAATAATAACAATTATATCAACAAGTGGTAGCCGGTCAAAGAACGCACCAATTTTCTTAAGCTCTTGTTCCCAGGCTAAATGAGCTTGTTGGACTTCCAATTTTGTCAAATGAAAGCTGGCTTTTAGCTCCTGTGAAACATCCAAGATATAAATTTGATGCAATAGAATAAGATTACTATTTAAACTAACCATTTTAGTCCCTGAGTTTGCTTAAAAATTACAACTGTTATCCAAACTAGTTTTAATTGCACAATCACAGTCCAAAATAGTTTTAATAGCACATGAAGTCCTTCCGTTTATATTGACGATAAGTTTGTTGGACCTATATGCCTAAGACACAACGTGTAACAATGTTACCATTAATATGATATCCCAAAAGGTCACCCACCAAACAAATATAGTATTACACATTTAAACTAGGTTTAACATATACAACCCAATAATTACGTCAAGACTAATATCATTAAGTAAAATAATAATATAAAATAAGCCAACACAATATATATTTATGGAGTTTCATAATACAAGTTTATAAAATCCTTTAATCTTAAAAGGTTTATTATGTAACTTTAATTCCATTATCCAATGCACATTTGACAATGCATTCATATAGTCCTTGTTATTCTAATCCTTGGGAAAAGTTTATGTGGCTTGTTTGACTAAGTCATCTCTTGAAAGTTCCAAGACATTACATAAAATAGGTGTTACAAAAGTTGTTTTTTTAAAAAAGGCGTTCAATTGACTTTCCAAACTATGCTTTTAAATAACAAACATAGAGCCTTTTTGAAGACAACTTGAAAAATAATTCTGCACTTTTAAAAAGGGTGAGGTTGAGATCTTGGAAGGAAGAAGAACAAGAGATATTGTGTAGTAGTTTATTCATAAGAACACTCACTAATCTCTACAAATAATTAGGTGGTATGTTTATGTTCTTAAAGTGATTCAACACATTTGATTCTTGATGTTTTATAAAGGTTTTGGCTAGCAACTTAGATCCATCTTGCTTGGTGTGTTCATCTCTTGGGGTGAAGACACTTGTGTTCATACCATCCTCATTCCTATAGCTATCACTTCTCTACAAAGTTGTTGATTATAAACACCCTATGGTTGTATTTTATTTAAGTTTCAAGAACTACATATGGATCCTTGGTGGGTTTTCGTTTCTTAAAGTATTAGATTTTGACATGTTAAACAAGCTTCCGTTGCAAATGATTTTATAAGATATGTTTAAAACCCAACAAAGTTAACATATAGTACATGTTTAAAGTGAATGGCATTTTATTCTTTTTGCCTTCCAACAATCACTTTCTTCATTATCATTTTCATGATCTCAAAGAGAACTTTTTTTAACAGACAGAAGAAAAATATGCCTACAATGATATTATAAGTGTGTCAGAAGAATGTCGAGGAGAAAATACTAATAATGGTGTTTACCTCAAGCTGTTTTTGTTGAAAATCCAATATCTTTGTTTCCTCACATGAGTAATTTATATTATTCGACATGTCTTTACCCTTTCCACCACATATACAAAACTTGGAAAAATCATTTGATTCCAAACCAGATCTTTGGTCAATATATTTTGAAATGGCTTGTAGGAATTCATGCTTCAATAATGGTTTGCAATTCCCCTTTAACATGCTCTTCAAAAAGACACCAAGCTGAAAAAAGATAATGTGTTTAGTGATTGATTAATATTTGATAACCAATAATTGAAATTCATAATAAATCAACTGTTTTGGATATTACCTGATTTCCTTGAGATATAAGCAACCTCGAGAGATCTTTAACAGCCTTCCTGAGTACTGTCTCGATGACCTAAGATAGATTACCAAACATTACACTTGAGATCCAAGAACACTATCTCAATAGAGGTAAAATAAACAACAAAAATATTGGTTAGAAGTGTGTTGATACAGGAATATTTTTATCTGGTCAAACAGGTAAAATAAACAACAAAAATATTGGTTAGAAAGGGAACATGTTGAAAGACACCCAAAGTGTATTGATTTGTAAAACCCCCTAAACTGTTTTATTAAAGAAGTAGAATCTTATTGGCATAATAAAATTTGAAGAATTCTACAAAATGGACCCTGTGCCTTAAATTTTTCTTGAAAATGATCCCCTACTCCTAATTTTGCCTTTTTCAGATGCATCCTATATTGGTCTAGATGACCTTGGTCTTTCTAAAACTTATTTCATAACACAAAAACACATGAACGCATTTCGTCCTGGGTATATTTGATTAACGATACATGCATGCATTTCGTAAAATAAAAACTATAGTTTAATGCTCATCAAAATTAAAGCCAAAAATCTTCATTTTGGCATTTTCATTAAAATCAGACTCGTGCATAAATTCTTTTAAAGGTTAAAGAGTTTACAAAAAGTAATTCAGGTCAATCGAAATTGACTCGTTGCATAAAACTGTGTTCTAAAAAGTTACTGACCACACACAAGCTACCCATTTGCCACTCCACACAATACAAACATGTACACAATACAAACATGTAAAGCAAATAAAGAACAAACAAATATATAACGAAGCTTACCTACCATTGAATTCAAAGGAAAATCATCAAGTTCATTGGTCTCATTGAGATAAGCCTGTAAAAGCCCAATACTAAACCGGTCAAAGAGTAAAGTAACTGCAGTCAACACTTTTGTTTCCTCAAGAGCTACTTCACTTGATAGATGTAAATACTCAAGTAATTCTTCAAATTGTGACGACTCAGATTCATCTAAAGATTCGTCTGCACTTTCACTGCCAGTTAAAGAATAAGGTGACCCTTTTGGAAAGGATGTGATTCTCACGGTCCCACCATATTTCCAAACACCAACCCCGCCTGATTGCTGCCACTCATGATAACCTTTTAAGCATAAAATGCAGTCTACAACTTTGCCAGATGAGCCACCCTGCAAACACCACCAAAGTTTGTTGATTAAGATACAATGATATCTCAAACGGGTTAAAAAAAAACACAAACACACACACAATGACCCTTATAAACACAACATTTCAAATGGATTGAAAGTCACCCAAAGTTTAAATTTAAAGCATACAGCCTCCTAAATTATATTTGTTCAAAATTTAGCTTAAGATTGTACCATTTTTTGTTGTTCGAAATTTAGCTTACGATTGTACCATTTTTTGTTTGTGCAATCATATTTGCACATTAATCGTTGACCAACATTTAACTTTACACATTGGGTAGTTTTTACCCATTTAAAATCTGGTTACTTTTAGAGAAAAAAACTTAGAGGTTGGTTAGTTTTAGAGAAAAAGTTAGTTACCTAACACCAAAAAAAATATGGTGAGGACCTCATTGTTCCATTTGCCCTTTATTATTTATAAAGAATCTTAGAATACGGACAAAAAGTGACCAGGGATTTCAACCCCTCTCAAAAAATGGTCTTTTTCATCTTGAACCCTATTTTGACCCCTTAGCCAGCCCATTTTGCCACTTTTAGCCGCATGTGACTGTAGTATATAAGCATCTTTTTCAATATAATCCATCATATGTTTGAGTTACATAAACTATCTGCAACTTACTGTTACTACGAGTCTATGACTACTCATGCATCAATAATCAATAAAGCAATGAAATCATTATACGGAAGCAATAATTCAACCAAGGAATAGTTTGCTATCAACTGTTATTTAGGATGGATATCTTGGAAAGAGTTAATCACACCAAAATCTAATTTACTTCCATTTTCTTTTTATATACAAGAAAAGTAGTTTTTTCCCCTCCTGTAACATGCAACATACTTTCCATTTATTTACCACTATTCAGTAACTTCTATAGATAGGTACAGTCGTGACTTGCACCATTTGCCTATTAAACAATCGCATAACTCATACAGAAACCTAAATAGTTTCTGTCCATGAGAGTCAAACAAATTAAAAATAATACAAGACAGAAAAAAGAAACTAAAAGACAAACTCACCTTTTCTAGATCAGATACCTCGAAGGTAAGAAGCTTCATTCGACCAACAGCAACTAAAAAATTCCGCATGTTTTCAAAATACTGAATTGCTGTTTGTGCCGCCCCCTCCGTGTCGATGATTGGAATTTCTACCACCTTACAGAATTTCCCCAACAATTAGTAAACCAGTGTTCAATCAGACCACTGGAAACCGGACACATAAAATTTTCAATTGACAGCAGTTGAACCGCTTTCATTTGAACCAACCAGTTAACAGACAGGTCCGAAAACTAGACCAGGTGGGATCAAGTTATTTACAGTGTTTCCTGCTTCTTGCATTAAACCCTAAAGACGGTCGGTTTGACGACCAGGCCGGTTATCAAAGTATTGCATTAAACTAGATTTCCTAAATATATCTTAATTATGTGTTAATGTAACAACGAGATGAACGGACCTTGGGGATTGCACCAGGGTTGACTTTGTTAAGGACATTGCAGAGGATGAGGCCGTTGCGTAGGGATTGGCAGAAGAGCTCCTCTGAGGGTTCGATTGGCAACACCTCCGACGCACCATGGTCCATTTGTCTTAGCCATTCTGCCGCCTGGTTCCTCCTCGCCGCTGTAAAAATTTGGTTATCAGTTTGTTTACAGATTTTGATTTCAATATTTTTGTTTTTGGCACGTATACAAAGATTTCCATCGGACGACGGACTTCCATGGCAACAGGATACAAATAATAAGGCAAGTTTATTTTGAGACTAGAATTATCGCAATTAAGGTTCTACTTTAAGCAAGAATCTGCAGCTCTTCAGAAGTTTTGGGCCTCGGCAAGAGATTGTCAGGTACAAAACAGCTTAGATGTTTTAAAATGGGCATAAATTTATCTAAAATCCATGTTAATTTTTTGAAACGAGGTGGACGAATTAATATTTTTTTACAAAAAATAATTTTTTGGTCGAAAAAATTAACAATAGAACAGAAGAAAAAAAAAGAAAGATGCCCTGTAAACGTTTCGTCCATTGGGTATAGAATGGGTTTTTTTTCCCAATAGTTTCATGTCAATGCCGGTTTGGTTGGAGTTTAATGAGTTGAATATGATTAAAAGTATAAGACTCCAAACCGATCTAATCATATGGTACGCCGGCACGGGTCTATTCGACAATTCGTAACCAGTTCTTGTCAACCAGGTTTCAAAGTCAGGTTCAATCTCAAGTTACAACATACAAGCATTCTGAAATTATCAAAAAGCTTAAACACAATCATAGCCCAGGCCAATATTGTTGTTTCAAAACACTTAAATTATCTATCTTGCTTTCGAAACTACCGAGAGGGCTGGCCTGTTTTCTGTTCCTATCACCAAGAGGCCCAGGAGCAGAGCTGTTGAAAAAGATTACGCCTTGTTAAAAAAATTTAAAAAGTTCTACCCGAAAGAAAGCTTGTTTTTCTAATCGAGCCAGGGGTGGTTCGGCTCTCGCTCCACTTAACAAACAAACAAATTTACCCAGCTCAAAGTTATCGTTTAAAGTTTAATCGATGTTTTAACGTTATTTTCACAAAATAAGTAAAATAACGTTAAAATTAGTGCAATTTTACCTTTGCCTCTTAATGACCTACACATATATACATTATATGCGTGCACCACTTGGCTATACACACACAAAATGTCATGCAGCAAAGAAAATTACTTTGGTTATACCAAAAATCGAACATTCTAGTTTCTAAATATGAAATTAGAGTTATAAAATTAGATTAGTGTTTTCATATATTTATATTTATAACCCTCTTATTGAGCCATTGTAACAAATAATTAAAAAGAGCTCGCAAAAGATGTCTTATCGTGTTTAGCAGGTTAAAAATGACATAATTAATACAAATATAAAACATGAATACAACTTGTTTAACGCTTAACTTGGTGATTTAAGCATAAAAGTTATATGTTTTATGTAGCTGAAAAGAGAAATAATAAAACATAGCTTCTTAATTTTATTATGCTAAAAAACTATAAAATTACATAGTATACTTTATTAGTTTTTTTAATCATGTCTAGTAATTTTTTATCAGGTGTCTGTTTTGCCAGCTCTAAAATTTATAAATGTTTTGACATCTTTTTGAAAAATTTAATTTTATTTATTTATAATTAATATCATAATGATCACCTTGTCCATTTAAAGAGGCACGAACTTTTTCTTTTAGATTTATTCTGGACCGGTCTAACGGGTGTTTTCTCCAATATGTTAATTTTTGGCTTTATTAAAGCAGCGATCATTACGGAATTTGGTCCTCTTACGCATCCACGGATCCACCTAATCAAGTGTGTTTTGTTACTTTTAAATCCTTAAATCTTTGATACAAGTCAAAGGCGTGTTTAGTGATGGGCCTGGGTGGGCTTAAATCAACTTAAAACTCAAGACTCATGAGTATCCACCTCTTTTATAAATTTTACTAGGTTAGTAACCCGTGTAACACACGGGTTGACATAGTGTTAAAGATGCAATTCACAAAAAAATTTAATAAAATGATATAATTACAATCGACATAAAACATTACGAATTCAATCATTTTACCAAGCTTTTTTTCATGTATCGCTATTATATCTCCATAGTTTTGCCTGACATTGTAAAAGTGAAATGATATATAATCAATGAGGATAAATTAAAGAAATAAACCATTATTATTTTTAATTATTTCATTATTTACGTATATATAATTGTATTTTTTATATGTAATTTAAAAGATTGCGAAATTAGTGGATAAATTTAAGTAAACGGGATTGTTGAAAATTTGAAATTAAACCAATAGAATTTATACATTTATTAAATAATTTCTTTAATATTTTAAGTAATGAATATTAGAAGGAGATTGATCTAATCATATTTTAATACAAATTCCAATCCATTTTAATTGTTATAATCATTTCAATTAATAAATGAATATTCAATGAGCCGGGTGTATCTTCTGAAACAGTCTCTCTACCCTTTTTGGGTAAGGATAATGTTTGTGTTCATCTCTCCCCCCAGACTCTAATTTAAAGTGAGATATTACTGGGTATGTTGTTTGTTTGTTATTAATAAATGAATAATAAGTTAAAGTTTTTACTTGTGTTTAAAATATTAACTTATTACAAACAATTGCCGCTATTTGAATTTTTTTTACTTTAATTGATTAAATCATTATATAAATTCTTTATTAAACTTGATAAATAATATGATTACAATTTAAATAAATTCTTTATTTACTTAAAAAACATATTTGAAAACTATGTATTATGATAGTTAAAATATATAATTTTTAAAATTTATTTATTTAACATGTGTAATACACAGGTTTTACCCTAGTTTCTTTTAATCAATTGATAATCTTTTATTGTTTAATTTTAAATTTAAAATAATATTAAATTAAGAGACAATTAATGCTAATAAATTTGTGTTTTATGATAATGGAAATTTTAACTTTTAATGTGGTGATAACATTTGTACAATATCCTATGTGGAATAGTATTAGAGTGACATGTGGCATTTAATGATGTGTATATGCTAATAAAAAGCCATGTGACATTGCATTTACTCTTTTATTAGTAGTAGAAGATTTTACGTATTATTTCAAATATATATATATATACAAACAATTACTGCATAAGCTTTAAATTAAATTTAAAAAAAAATGAATAGTTACTTCTAGGAACGTTTTTCATCCACTACAATTAGCATCTAAACATAAAAATTTTCATAAACACAATTATTTTTTTTCATATCAAAACATAAATTTAATACGGAATGCACTTAAAAAAAACGCAAACTACAATGCAGTTCAAGCACGTTTTGAGTGTATGATGTTTTATAAGTTTGTAAAGATATATATAAAATTGATCTTAGTATAAAAATATTTAAATAAAAAAGTACATAAAAACTTGTACATAATGCATTAGAGATAATAATGTATAATAGGAGAGATAGCAGAGTCGGTTGAAAAAACGACTAAAATAACCAAAAAGAGTCTAAATTAACATAAAACACAAAACCTTCTTGCATATAAATTCATTTTCATTGTCAATATCTTAGATCATGTGTAATATTATGTGATAATCAGCAACGGCGATGACATACAAGACTTTATTTAAATTAGTGAATCTGAGTAAAAAATAGTATATCGTCATTAAATATATACAAAAATTAAAAAGTGGCGCGCCATAATATAAGATGATAATGAAAAAGCTTAGAAAAAACATTTTAGCTCTCATCATTATGACCTCAGTCACATTTTGTCCTATCACACCCTGCTCGTATCGGGGACGGGAACGTTGTGTTACCAAGTAACCACCTTACATCACACTCGGTCACACCGTTTTACATGAGTATTACACTTGACTATGTACATTTATCTTATATTTTTACAAATTTTTATAGTTTTTAGCCTCTAGCTATAAAAGGAAAGAATGTTTTAAAAACAAGTAAGCAAATGAATTTAGGATTTTTTATCATATCTTTTATTTGTTTATAACTCCGTCACCAGATTTTTGTTTTTATGTAAATAAACAACAAGAACGGCTAAAATTTGATTCGACTAGATCTTTAAAAACAGAAAGAAATATATATTTCCCTGTTATCATCGATTTTAATTATTATCGATGGTGTCTGGTTCTGCATGAATCTAATTTAAGCCAATGTTACTATGTTAATAGAAAAAAAAATAATTAATATATAAATAAATAAATAAAAACTTACCTGATGCTTCGGCTTTTCGCTGTGCTAATTCACGATCATCAATATATTCATCAGTGCCATTTGTGCATGAATTGAGAGCTTTAAGTCCTCTGGAATTCTTGCTAGGTGTGTTAAGTATTACAGAATTTAGACAGATTTCCTGTGGCATTATATCTGTATACACACCGGAACTTCAAATTGCCCGGTAAGAACAACGATCTAGGTTAGCTTTACAGAACGAAAACGGTGATCGTAAAACTGACATAAACAATGACAATGATTACATCCGATCCGATAGATTGAAATCGAATTAATTCAAAATTTGAGAATCAACAATGTCCTCACCAGAAACTTCCACCAGCGGACGGCAGCAGGAAGACGGTACGAACTCTCCGGAGACGAATCGGTGATCGTGTTTATAGTGCTGAGTAGGTCAATTAAACCGAAAGAACTACGGTCAGTTTTGGTAATTACAAGCGCAATTGAATTAGATCTTAATCAGGTAAGGCCTCACCGAAAACTTCTAACGGCGGTCAGCAGCGGGAAGACGGTTAGTTCTCGCCGGCGGTGATTATGGTGGTGATTTAGCGTTGATACGATCGATCGGAGAAGGTGTTGAGAATTGAAGTAGGGTTTAGAGATTGAAGATGAAATTGGGGAGGTGAAACGAGCTACTCGTGTTTGATGAATTGAACAACCGATTCAAATTCTGAAATAATGTGGCATTTAGTGCCGGAATGAAAGAGAAAGTGAAAAGTGGATGAATATTTGAAGGAGAGGGGAACGTTGTACAGGGGGGAAGAAAGAGTTGACATATATCCCTGTTTTTTTTTTTTTTCCGTTTCAATAGCTAACTAATCAACTGCCGACTCAAGCATCCGTCTAAAGACATGACGATGAAAAGCCGATAAAACCGGATGGGATTAAGGATCGAATCTAAGGCCTGTGTCTTGTGTCACTAATGATACTATTTGATTACAACCACCACCAAATCACGGTTTAAAAGAAATATTTTTGAGAAAATCTCATTGTGAGATTCGAACTCTGAACCTTATGGTTACTAAATCTTATCTTACCATCAAGATTTCGCTAGGTTGTAATCCATTGGCTGGATATGTAGTTGATCTTTTTTATTTTTATTTATTCGTTCCTAAATAAAAAAGGAGTGATAATTGAACCGGATTTTTTATGGTTTCATTGGTCGGATTGGTCTAACCATTTAACTGGATTCAAATATTTGTTAACATCATTAAAAATATAAATAATTTAAAAATATAAAAAATAGATGAAAACTTCAAATTTTATGAAAGTTTTTACACACACGTTTAAGCATTAAACCATAGTAGTATTTATGTAAATTGATTAATTTTTTTAGTTCAAATTTACACGATAAATGAGGCCTCGTTTGCAGTGCGCGCATATAATGTATATATGTGTCGGTCTCGAGGGACAAAAGTAAAATTGAACTAATTTTTAACGTTATTCTACTTAATTATCGTGAAATCAACGTTAAAAGCGTTGAGTTGGTCAGTTAATTAGACATCATGAGACAAAAGTCTCATTAGAAGCAATATCTCTATTTCTACGAGATAAAGTTGTCTGGATCGTACCCTCCTTAGATCATACATTACATTTGCTAATAAGAAGATACACTGAGTATGATAATGATGATTTACTCAATAAATGATACAACAACAACAAGCGTACCCAGTAAAATCTCACTTAAAGTGGGGTCTGGAAGGGGAAAGATAAAGACATACGTTACCTCTATCTACAAGCAGAATAGAGTCCCCCGCCTCAGAGATTCCGATTTTTTTTTATCAATAAATGATAAGGATGAATTATTTGTAGAATTTCTGAAATGATTAAAGTTACTCTAGTAATGAAGTTATTAAACTTTTATCTTATGACTAAAACTTTCACTTAATCCTTGCTTAAAATCAACGTTTTAGATTTTTCTAGCTAGTATCTTTTCTTTTGGTTTTCACTCTTTATTTTATTTTATATTTTCTCTCTAAACCCTTTGACACAAAACTAGGAATCTTCAAGAATGCTTTTATCGATTTTTATGTTGAAATGTATAATTTTGTAATAAACAACTTATTTTTAATCGATGTTCTCATCGTTCTTTCTCTACCGATGTTGTACTTTAGTTTTGAACAAAAATTTTCATTTTGGATGTAGATATGACCCGATCATGATCTTCGATCACGCGGTTCAACCCCTAGCCACTCTAACCTGTCACACCCCCATCTCTCACTTTCCCTGATATAGTCACTGAATGACGCATGAAGTCGGTAACTGTTGTATCGTGTCACGGAAGCTTGATGGTGAGGTCGTAGAGATGGGTGTGACTGATTGTTACTTTGGTATCATACATCCATGGCAAACCATACACACTATATATTACATCATAACTATAATATTATACATTAAGTTTCAACATTCTTAAACAACATTAACCAGTTATAAGTTGCTAAACGTGTCTTGTAATCGTGCATCCTCACTCTCGCACTTGTTACCTTCTCCCTGAAAAATGTTTTGTAATATAAAAGATCAGCAAGGATGCTGGTGAGTTCATAGATATGATAACGTGATATGATATGCTATGACATGTTGAATATGTAGGCACACACAACTTTATGAATATGATTCATGTCACACCCCGGGCCGGTGGGAACGGATCGGGTTTTCCCGTCGGGCGGAAGGTTCCCGGGGCGCGATATCGGGAGTGATAATCAAATGATCAGATTGTTACATAGCACATGATAAGTAAATGAGAAATGCTAACACATCCATGATATAGAATTACAAGATTAAATTACAATGTATCGTTCATAATTTAATCGAGTAACTCTATCAAAAGAATCAATATAACTATATGTTGTATATGTACAAGATATACAAAAGATGATTCATTGTTCTTGTCACTAAAAGCATGCAACACAAAATAAAGCTAGGTCTTCTAAAAGTCCACTAGCTTAATCCTTGCATGTATATATCTACACATGTTCGTCACCTGAGAAAACATGCATTTAAACAAAGCCAACACTAGGTTGGTGAGTTCATAAGTATGTTAGTTGAAAATCTTGATTCATTCACATGCACAATCACAATGTTTATAATGTTACTTGTATGTTATATGACTACCTGTTCACCAAATGGTTTCTCAATAGTTATGTTTACAAGTATTATATTATCCTAGTAGTGATGCTTATATATAGGGCATATGTAAGGGAACTAAGCCCTAGCCAACATCCCACCACATCACTACTAGAACTCCACACTACTAGCAACACAACTATTGATTTCCATCTCAATTCCCACTTGTTCATCTCATTGTTTATCCCCTGTGATATCATGTATTGAAATATTACAATGAAGAGTTGTTATCATCAAACCGAAGTATTGATAACTCTTATATGTATTAAGGATATTAGATATATTCAATCTGTTCCTTATATTGTTCTGAGTCTTGTAAGTTAACTGTTGATACACTTTTAATCAATAAAAGTATTAGTTAACCATTTGTAATGTATTCTCAATGCAACGTATAGAGGCTAAAAGGAATCCATTGTAATCATCACGTAATCAGACTACAATGCATCCGATTTCCCTCTATCCCGCCGTGTGTTTTCAATGTAGTTAACAAGATTGAATAAGAACTTGTCTTATTACGTTATGTCAACCGATGTGAGAATGATATTGTTATCATGAAGATACGTTATCATGATTATCATTCTGAATGATCCATATGTTCACCATGTTGCCATTAAGCCGTGGTAAGAACTAGTCTTGCCACCCTTAATCCGCTCAGGTGGTGGATTGATAAATGCGATCATACTATCTCATAGTATGTTTTTAGGGTGTAACTAAGTATTATAAGTACTTGACTTATCACATTTAGTCAACTATAACGTGAAATGATATTTAGAAGATATTTTATCTTCTAATCATCCATGTGTTGTGTAGTGTCATCATGTTTCACTGTAGTTGTTCTCATTGTTGTCTGTGTATGAATTGTCTCACTGTTTTCTCATGTAGGAATAACTAAGTGTTGTGAGATAAAATCTTACAAACATGTTATTCTAGTGTGTTGATGAACTATGAAATTATATTATCATATTCATCTGAGTTTCCCTGTTGTCTCATGATCATACAAGCATGCAATGATAGGCGATAATAAACAATTTAATATTATCTAAATCAAAGCATAAACAATATGTTAAGCAAAACTTTTAAACAAGTAAAAGTAAGCATGTTTCTCTGCCCCGAGAGTTTAAAATTTGTAAGATTAAAGTGAAAGGGGCATATGAACTCACCTTGTAGTTGTAGGGTTGACTTAGCTTAATTAAAGAATGCACGCGCTCTTGATTGACTTGAGTTTGTTTTCACGATCCTGTATTGATTTCATGTTGTATGAAATTCTTATAAGTAATAGTTATAACCTTTTGTGTGTGTGTAAGTGTTAGCACTAATATGGCTAACACTCGCAAGTCACGGTCTCCATTTGGCCCCATATACTGTTATGAGTTTTACATATCCACTCACTCGTTTGACTTAATACTTGAATTCACTAATTGAAACATCCAATTATATTGATTTAGATTTATGGTTTTAAGTCCATAACTTTGCCATTCAACCTAAATGTGATTTTAGGTTTATATCCTAATATTTCACATGTTGATTTTGTTAGACCCAAAACAAGTTATTACTTAGCCCATTAATAACCATTTATTCTTTAGTGGGCCGAATGTTAATCTCGTGAGTCTCGTGTTTAACCGTGGGCCACAATGTTATAGGGGTGGGCCGATTGTGGGTCTTGGGCCGTGTAGCTATATATGGGCCGAATAACATGGGCCCAGAATGACATTGGGCTGAATTAATAGGGTGGGTTGAACTAGATGGGCCCAAAGTGTGAGTTGGGCTGAAAGTGTTGGCTGCGTATGAAATAAGTTGGGCCAACTAGTTGTTTTGATTAGGATTGGGTCGCAAGACTCGTGTGGGCTAAAATGGCCCAGCCGATGGTTACTGCATATGTCTCCAATGTTCGCTAACACCAACCAGGGTTCGGCTGAGTCTCTCTCAGCCTTGGTTCGTGGTTCTTGCAATGATAGTAGGGTTCAGCTCTCATTGATGGTTCGGCTGACCATGGTGGTTCGCATAAGGTTCGGTGGAGGTGACTGACTGCAGGTTCGCCATAGGCTCGTGGCTAAGAAGGTTCGGCGGTGTGGTTCAGCAGCTTTCTTGAAAGGTTCGGTCATATACAAGGGTTCGTTGCATGATGTATAACTCGGCTAAGGTTCGTGAGCAACAAAGGTTCGGCTGTTTCACAAATGGTTCGTCTAGTAGGGTTCGTAGCCTTTAGATCCAAGGATGAGGGTTCGACCATGTGCATGATGGTTCGCCCAAGGGTTCGTGAAGTGGTAACAAGGTACGGCAGCTTCATGAGGGTTCGATGGTTGGGATGGTTCGGCTATGGAGACTCCAACAGGTTCGGCCATGCATCCTTTCAGCCTCGTAGCGAACCCGTCACCCAACCATTCCCATTCCGCCCCTCGCCGCTGCAAGTCGCACAACCACAATCGTGGTTATGAGATGATGGTCTCCTCTTAGTTGTACGATGCCAGGTAACCATGGTTAGTCGGTTTAGATGATGGTCGAACAAAATACACACCAAAAACCCTAGATTTCGTAGTCTTTCACGCATCATACCTCCGATTTAGCTGGTGAAAAGCTTAGATCCGTTGTAATTCCTTGTAGAGGGCTTCAAGAGCTTCGCTTGGGTTCGAGAATCATCCAAATCCGTTGAAAAATGAAGAAGATATGAAGAATTTAAGGATGGAATTGGTGGGGGAAAATGGATTCCGAAAATTCTTGTGTAGAGAGAAGGTGAAGGTTGGTGAAATGAAATAAATGGCTTCATTTAGCCCTTAAATACCCCGCGGGTATTCGGGTTCATTTCGGTTGCTCGGTTCGCGTTTTCGTCGCGTATCCGGAATTTTTCGCGTAGTTAATTGTAATAAATAAAAGAAAATTATTTTAATTAATTGATGAGTTTCAAAATTGTAAAATGTTATTTATTTTATTTTATTAAATTAATTTCGATCGTGTCGTGTTTCGTTTCCGTTTCGTCAGATCGCGTCGCCATCGCGCGTATTCGTTCGAATCGTCATTCGAACGAACACGACGATGGTTTTGCTTTCTGACTTTTGTTTTCTACTTCCCAGTCATCATTTCAGAACATTAAACTCACAGATATGTTTGTGTGAATCGTCACCCACGCAAACACACTGTCAGTTCGTTATTCTGAAACGACACTGCAACATTGTTTTAAAATGTATTTCCTCACTGTCGGACTCGACTAGACATCCTGTTTTCATATTGCTTTCACATTGACTTGTCGGCCATCTGATTCCTGTCACCTATGGATATCAGATCGCAACCGATTTGTTTTTGTCATTCGCTTGAACATCGTTGTTTCTCATGTTTAGTTGTGTTAACTGTACTTAAGTTTTCACTTAAATACACACAACTAATGTTTCGAATGCATGTTGTACTTACAGTATTTAAGTTTACACGAAAATACGTACAACTGTTTCTTGTATTTAGAATCCTGTTAATACAAGTATTGTTTACAAACATGTATGTACACATAGTTACTGTTTATAGTACACGTACCGTACGGTCTTGCCGGCCGTTCAGGTACTAGTTGTCACAGTCTCCCCTTGTTAAAGAAATTTCGTCCCGAAATTTAAGCATGAAGGTCGGGCTTTACTTCTTGAACAGGTGGGGATACTTTGTTTTCATGTTGTCCTCGCGCTCCTAGGTAAATTCTAGTCCATGCTTGGAGTTCCATCGAACCTTTACAATAGGGATACGGCTTCGTTTCAGTTTCTTAACTTCACGTTCCATAATCTCTACAGGTTCTTCAATGAAATGTAGTTGCTCATCTACTTGTATCTCTTCCAATGGTATGATCAATGATTCATCTACTAAGCACCTCTTGAGATTTGATACATGAAACACATCGTGTACTCCGCTGAGTTCATCAGGGAGTCGGATTCAGTATGCCACCGGACCTATGCGTTGAGTAATCTCAAACGGTCCGGCATACCTTGGTGCTAGCTTGCCCTTAGCCCCAAAACGAACTACGCCTTTCCATGGGGACACTTTCAACATGACTCGGTCACCCGCATCGAATTCCAAAGGCTTGCGCCGTTTGTCTGCGTAACTCTTTTGGCGGCTACGTGTTGCTTGTAATCGTTGTTGTATCTGGGCTATCTTATCAGTAGTTTCCTGAATAAGTTCAGGCCTAGTAATCCTGTTGTCTCCCACTTCGGTCCAACAGATTGAAGACCGACATTTTTAACCATAGAGTGCTTCAAACGGAGCACATCCAATGTTGCTGTGGTAGCTGTTGTTGTAGGAGAACTCAATAAGAGGTAGGTGTGTGTCCCAACTTCCATCGAAGTCTAGGATGCATGTTCTCAACATATCCTCTAGGGTTTGAATGATGCGCTCGCTTTGTCCATCCGTTTGTGGATGATAAGCAGTGCTCAAGTTAACACTTGTCCCTAAGGATTGTTGCAATGATTGCCAGAACCGCGAAGTAAATCGACTGTCCCGGTCTGAAATAATAGACAATGGCACCCCGTGCCTTACTACTATTTCATCAATGTATAGTCTCGCTAGTTTATCCTTCTTGTATGTCTCTCTGATTGGCAAGAAATGTGCGGACTTGGTCAATCTATCAATGATGACCCAAATCGAATCGTGTCCGCTGGAAGTGCGGGGTAGCTTGGTAATGAAATCCATATCTATTTGTTCCCACTTCCATTGTGGTATCTCCGGTTGTTCCAGCAAACCCGAAGGTTTCTTGTCACACCCCGGGCCGGCGGGAACGGATCGGGTTTTCTCGTCGGGCGGAAGGTTCCCGGGGCACGATATCGGGAGTGATAATCACATTGATCAGATTGTTTACATGGCACATGATAAATAATGAGAAATGATAACATAACATATAATATAGAATTACAAAGTTAAATTACACAGTACGTGTTCATAATTTAACTAAGTAAATCTATTCCAAAAGAATCGTGTAGTTTCTATCTTGTAGCTGTACAAGATAAGCAAAAGAGATTCCCAGAGTCATCAAAATATATGCATCCAAAGGTAAGCTAGGTCTTCTAAAAGTCCTATAGCTTAATCACTGATGCTGGTTAACTAGACCTGTCCATCACCTGAGAAAACATGCGTTTAAACAAAGTCAACACTAGGTTGGTGAGTTCATAAGTTTAGTAATTGAAAACCATTGAATTCTTGTAAATCATGTTCACTGCGTTTCACACAAGTTGTATTGTTAATTGAATCCCATGTTTCACACAATGTCCTCTCCATGATTGTATGCACAGATAATGTCTCATCCAGTCAAGCATGCTTATATATAGAGCATACGAAAGGGTCAAGCCCAGACGCCATCCCACCACATGCTTAACTACACTCAACATTACCTGTAATACAACGATGGATACCCATCTCTTTTCACCCATGATTTCCCGGTATGTCTATCCCAATAATGAAAAAGAGATAGAGACAGAATTATCTCTGTTAACCATTCCTTATGGAATAGCCGGCATGTAAAATAACTCAATGAATAAAATAAGAGACGTAATCATCTCTGTTAACTAATCCTTACGGATTTGCCGGTATGTAAAATAAACCAATAATTGAATAAAGAGACTTAATTATCTCTGTTAGCTAATCCTTACGGATTAGCCCAGCGTGTATAATAACCCAATGAAACAAGTAAGAGACGAATCGTCTCTGTTAGCTATTCCTTACGGATTAGCCCGGCATGTAAGATATCATACTCGATATCTAGAATGAAACGTAATAGTGTAACCAAACAATTGAATAAAGAGACATAATTGTCTCTGTTAGCTATTCCTTACGATTTAGCCCGGCGTGTAAGATATCATACTCGATATCTAGAGCGAGACCTAGGGATCTCTGTGACTGTCAGTACTAACCAGTCCGGTGTGTAAGATATCATACTCGATACCTAGGTAGGGACATAATGGTCCCAGTAGCTGTCACCCCTATCCAGCCCGGTGTGTAAAGTGTCCTACTCATGATTTCTAGTTAGAGACGTAATAGTCTCAGTAGCTGTCATTTCTGATCAACCCGGTGTGTAAGATATCCTCCCACGATATCTATTGTAATGAACACATTCTCTAAATTTTATGTATGTTATCAATTAGTTGATAGCACCTCTCGTGCCCGGTATGATTTAATTTGACTGCTCCCAAGTTCTAATGATTTATGTTCGTGATTACCCGACTGATCTATTATTGTGTACCCGTCTTCCCATGATAGTTATAAGGTGTGCTCTAATAGAGTCTTAATAAGTAATGATAGTCTGTGTGGGAAATACCATCCCAATAGTGTGTGCTTGCGATATCATCCTCGATATCACAAGTAATTGTCTCAACTGTTATCCCGGTGTTGAGTGTTCTCACTAACTTGAACAGAGTGTTATAAGAACATGTCTTATACACAATAATAGTAATGTGTGAATGATCTCGTTATCATGAAGTTACCTTATCATGATGATCAGTCTAGTCATTAGTAATTGTTATTGGCATATTATCCCATAGTTTTCCCCGTGGTTCTATCGTGTGGGAATAATAAACAGTTGCAAGATATTTTCTTAACAACTTATATTATTCTAGTGCATACATGTGTCAGGAAGCTATAATGGCATGTATCTTCCTAATTATCTCAAGTATGATAATATCAGACAAGCAAGCATGTAATGATCAATGATAATAAAGATAAACAATATTTATCTAAATCATAAAATAAGCAATATGTGAATAGAAACTTTTAAGTAAATAAAAGTTTTGCATGTTTCTCAGCCCCAAGCTTTGAAATCAATAAAGATTAAGAAAAGGGGGCATATGAACTCACCTTGTTGTAGTAGGGTTGACTTAGCTTAAAAGAAAGAATGCACGCGCTCCTTGATTGTATTTGTTGTGTTTTCACGTTCCTGTATTGATTTCACGGTGTATGTACTTTATAAGTATAAGTAGTATTGATTTGTGTGTGTATGTGTGTCATCCTTAAAATTGATCGACACACATCTGGCTTGGTTGATGTTCGGCCCTCGTTTGATTATTATAGATTATACTAACACTCAATTGACTTTAATTAAGTTTAGTATACCCCTTATGTGTTATTGTTTGAATTGAACCCAATCTCATCACAACGTGTAACCTTATAACTATTATAGTTTATAACTATAATACTTAGGTCTTCTAATTTGAAACTATTAAAAATCTTTTATTCTTTATAAAGATTTAACTAAGTTATCATACTATTATTTCTTGAATTATTCCACTTTGTAACATGGGCCGAATAACCAAGACGGGTCATATGATCAACCTGTTGGGCCGATTGCTTGTTGTGGGCCAATTAATTATCGTTGGGCTGTTATTGGGCCCTAACATCCATGTTGGGCCGCACAAAGGAGTTCTAGGCCACCATGGGCCAAAGGGTATCGTTGGGCCGGCTAGAACCTTATTGGGCCTAAGCAATTAGAGTGGGCCATGAACTTGGGCCGAAGTCAAGGATTGTGCCGAGAACAATTGTGGGCCGATCCAACTGTCATTTGGGCCGTAGGGTTGGGCTAAATGAAGGAGTTTGGGCCAGCTCAATAGGCCTTGGGCCGAAATCAGAAAAATGGCCACAAGAATTTGCATGGGCTAAGGTTATTGCGATGTGGGCCACAAATAAACGGGCTTGGCATGTTGTCGGTCAAAAATTCAGCGTGGGTCACTAACCAATATAGGTTCGTCCTAAGGGCTGCTAAAGCAGCGAACCATTAGTGGTTCTTTAGCCGAAGGTTCGGCCACCAATTTACTATGCAAGGTTCGCCTAGGTTCGACAGGGGGGGTGGTCCAGATTCGCTAGGGTTCGGCTCAGTGACAGCCATGCAGGTTCGGCTACGTGGTTAAGGTTCGTAGGGTTAAAGGTTCACTGGTTAGCCAAAGGTTCGCTCATGAGGGTTCGTTGCTAGCTGTAGGTTCGTGACCCAAAGGGTTTGGTCGACGTGGGTTCGCTGCACCAGGATAGATACGGCCATGGGTTCGCCAACCTGAAGCATGGTTCGGCTAGTTTGTGCTCCCACGAACCTTGTACGCTCGCCCACATCCTCCTGTTCGAACCTTTGGTCTGACCATTTCCATGGTGTTGTTTCACTCAGATCCGTTCGAAATGGTATACAGTGAGTGCGTGGTTAGAAAACCCTAACTTCAGTGACCTTCTTTAGTTCATACCTCGAGTTTGGCCGGGTAAGGGCTCAGATCTGTTGTACTTCCTTGTAGAGGAGGTTGAGAGCTACGCGTGGACACCAAGAACGCGCGATTTGGTCCACGAACGAGGGAGATATGAGACTTTGAAGGTGGTTTATGGTGGTGGAGAGGTGGTGGCCGGAAATGTGGCTAGAGAGAGAGTGTGGGTTGTGAAAAATGAGAAAAAGCTCTCATTTAGGGCTTTTATATCACGTGTGGTGTTCGGGTTCGTTTCGGTTGCTCGGTTCGCGTTTTCGTCGCGTATCCGGATTTTACGCGTAATTAAATTGTAACAAATAAAGGAAAGTTTATTTTAATTATTTGATGAGTTTCAAAATTGTAAAATGTTAAATATTTTATTTTATTAAATTTATTATCGTTCGTGTCGTGTTTTCGTTTCGTCAGATCGCGTCACTTACGCGCGTCTTCGTACAGAGCGCTGACTATACGAACACGATCGTATGTTTCACTTTCTGATTTGGTTTTCTACCTATCAGTTGTCGTTCAGAACGTTAAACTCACAGATATGTTTGTGCGAATCGTCACCCACGCAAACACGCTGTCAGTTTATTATTCTTAAACAACACTGCAATATGATTTGAATTGTGTTTCCTCACTGTCGGACTCAACTAAACATCCTGTAATCACATTGTTTCCACATTGGATTGTCGGTCATCTGATTCCTGTCATCTATGGATATCAGATCGCAACCGATTTGTTATTGTTATTCGTTTGAACACTGTCGTTTCTCTTGAATTGTTGTATTTACTGTATTTAAGTTTTTACTTAAACACATACAACTGTGGTTTGTTTCAGAGTTCCGTTATCACACGACTGTTTACGTACTGCATTTACACATAGTAAATGGTGAAAGTACACACACCGTACGGACTTGCCGGACGGTTTGGTACTAGTTGTCACATTTCTGGTGTTCTGCTTTGACTTTGGCACATGTAATACATTCGCCAACATATTCGCCGGAATATTCTTCCGATGGCGACTTTTGGCCGGAAATTCGCCAGATTCCAGCCGGCGACGGCGGCGTTGCGGCAGCGGTGCGCTGGCCGGAGGTGGTGGTCCGGTGGTTGGCGGTGGCTAGTGGTGGCGGTTCGGTGGTTGTGGCTCATGGCTCGAGCCGGTTGGTCGCTGGTTCGGGCTGGCCTAGCCATGGCGGAGCCGGTTGGTCGTTTCCTATTACGATCCCGGTAACGACCAAGACGATCTCGGTAAGGATCAGCCAAGGGCTGCTCCCAGGCCGCGCCAGGGCCGCGCCCAGGCCACTCCCGGGCCGCGCCCAGGCCACAGCGTGCCATCATTGTTTTTGTGAGCCAAATCAAATTTCATTGCACTTTTTCCGGGCCAAAATCTCCAGATCCTAGTTTTTAACATATATCTAATGTTTTGTGAAGAAAAATCTCAATTTGGACAACTTTGAAAAATCCACTTTTTGGACCAAAATGCCCTTTTCATGGGTTTTCAAGATCTGATGATTTTCAAACTTCACCAATTATTCAAACATGTTTATTTAAGTCATATGAAACTCATCAAAATTTAATGAAGAAACTATATTTATTTAAAAACCGTAAACATGCGCGTTACGTTCCGGAAATGTAACGACAACACGAACCGAGCAACGAAAACGAACCCAAACACACTCGGGGTATAAATTCCCTAAATGAGGGTGATTCCCTCATTTTGCTCATCTTCTTCTTCACACAAAACCCTAAATCCGGTTTCAAGATCCACCACCACTTCACCACCTTCAATCCTCCATATCTCCCTCATTTCTCCACCAAATCACTCCATTCTTGAACCTACACGAAGCTCTCATCACCCTCTACACTAAAGTACAAGGGATCTACCCTAATAATCCCTGAATCAAAGGTAATCCGAGCTCAAATAGGGCGGTTTTTAGGGTTTTCATGAACCCTACGTTCGAACCTTAACCCAATCAGTTCTAGAACCGCTTCTTCTGCCTTGACCTCAGAAAGACACACCTTTGCAACCCACCATCATGAAACACCACCATTTAGGCCATCACTTGGTCGTGGGAGCCCACGGGGCGGCGACCGGCCGAATCAAACCAGCAGCTAGGTTGAATGGCCTAAGGTCGAATGACCTTGGCCGAAGCTCTCCCTTCGCTGACCACCCCCTTTCGGTCGGCAGTTCCATTCGACCACCAACACATTCGCCGACCAATTTTCCCATTCGGTCAACATCTCCCCATTCGGGTCCTCACCCAACCGACTAGACCCATTCGTGACTCATCTTCATTCGGTCTAAACAGGAGCCATTCGGCCAAAGAGTCAACTCATTCGGTCAACACACCCCCTCTTCGGCTGGGATTAGGTCACCCGACCTGCATAACACATCTGGCCCATTAGATTCAGTTGACTGCACATATCCTATGGCCCAACAGCCTTACATTCGGCCCATCTAAATTCTTGGGCCCAACAGTGGAACGAAACATAGCAGCCTGGCCCAACAGATTATCCTTAGGCCTAGTAGCATTTCATTTGACTCAGCCCATATACTCGGCCAACTTTAGTTGTTCGGCCCAACACACTGTTTTTGGGCCCAGAAGATTATTTCGGCCCAAAGTTACTTGGTTGGCCCACGAGACTTGGTCTAACCCCAACTCAATGTCTAAGCCCAATTGATTGGTTTAGCCCACACAACATTCGGCCCAATGTATTCACGATGAGAACTAACACATAAAACTAAATGGTTAACGAGGATATGCCTAGGATGGGTAATTTAGTAGTACAAAAATGGCAAGATGTTTAAATGTAAATAATTATAATGGACAAAGTGACTTAACACGACAAGGATTAAATAAAGTAAAATGTAAACAAATAACAAAATATACTAAGCTTAATCCGAAATGATTGAGTGTTAGGGTAACTCTGAAAAAGATTTATCAAGGGCCGAATAATGACCAAGACCTACGTGTGTTAGCCAACTCTAGGCTAACACATACACACACGTAAATCTTTACAACACATATTTACAAGTTACAAACAACGTTAAATCAATACAGGATCGTGAATGCAACAACAAGTACAACAAAGAGCGCGTGCATTTCTTGTTTAGACTTAGTCAACCCCAACAACAACAAGGTGAGTTCATATGCCCCTTTTACTTTAATCTTAACTGATTTTAAACTCTCGAGGCTGAGAAACATGCTTACTTTTATTTATTTAAAAGTTTTGCTTAACATATTGCTATTACATTGATTTTAGATAATACAAACTGTTTATTATCGCTTATCTTTGTATGCATGCTTGTATGATCATATGATATGACAGGGATAATCAGATGAACAAAATAATATATCTTATTAGTTCATCAAAACATTAGAATAACATAGTTGTAAGATCTTATCTTATAACACTTAGTTATTCTTACATAAACGAACATTGGAACAATCACAGGCAAACATATGAATGATATAAAGATACTATGTATCTTTGTAATAACATTCGATACAAGAGTTAAGTAAGTGTATTAGGACAAGTCCTTTAAACACTTAGCTTTACAACTCAACACATATTACAAGAGAACATGGAACAAAGAATGATAATCATGATAATGTAACTTCATGATAACAACATCATTCACTCAAAGAATTAACATAATGTAATAAGACAAGTTCTTATTTAACTTTGTTAATAACACGGAGAACATATGACAATGAGAACAATAATACAGATGAACACAATTACAATTAGTTACTATTGACCTGTTGTATTATATCACTTCAATCATGTGCCAATTGTACAAGTTGATCATGTAAGCCCCTTTAATTCGCTGACCAGTTAGTTTGACGTGACTAAACCGGCGATAGCATAGTGGTACCATAGGTTTGACAAACCTCTAGCTTGTAGGGCTAGTATGTTGATCGTATTGATTCATTGGCCGGTAATGTATGACCGGTGACAGGGCGACTTCAAGTCAGGTTCTGGTAAGCGACACATGGTGATATTAATCTGCAGTGATAAGTAATTAATCCATCGTCTCTTGTTGACTAGTAGACTGAGAAAAATTATATTCTCATGTCATATTACTAGTAACAGTTTCGATGAGGCCCTCGGTATTACAAGGTGGTAGAGGTAAATCGGATGCATTGAAATCTGATTACGTGAGGATTTCAATGGATTCCTTTTAGGCTCTATGCACTATGGTTCAAGATCAAATTACAAATGGTTAACTAACACTCTTAATATTTAAAAGTGAAACAATAGTTAACCCCACAAGTAATGGAATAATATAAGGACCAGATTAAATTAATCTAAATTCCTTAATACATTGAGGGATTATCAATACTTCGGTTTGATAACTAAACCCCTCATATTATATTATTCTACATATGATATAACAGACGAATACATATCAGACATGTTGAACAATTGGGAAAATTGACTGAGCATGTGGTGGGATGGCGTCTGGGCTTGACCCTTTCGTATGCCCTATATATAAGCATGCTTGATTAGGTCATACCCTACTTGTACATATAACTAAGGAGAGGCCATTGGGTGGAAACAGGTGAATCAATCATTACAAGTATCAAGTATGACTTTGTGACTTTGTGTGAACAATTCAAGGTTTTCAATATTCAAACTTATGAACTCACCAACCTAGTGTTGACTTTGTTTTAAATGCATGTTTTCTCAGGTGATGAACAAGTGTAGCTACACATATGCAAGGATTAAGCTAGAGGACTTTTATAATACCCGTAAAACATAATAATTAAATAATTTTTTTTAAAATAATAATACTTAATTAAAAATTAAAACTCAAATAAACGAAAACGAATGGCAAGTATGAATTATGAATATCAACCTAGTTAATTACATAACAATTGATTTAATGCCAATGTGAAACTAGCCACTTGGTAGAGGCTTGATTCTTAAAATGAGACGTCAGGAGTTCAATCACAAGCAAGGGTGTAATTATGGTGTTATTTAGGTGATAATAAATTAGCCGTTAAAAAAATGGACTTCATTAGTAACAACCTGCCTAAATAAAAATCGCTTGATTAACACCCCACACCGTATCTGACTGAATAGAAACTTATATAGAATCGAACCGCATACGACCCTATCTAGATTAATAATTATTATTATTACATCCTCATTATATTTAAATTACCTAGCCCTTAAATGCGTTTATATATATATATATATATATATATATCAATGGTTTGTCAAATAAATGCACGTAACTCACCAAATTGAAATCACCATTTCATCCTCATCATTACAAAACGTTTCGACAGAGGAGAGTTCATTCGTTTATAACCTATGTCGATTGAAAGATAACATCAAAGCTCCTTTCTGTTTTCATATTCTATTGAATGTAATCAACTTAGACAAACCATCGGATTCCTTCGTTATTTTCATTTCAATCCCGTAAACCATTTCGACATTGTGATCGGGAGAGATTCCGGCTACACCAAAGGAAGTGTGTTAATCACGGTTACAAACGCTTGTTTCGGGAAAACAATACGTAGTAGATCACCAAGGAACCCAAACTGATTTCAACTAGCCACCGTGAACCGAAGCACCGCCTCAATAGGATCGAACGGTTTAGACGAACACCACGCAGCCTTACCGATCTATTCTAGTTTCAGAGCATTCAACTTTACTACCGGACTTTAGAAGCTTATCAATATGGATCTTTTTCTGTTGGAAGGTAACATCTAAAATATCTATAGTTATATATTTCATAATTGGTTCGAATATATGTTTCATATACTCACGAAAATGATCATGTAATTAGGAAACAATGTCATGTATCTATGGCGAAAAACAAGAGAGTTAATTGGTTGTTGAAATTCATGGCTCGTTGGTTAGTACTGTAAAGATTAATATGTGTTTTAAAAATTTGATTAAAGTTGGCCATGAAGATGTTAGGAAGCTTCTATGATATACAATGAAGATGAACTGTGTAAGTAGGTTAAGAATAATGTAAGAGAATATTATTAATAATGGAAGCTTGGTGCTGTAGAAAATATTTTTTTTTAAATTATAATCATTTAGACCATCAAGTTATTATATCCAATCAATTCAAATAGAATGTTTATAAAGAAAATAGTAAATTGGATAAATAATCGAATTCAACGAGTAAACCTTTAGAAAGGTCCAAATAACCAGATTTTAAAACTGGTTACGTATACGATTCAAAAATCGATTAATTTAACAAAAAAAAAACTACAGGCTACTAAACCGTTAAGATTTGGGAGCTTACTCTGCTATTGATTGCTAATATATGCTAAACTAAGGTACGGATTCTATTTAAATAAATCATAGTATTTCGGTTTCTGTAATCGTTTAAATTTCGTTTCTGTATTGTATTCTGATTTGTTGTTGCCACGATATGATATCGTGTTTCCCTGTTTCGTTTTTCATGCAATAGATCTAGATTATTTTGTACTCATTATTGCATGATCTGATTATGACATTACTTGGTAGTTTAACTACCCTATTGAACCTACTGAACTTCTTATCTATTACCCGAGCATGCCCCTACCTGTAAGGATAACTACAGGCCCTTCATGGCGGCAACCATGATGTGGAACCACCCGTGATGGTTAGTTGAGTTCACGGCGTCTCTATTTTAGTACTCTGATAGTACACTTGTGCACCTACTGAATTCTGGAGAGGCGTATGGACTGGTCCTAGGATAATTTTTAACTGTACTTCTGATTCTGAGGGATAGTGATGTGTATGCCAACACTAACTATCTCATGTGTCTGGTAAGCGGGAGTAGCTACCCATGAACCTTACACTATTATATGTACAGTCGGCTCGTGGTATATTCTGGGATTTCCCACTATTTCTGACTTACATTATAACCTATATTGTTGTTTCTGAAAGGTTATATTTGATTCGAGTCAGACCACTGTTTACTGTTTCTGTTTCTGTTACTGCTCTGCATCTGGTATCTGTTTATGATTGTTATTCTCATTATCTTCACCACCTTCTGAACTTCTTTTAATTACTGTTGTTTATCCGTTACTGAGCATTCTTTGGCTCAGCTGTATTTGTTTTGTTGGTGTTTATATGTATTGTATAGGTAATCCAGGAAATCAGGCTGGGAATTGAGGAACGAGAGACAAAAGAATTATCAAGGATTTATTTTACAAATAATGTAATAGAATTTATCATAAGACTTTGAATTATGTTTTTGGGTGACTTATGTAAGACTTTTATTACATTTTAATTTATTTTGGATTGTTGCATTAATTCTGATCTCCGTATAAGTGACACGTCAGCCCTAATCGGGTTGGGGTGTTACAACTTTTAGAAGACCTAGCTTATTTTTTGTTGCATGCTTTTGGTGACAAAAACAATGAATCATTTTTTGTATATCTTGTACATATACAAGATATAGTTACATTTATTCTTTTTGGTAGATTTACTTGATTAAATTATGAACGATACATTGTAATTTAATCTTGTAATTTTATATCTAGAATGTGTTAGCATTTCTCATTTATTTATCATGTGCTATGTAAACAATCTGATCAATTGATTATCAAACGATATCGCGCCCCGGGAACCTTCCGCCCGACGGGAAAAAACACGATCCGTTCCCGCCGGCCCGGGGTGTGACACTTCTTCCAGTTTTTGTATTTCATTCATGGGACAGTATTCAGCTGTAATCAATGTTTTGAACTCATTCCAGGTCATCTGATCAACAACTGACGTTCCCAATGTTCTCACTTGTGTGTTCCACCAAGTGAGGGCTTGGCTTTTTAATGAACATGTTGCATATAGAACTTGATGCTTCTCTAAGCATTGGCTAATTTTTAGTGTTGTTTCCATTTCTTCCACCCATTTTAGGAGTCTAGACGCTCCTTCTTTCCCAAAGAAAGTGGGTGGATTGCAGGATGCAAAGTACTTATACGTGCATCCTTGTTGAGGTGGTTCAGGATTCATACGATCAATTCCAGAAGCATGTACTTCGGTGTTACCTCCAATATTGTTATTAACATTTTTATTTCTACCCGAAGTTGAAGATATGCGTTGTTGAAACTGAGTTATAAAATTAGGAATTGCAGCAGTCACTTCCTCCCAAAAAATCCTAATCATTTCAGCTTCTGTAAAATTTTGACCCCCAGCATTTATGTTGGCATTTGCTGTCTCTGGTGGAGGATTGTCATTGTTTCCAGTTCCACCAATAGCTGTATTAGCATTTATTGTTTCTGGTGGGGGATTGTTATTGTTTTCTGTTTCAGTGTTATTACGACGTGGTCGTCCGCGTCTAGGAGGCATAGTCTAAATGAATAACATGAATATAGTTAAAATCAACTGTAATACATATCAAGATATGGAATTATTACTTGTTATCTTATTTTCATATAAGGATTTTCAGCATAGTAATATCAAGAAATTGACCTGATATTATGTTCACGGTGTCATTGAATTCATGAAATTGTCACATAACACATGTATTCACAATCCTTCGCACACTGACACTTTCCGGATATATCGAAGGTAGTTTATGTATAGGGTATATGTAGAGCATAATGCCCAGCCACCAACCCACCACCCATTCGATATACCACGATCGTGTCCTTGCGCTATCACATCATATCCGTCTTATTAAGTAATTGAAACAATTGTACATGTAGTCATACATACTGTGTTGTTTTTGTTACTTGAAATTGATACACTCGTAATATGTTATCAATATGTATTGTAATCTCACGTCCTTGTCATGTACTCCATCATCTGAAATTGTTACTTCCATTTAATTTATAATTGTTTACTTTGGTTTAACTGTTTTGGTTTTATTTATTTTTTTATCCTAGTTTTTAAGATTTATTAGAATGCCCACGGTCGTAATTTCTAATTATGCTGGCCAGTCATATTTGCAAATTATTTTCCTTGATCATTCTAACTTATCTCATTTTAATTATTGTTTTGTATGTATGTAATTAAATAACTCGATTAGCCATATTGGTTAGTCGACCCGACATTTACACCTCCTACACAGTCACCTCCTACACATACCTACACACACCACATCCCTCAAAATCTATCCGATTCCTATTACCTTGTTAACAAAATTTTGGGAAAACCATCTTCCCTATTTCCCATATCCCATACTCATGAATGGTAGGAACGAAAGGAAATAAACAAAAGCTATCACCATCACTATACCCAACAATAATTGGTTCAACCCTATCAACTGAGTTAATGACTCTTCATGATACCTCTCGATCGTATTCGCTGAACCCTGAATACGATCCTTAAAGAGACGGCGCCAAGCTGCAGCACTTGCTTCCATAGTATCCAAATGCTCTAACGACCCTCGTATCTGGTCTGCTAACGTCCTAGTCCATGCCACGGAATCGGATTCAAAATCACAAAACTGCTCCATCAAGTTTTGTTGTGTTGCATTTGCCTATTCCCAAGAGTAATGGTTCTATCAAATGGTGTCATATGCCCCGTCTAGTCGCCTGTGAGTCCCCATCAGCTGTTCACAAATGTCCTGCAGCTCTGCAGTGACCCTCTGAAGTTGTGATTTCATCTCAGCTTGATTAGAGGATTCTTCCTCTTCAAAGTTAGGAGGGGGTAGGTCTCGAGATGCAAGTTGTCCAGTAGGAAGCCATCCAGTTCTAATACGGGCTTGTCTCCTCCTAGTACTAGGTTCAGGAGTAGAGGGAGTTACAGAAATGAAAAATTCCTCAGGATGGAAACTCTGCCCACCAATGTCCTCAGGCATTGGCATTGGTGGGGTCCTTGCAGGAGAACAAGAAGGGATATACGATAAAACCCTGGATGGCTACAGGTATGTGGTTATTGGGTAAGGATCATCATCAAAAGAGCTTGATCCGGAAGGGGTATCATCCAGTATAACTTCCACAATATAGTCCTTTAATGGCTATGGCATAACTCTAATAAGTTATTGAACAACATTCACAACCTACAAATGTTAAGTAATGGTAATAATAGTACCAGTAAACGTGACATCATACATCATGCACATAACTAAAATGCATGTCTCCTGGCACTCTGTGTGTGTTCACATGAGCCTAAGTGGTTATAGACTAGGTTTCCAATTAACCTAATTCCCTATAACCATGTCTCTGATACCAACCTGTCACACCCCCATCTCTCACTTTACCTGATATAGTCACTGAATGACGCATGAACTCGGTAACTGTTGTATCGTGTCGCGGAATCTTGATGGTGAGGTCGTAGAGATGGGTGTGATTGATTGTTACTTTGGTATCATACATCCATGGAAAACCATACACACTATATATTACATCATAACTATAACATTATACATTAAGTTTTAACATTCTTAAACAACATTAACCAGTTATAAGTTGCTAAACGTGTCTTGTAATCGTGCATCCTCACTATCGCACTTGTTACCTTCTCCCTGAAAAAGGTTTTGTAATATAAAAGATCAGCAAGGATGCTGGTGAGTTCATAGATATGATAACGTGATATGATATGCTATGACATGTTGAATATGTAGGCACACACAACTTTATGAATATGATTCACCATGAAAACCCATAACCAAAGCCTATGTGACTATAATGTAATTGGCGGCAATACCTGAAGGTAAAACCTTAGCCCCACTCTTAATGCCTATCGTTGCATTAAGATGTTATCTTGTAATGTAATAAATGGTAATAGGCATTCACACAAGGGTAGACGCTATCTACCCGTGAATGGGGTTGTCAGCCTGATAGTACTATCATTGTTATCATCCGGCTCATCCATGAGTTTATTGGTTACAGTTGTTATGTGAGGACTTTTACGATAGCATGGCACAATTTTCATGTAATCATCAACAAGAGTTGAAATGCATAAGCAACATATAATCATGTCATTGTAATTGAATTATGTAGCCATAATGTAATTGTAATGCAAATCCCGAGTTTTAGAAATCCAAAGATTTGAAAAAGGGTAATGAAATCATATAACTATACCACTGTATTTGAAATACGTAAACATATTGTTATTGTAATTAAATCCCCGAGTTTTGGAGAACAAAACATTTAAAAGGGGGTCTATGAAACTCACCGGTGTTGTTGCAATGTTACACACAGCTTCAATTGAATTCTGCATATTGTTAAGGTTTTATAAGTTCTTTGTATCCAATTTGGATTATCAGAACATTCCTTGACATTAAATATCAAGGATAATGTAATTCAATTCATCAAACTGATTCTGAATCATGTATTTATTCAGAATCAATGTCATAAGGTTATCAGTTAATTTGTAATGTTAAAATCACTGATTCTGTTTAGCAATTGAGTTATTATACTCATTTGTTTGTAAATTAATGATAATTGCATCCCGTCGTTAAAACCAGAATCTTAATCGACTTTTAAATTGAAAATCAGGTTTCCAGATTACGAAACTGATTGCAAAATCGAGTTCGTAATGCGAAATCGATTGAGAATATGTTTTCATATTGAATTTTAATGATTAAATTTAGTCCTGTATTGAAACCGAAGTGTTAATCAGAAATAAGACAAAAATCAGGTCATCGGATTGCAAAACGGTGTGCGAAATCGAGTCCGGAATGCAAAATCGATTGAAAATATGTTTTCGTATTGCAAACCAATACTTAAATTGAGTTCTGTATTAAAACCGGAGTGTTAATCAGAAATCAGACAAAAATCAGGTCATCGGATTGCAAAACGGTTTGCGAAATCGAGTCCGGAATGCAAAATCGATTGAAAATATGTTTTCGTATTGCAAACCAATACTTAAATTGAGTTCTGTATTGAAACCGGAGTGTTAATCAGAAATCAGACAAAAATCAGGTCATTGGATTGCAAAATGGTTTGCGAAATCGAGTCCGGAATGCAAAATCGATTGAAAATATGTTTTCGTATTGCAAACCAATACTTAAATTGAGTTCTGTATTGAAACCGGAGTGTTAATCAGAAATCAGATAAAAATCGGATCACCGGATTGTAAAATGGTTCACGAAATCGAGTCCGAAATGCGAAATCGATTCAAAATATGTCCTTTTTATCGAAAACGAATCATCGGATTGCGAACCGGAGCGCGAAACGCAGTTCAGAACGCAAAACGGACAAAATCAGATTTAGGCCGGAATATTCGCCAGAATATTCTTCCGCCGGCGACTTTTTGGCCGGAAATTCGCCGGAGATCCGCCGGATTCTGGCGTCGACGGCGGCGGTGCGGTGGCCGGAGGTGGTGGTCCGGTGGTTAGCGGTGGCTTGTGGTGGCGGTTCGGTGGTTGTGGCTCATGGCTCGAGCCGGTTGGTCGCTGGTCCGGGCTGGCCTAGCCATGGCCGAGCCGATTGGTCGTTTCCTATTGCGATCCCGGTAACGACTAGTGCGATCCCGGTAACGACCAAGACGATCTCGGTAAGGATCAGCCAAGGTTAGCTCCCAGGCCGCGCCCGGGCCACAGCGTGCCATCATTGTTTTTGTGAGCCAAATCAAATTTCATTGCACTTTTTCCGGGCCAAAATCTCCAGATTCTAGTTTTTAACATATATCTAATGTTTTGTGAAGAAAAATCTCAATTTGGACAACTTTGAAAAATCCACTTTTTGGACCAAAATGCCCTTTTCATGGGTTTTCAAGATCTGATGATTTTCAAACTTCGCCAATTATTCAAACATGTTTATTTAAGTCATATGAAGCTATTAGAATCAAGTATTGAGTTAGAAACTTACTTGGCCAAGGATTGGCTTGAAAATCACCAAAAATCCAACTTTTGGAGCTTGATTCTTGGTTCCACTTGATCTTGGGCTTGGATATCACTTGGAATTGATTAGAACTGATGTTTGAAGAGTGTTTAAGGTTCCAGAAGTGATGAGGAAGCTCCTGGTCGAGTTTGGAGGCTTGGGGAAGGAAAGAATGGTGTAGAAAACTTGACCAAAGTCAAGATTTTTGGTTTTATTTGCCACCACTTGTTTTCCAAGTTTAGATATTTTATTTTCTTCATATTTATCTGATTTTAATCAGATGAGATGTGATAGACATGAATATAGGATAAATATGAAAGAAATCAAGGGTTTTTGTTTGATTTTGCTGTTTTCGCAATTGTTTGGTCGGCTTTTCGCGTATAATTTTTAGAAATTGCTAATAATGATCAATTATCATCGTCATACTTCCAATTACATCCCATTATGATTATAATGTGATTAGGAAGTTCGAGTAGTCATGAATTTGCCAATTACGCATGCTGAATTGCCTTTTCGCAGATTTTCGCAATTTGACTTATCGAACTTAGGGATTCTTTGATTTAGTTATGTTATCACTTATTTCATTTCAATTAATCATATAATTGATATTGATTTAGGTTTGGATCCTTAAATTTGGTATTTGGTCATTATTATAGAAATTTCGCGTAATTCGGCAATTCTGCGTAATGACATGTGTGATTTGTTTCATCTTGTAATTTCCTTACATATATACACAGATTCACATGTATATACATATTCAATCATGATGTAATTAATTAAAATGTTAATTCATGAATATAGGAAATTACCTTGTAATAAAGAACGAAATGTCACATAACCAACGTGTAACTTAAAGACAGTACAAAAGAAGTAAACCAGACCATCAACGTTGACGGTTCTAGTCCTACCACTTTGGTCTGTCTCAAAAACAATGTTGACAACAAGGACGGTTCTTGTTAAGGGCCCGGGAGGGCCCGGCCTCCATGTTTTTCCGCTCAGAAGGGTAGATTTAGTAGTATTTCGTCAGAAAATACTTTGATTCCCTTCATTTTCTTCCTAAAACTCCTTCGGCTCCCTCCGTTTTCTACCTAAAAACCATGCGCCCTCTTCGTTTTCTTCCTAAAAATACTTCGGCCCCTTCTGAGCTCTTTTTCAAGCTCTGCCACTAGTTGACAATGCATATATTTGATACTAAGGGACAAACATACAATTTTGATATTTATAACTTCTTGATTACAAAATTATTAAGATAATTTTAGTAGCACTTCAATATTAGTCTCATTAAAAGTTTATAGTCAATGACAAAACACTCACAGATAGCATTGGTTTTAGCAATAGTTTAGTTTCGCATATGTCGTTCAAGTAACCCTTTCATGTAAGTGACAATATTTGCATAGGTAGGTAGGCATTATAGGATATCAAAAATTGTTTTAAAAAATGTGACACCCAAATCTAGGGATGACAATGGATCGATTTTGAGACGGGTATGATTAATCCTAACCCATACCTGATTATAAAATGTGTTCCATACCCAATCCAAAACTCATCGGGTGTATATAGAGTATTTAGTATTTACCCTTCTAGTATTGGGTATACCAGCAGGTTTCAGGTGTATATGTTAGTTAGTTAGTTAGTTTAAAAAATATATATTTGTTGAAAATAACTGACTTAAAACATGTCGGGTATGTATCGTGTAACTAAAAATGCACTTGTTTTTCACACTCGTCCATTCGAGCCTTTTTCTTACAATTAAAAAACAAAAGACTACATTAACAAATAAATCACAACTAAAATAACACAATACAATAAATTTAAAATGTGAAAATTAGACATTAATTATATACTAAAAACAAAAGATCTGAAAAAGAAAATCGGGTATACTCATAAGGTAAATGAGTATTTATAATCGAGTATACGGAACGGGTAAGGGGTGTATATAATGGGGTAATCAAGTCGGGGTAAATAGGTTTATGAACAAATCTAATGCTCGTCCCATACCAGCAAAAATTTTAAAAATTAATCACAAACACGACACAATACCCATCGGGTTCAGGAGTACTCGTCCCAAAAACATAAATAATGGCCATTGAAGTCAAAAAAAAAGAATCTATTAGAAAGAAATAGTTTCCAATTTTTTTACTTCACTTCAATACAATTTATGTCGTTTTTTTCCACTCGTTTTCTGTAGTCTTAGTAATATGTTGCAGGTTTCGGGTAAATCGTTGGGTGCGGGTTTTTTGTCCTTCCTACCCAATTCTATTACACAGTTGTGTCAAAACACCATCCTAGTTAACTAATAACTTAACTTTATAAAAAACATCCCAATTTGGAAGCGTGAAAGTTATTACATATGTAAAAACATGTTTGTTAATTTTCTAGACACATTACAAAATCATCATAAGTTAGGTTGTATGTAAACCCAACAACTGAAACTTGCATAACGTTTGATCTTTACAAAATACGTGTTTGATCATGAGCTTCAACACACCTATTTTGACCTTCAAACACCACATAAAATTTCATAATTAGTTCATATGAACTAAGTAAAACGTCCTTTTGAAGCCACGAACATGTACGATAAATCAAAAGAAATTTGCAAAAATTCTGTAGTTAGGCATATGATTGGGTGTATGATACATCCAACTGGGCGTATGGTACGCCCAAACCTAGGCAGCCTGCACCGAATTTCATTTTGTCAAGTTTTTTCTAGTTTGTTTATTTGTCTATTCCTTCTTCGATTTTTCAACCAATTCAAACCCAAACATATATATTTGATAACATCAATTTAATCAATATCATCTATCAAACTCAGCTTAGATTTCAAAAATTCTAAGTAAAAATTGCTAACAGGTCAAAATCACTAAAAAACATACAATTCACAACAACTACCACCAATACATTTAGTTATACATGCGACAACTAACCAAATTTCAACAATATTTACTATAATATTCATCCTCAAGTTCTTTCATCATAGTTTCAAAATAATTCAATTCAATTATCGTAATTAAGTATTTAGCATGTATTCAAGCTTTTGTAACGATGTACTCACACAAGCACCTCTATGATCACTTAACAACTTTACTACCTGTAACACCCCGACCGATGGCGGAAACGTTGGGATGCCACGAGGGATGTGTAGATTGTTCATAAGCTCGTGGGCATCTAATTAAATCATCACATATCAATTAATCAACCAAATTAATTACACAAAAATCATGTTCATCATGAAATAGTTACAACAATTACACAAAAGATTTAGCTAAACTAACTAAACTCTAGTCTTCAGAATTTCAGTTATTTTAGCTAAGTCCAAGAACCTAAGTGATGATGTCCAAAAGATGTAGAGCTATCATGCCCTACCTACTTCTCTTCATTTCCTTAAACATGTAGAAAATCAAGTGTCAACTACGAAGTAGTTGGTGAGAAATCATAAGTTTTTATGTATCAAAAACGTTTATAAAAGGTTTATGAAAGTTTATAAATGAGTTTATAAAAGTTTATAATTTCCCGAGAAAATACACATGTGCACCTGCGAAATAATACAACACTGCCAAATCCAATAAACACAACATCCAAACAATCCAAGTAATCACATACACAATAATCACAAATAATTATCCACATATGTTCAACTAATCTCTGTCAATCACAATCAAGTCAATAATCAACAATCATCATAAGCATATCAATATAAGTTATCGCGGAGGACCTCAGTCAACTCAATCAACGGCGGAATCATCGCGGAGGACCGCAGTCAACTCTACCAACTATAAATGTCAACTAATTGAATGTCAACTAGTTGAATAGTTGGTGAGTAGTCATATTTTTGATAGCATAAGTATAAAAGTATGCAAACTTAAATAGCATTGAGTTTGAATATCATATAGTGAATGAAACAAGCATGTGTAAAGGGTGTACCGTCCCTTTTTAACACTAAAAGCGAAGAGAGTGCGACTCTCTTAGGAACTAAGTACTAGAATACGTGCAAAAATGCATAAGAATAAATGAGTATACAAATACAAGTCCAACACTTAATAATAATTCAACAACAAAGCATTTCATAGTTTGCATAAGTTTCAAGAAGAGTATATAGTTTAAGCATTTGAAATAGGACATGTGTGACACCCCAAAATAATTTAAAACTAAAAAGGGGATATGAAAACTCACTTGTTTGCTAAGCACTCCAAAAATTACAACTTAAGCAAGTTGGGTAATAACAACACTTGTCAACCTGTTTTTGGAATAATAGGTATAAGAACATGTCTACAAGTTACTTAGTCTCTAAAATTCTAAGGCATAACACGAGCTTAGACTCATAAGCTTAGGTTTATTAAATGAAATGAGTTCAAATAAATAAATTTATAAGTTCAAATAATTAATTTTAGAACTAAGCATTTAAAATTTAATAACTTAAGATTTTAAGTTAGAACACTTTATATAAATAAATTTTATAAAATTTTCTTTAGAATATAAATAAAATTATATAAAGCTTACATAAATAATATTTGCAAATTTTAAATATTGAAATGAACCTTAGTTTAAGTTTTATAAAAATAAAGTGATAAAATAATTTTCATATAACCAGAAAATTTATACATAATTTTCTAAACATTTTACACAATAATATGCTTTTATAAATAAAAAAAATAGTGATTTTTAAAGTCCTAATGATAATTAAATAATTAATATTATTAAAATATTGAGATGAAAACTTAAAATATAAAAAGAAAACTTTGAAAGAAGTTTATAAATATTTTTTTTCTAAGTCTTTAACACATTAATATGTTTTTATAAGTTAAAAATAATGGTTTTTAAACCTTTATTAATATTTAAAGAATCAATATTATTAAAAATATTATCATTAACTATTTCAGAATGTAAAGGATTATTTTTAGAATTTTCAAAACAACTTATTATGAATTTTATATATTAAAAAGATTATTATAACACTTATAATAAATTAAATAAGGAAATAATAACAAAACTAATATTCTGAAATTTATAAAAATTAACAGAATATTTAAAATGTTGAATTATATTTTATAGAATTATTTTATAATTTTTCAGAATATTCAAAAGGTGATAAAAGTGAAAAAAAATGGGTTTAAGGGGTAAAAACCGGTTTTATGCGTGCTGCATGGGATTCGAACTCGCGTCTGCCCCTCCCAGCCCGAGCGTTTTAACCACTCGGCTGGGTGGGGTTTTGTTGAGAGAAATGAGAACAAAATCTTTTTAAACCACATGTGTTGTTCATCCCCAAATCAAGAACAAGAAACCCTAACTCCTAATCCTTTCAAATTCGAACGAACGAGTGTTAGTGAGCCCTTAGAAACATAGGGCTTTTGTTAAATGCTAGGAGCCGAGTCTAATGAGCATGATACTTACTTGCAAAGATCGATGGATAGCAGGTTCGAGTTCGTGGGAGGTCTCGGTCGTTCTTGATGTTGAATCAAAGTTCCAATGATTCTGAGATGCAATTGATGGTTCGTACAGCTTCAGAAGCATGTCGCGAGTCTGTGTGTGTGGTTAATTTGATTTCGGTGAACGGGAACTACTGATTCGAGTGCTAGGATTATGTTTAACGTTCGGATGCTGATTAATGGTGGTTAAACGCGTGATTAGGATCAATTAAAGCATTAATTAGGTTCGTTGGGGGTTGTAGGTTGGTCGGCTGAGCGTGGTTGTGCCATAAATGGCCCGATTTCTTGATTGGGTGATGGATGGTGGCTGGTTGATGGCGTGCAGGTCGATTGGGGAAGAAAGGGGGGGGTTGGCTGAAGGTTTGGAAGAATGGCAGAAGTGGCCCCTCAGATTTTGGTCTTGTGTTCATTCTTGATCAAAATCCCACCACACACACATCATAGTTTCAAAATTATGCAGCTTTGGGCCTTGCTCTTTTATTGCAAAATAGTTTAAGCTATTAAAGCCTTTATAAGATTTATAAAATAAGTTTTATAGTTATAAAGTCTTAAAGGATTATTTGTTAAACATATTAATTAATAAAGTTTAATAGTTTAAATAAATCTTTTAAAGCTTAAATATTAACCTTTAAAAAAAACTATGTTTATAATAACATAAATAATGTCTTTAAATATTTGTTTATAAAACTTAAATATTAGCTATATATAAAAAAATTTTATTAACCTATAATTAATAAAATTTAAAGTTTTAAACACTTAATTAAAAAAAATTTTATAACACACTTAAATAAATAATATATATATATATATATATATACGTATTAAAATGAGACGATTTAAAAAGAAATGTTTCACATAACGATGTATTTAGGGATTACAAAAGTAATAATCGAAAATTTGCAAATGTTACAGTCTCCCCTACTTTAGAAAATTTCGTCCCGAAATTAATTACGAGGAGTCTTGATCAAAGAGATGAGGGTATTTCGTCTTCATTTGGTCTTCTCGTTCCCAGGTAAGTTCTGGTCCGCATTTAGATTCCCAACGCAGCAAAACTATCGGGATACGCTTGTTCTTCAACTTTTTGACGTCTCTATCCACTATCTTCACTGGCCTTTCTACGAAATGCATCGATTCGTCAATACGAACTTCATCGAGGGGTATGTGTAAGTTTTCATCGTCTTAGCACTTTTTGAGGTTCGACACATGAAATGTCGAATGCACGTTTGACAATTCTTCAGGCACCTCGAGTCGGTAAGCAACTTTACCAATCCTACGTATCGAGGAGCTAATCTGCCCTTCTTTCCAAAACGAACAACTCGCAAAGTAATGTTGGTGCTTGGGTAGGATCTAGAGAATCGATTTGACGGATATCTATGGGTAAGTGTTGAATCTTAGAATACGATTTGAATGTTAGGGTTTTGACACGAAGTTTACTAAAGCAATTGAGTCCATTGCCTCATACAACAGGATTTACTAGGATTCACATGTATTGAAAATTCTCGTTACGTGTGCACCCGTAATGATAATTTACCTTGCATGATCACCCTATCCTTGAACTTGACACACGAATGAGTTGATTTAGAATTTCATAATGTAAAATGGTTTTATCAAAATTATTAGGTTTTACAGGATGTTTCACTTCAATTGATCAGATTGAAGAAATCTATCTCATAGAACCATAAGCTTTGACTTGATTGACCTTTTACAAGATAACATAAGCGTTATTTGGATGGTTTGAATATTAAAGGATATTGAAGATGGTTTTGATATTAGGAAACTTATATTACATAAATGTCATGATCATAAGTCTAATATCACAAGATTTTGTTTCACACTATAGAATGTTTTAGAAACTTTAGGTTGAGATGATAAAAAGTATCCCCAATGCTAAATGTCTTAGAGCTTTTGGGTTCAAGTCATAAGTTTAAGACCCGTAGCCTTTCGTTCACCATAAACCTTGAGTTCTTGACCTTGCGAGAGCGGGATACGGATGAACTTTTCACCACAAATGTTTTCGGCACAGATCTTCGATAACCAATCCATGCCTACTATGACATCGAAACTACCCAATTGCATGGGTATTAAATCGATGGAAAAATCGTGCGCGTTTAGGTTCAACGTGCATTTGGAGATTACTGAGTCAAGCTTAATAAGTTTCCCGTTAGCTACTTCAACCATAAACGAATTTTCTAATCTAGTTCTAGGCAAAACAAGTAAGGGTTCAAATTGTAAAGATATAAAGCTCTTATCGGCCCCTGTATCAAAAAGAATAGAAGCATAATGTCCGTTAACAAGGAACGTACCGTTGACCACGTCATTGTTGGCTTGTGCCTGATCGGAATTGATGTTGAAGACTCTAGCTTGAGCACCCTGGTTTTCTTGGTTTGGCGGATTAGGAGGTATGTTATTCCGGTTGACCCTCAAGTTGCAAACATTAGCCATGTGGCCTGGATCACCACAGATATAGCAAACTCTAACCGTTGAGGGTGCATTTGGAGCAGTGATACGAGGAACATTGGATTGGTTTGTGGGGACTTTTGGCATCCGACATGTGTTGAAGAAGTGGCCATAGCGTTTGCAGTTCGTGCAAACCCGACATGGATACACGGCCATATGATGGTAGTTACAAGTCGGACACAAAGGCGCGGTACCAGTGTAAACCTTTTTGACTTGAGTGGCGGGTGCAACTTGTTGTATTGGGGTGGCTTGGGTAGCTGCAAAGTTCGTGTGGTTGGCCTTCCTTTTGTTGTTGTGCTTCTTGAAGGGGATGGAAGAACCGGCTTGAACTTCTTTGGATGGCTCAGTTGAACTCTTCTTTTCTTCTTTCTTGGACCCTTTTCGAGTGAGAGTCCCAGCTTTAACATGGTTGTCGGTAAGTGTTGCCGAAAGCCGAATGGCCTCCGCTAAAGAAGCGGGTTTGCTGCTCCAAACCGAATCCTGAATTTGCATTGGCAGGCCGCCAATGTATTTTTCAATCCCTCTAGACAAAGGGGTCACCATTTCAGGAACTAGAGCACTTAGTTCATGAAAACGGTTATTGTAGGCCATATTTTCACCGCTATCTTGTTTCAGTAACCAAAACTCGTGCTCCAGTTTCATTATTTCATTTCGGGGGCAAAACTCCCGAGTCATAGCATCCTTTAGTTGTTCCCAAGTCAAGGCAGTTGTGGCTTCTTCACCGAGGGTTCGTTTCTCGGCATTCCACCAAGTAAGGGCCCTCTTTTGAAGGGTCGATGTGGCATACCGTACCTTGAGTTCATTTGGACATTCACAGTTCAAGAAGACATTATCCATGCTCTCAAACCATTAAAGCATACCCGTGGCTCCCTCAGAACCATTGAACTTTGTCGGGTTGCATGAGTTGAAGTCTTTGAAAGAACACCGAGGGGGATTGATCGGAACTTGGTTGATAGGTATAGGGTTCATTTGCTGTTGTAGTTGTTGCATTCGTACCACCATATTCGGTAGCACAGCTTCCATTTGACGGGCAATTTCAGCAGCCATCTTCCTGCTTGAAGATCCACCACGTCTATGACTCATTTTGATCAAGCTGAAATTATGAGTTTAGTTAGAAGTTGGATAATAAGAACTTGAATGATATGAGGTTCATTAAATGTGAGACATCAAAATTTTTGAACCTTAGTTCTAGGAGGTCATAAGGATGGTGGTTCGCTTGAACTTGTTTAAAACATGGGAATGGTGGTTCATTTGAACTCGTTTGGAATTGTTTGAGAATAAGGAGTGGTATCCAATTGGACCCTTTGACATATTAGAACTTATTGTTTGTTAGACGTTTGGTATAACAGCTTTGGCCTATAAGTGAAAATACTCTCATCGAGAGTCCCCAGGAAAGCTAAACTGGTCCCACAATACATCGGGGATTTATACGAATAACTTTCCTAGACAGGAGTCTCAACTACCGGTATTTCACCCTTCCAGTTAGTACATGTCCGTCTTTCAAACCTAGTTCTAACGGGAATAAGATCACAAAGATATTCATATGTTTAGAAGGGTCGCGTATCCCCAAGATCCACGTAGAGTCCACGAGCTTGCGAGAATGTAGAGGGTTTAGAGTAGAAGTTTAGCATAAGGTTCATATGAAAGTTCACTAAGGTTAAGGTTCAGAAGCAAAGTTCATATGAAGGTTTTCTAAGGGTTCAATATTGAAGGTTCATTCAGGAGGATCATTAAAGGTTCAATGATAGAGTTCATAATGTGGTTCACTATAAGAAGGTTCTCTTAGTGAAGGTTCATAATTGAAGTTCATCATGTAAGAGTTCAAAGTGGAAGTTTACTAAGGCAATAGTTCAAATTGAGAGTTCACTAAGCAAGAGTTCATGATATAAGTTCACTAAGTATAGGTTCGTAATGGAAGTTCACTAACTAAGAGTTCGTCATAGAAGTTCACTAAGCAAAGGTTCATATAGGGGTTCATATAAGTAAGCAACTTAGTTATAGTCTAGGTCACTATTTCTAATCACCTAATTCCCTATAACCATGGCTCTGATACCAATCTGTCACACCCCGACCGGTGGCGGAATACGCCGGGGCATGATATGTGAAAGATTGTGTCAAAAGCTCATGATATAAATTCAAAGTTTCATAACTTAAATTACTAAAAGTTCAAAGTCTAACACAAACGTTACAATACAACATCAAAGTCAAATACAAAATTTAAAACATAAATAATTTGATAAACTATCTAGGTCCATTCTTCCTATATTTGCAATATAGCCTTTCACTTAACCTGTCACACATGTAAAGTAAATGTCAACTAATTGAATAGTTGGTGAGTAGTCATATTTTTGATAGCATAAGTATAAAAGTATGCAAACTTAAATAACATTGAGTTTGAATATCATATAGTGAATGAAACAAGCATGTGTAAAGGGTGTACCGTCCCTTTTTAACACTAAAAGCGAAGAGAGTGCGACTCTCTTAGGAACTAAGTACTAGAATACGTGCAAAAATGCATAAGAATAAATGAGTATACAAATACAAGTCCAACACTTAATAATAATTCAACAACAAAGCATTTCATAGTTTGCATAAGTTTCAAGAAGAGTATATAGTTTAAGCATTTGAAATAGGACATGTGTGACACCCCAAAATAATTTAAAACTAAAAAGGGGATATGAAAACTCACTTGTTTGCTAAGCACTCCAAAAATTACAACTTAAGCAAGTTGGGTAATAACAACACTTGTCAACCTGTTTTTGGAATAATAGGTATAAGAACATGTCTACAAGTTACTTAGTCTCTAAAATTCTAAGGCATAACACGAGCTTAGACTCATAAGGCTTAGGTTTATTAAATGAAATGAGTTCAAATAAATAAATTTATAAGTTCAAATAATTAATTTTAGAACTAAGCATTTAAAATTTAATAACTTAAGATTTTAAGTTAGAACACTTTATATAAATAAATTTTATAAAATTTTCTTTAATATATAAATAAAATTATATAAAGCTTACATAAATAATATTTGCAAATTTTAAATATTGAAATGAACCTTAGTTTAAGTTTTATAAAAAAAAGTGATAAAATAATTTTCATATAACCAGAAAATTTATACATAATTTTCTAAACATTTTACACAATAATATGCTTTTATAAATAAAAAAAATAGTGATTTTTAAACTCCTAATGATAATTAAATAATTAATATTATTAAAATATTGAGATGAAAACTTAAAATATAAAAAGAAAACTTTGAAAGAAGTTTATAAATATTTTTTTTCTAAGTCTTTAACACATTAATATGTTTTTATAAGTTAAAAATAATGGTTTTTAAACCTTTATTAATATTTAAAGAATCAATATTATTAAAAATATTATCATTAACTATTTCAGAATGTAAAGGATTATTTTTAGAATTTTCAAAACAACTTATTATGAATTTTATATATTAAAAAGATTATTATAACACTTATAATAAATTAAATAAGGAAATAATAACAAAACTAATATTCTGAAATTTATAAAAATTAACAGAATATTTAAAATGTTGAATTATATTTTATAGAATTATTTTATAATTTTTCAGAATATTCAAAAGGTGATAAAAGTGAAAAAAATGGGTTTAAGGGTAAAAACCGGTTTTATGCGTGCTGCATGGGATTCGAACTCGCGTCTGCCCCTCCCAGCCCGAGCGTTTTAACCACTCGGGTGGGTGGGGTTTTGTTGAGAGAAATGAGAACAAAATCTTTTTAAACCACATGTGTTGTTCATCCCCAAATCAAGAACAAGAAACCCTAACTCCTAATCCTTTCAAATTCGAACGAACGAGTGTTAGTGAGCCCTTAGAAACATAGGGCTTTTGTTAAATGCTAGGAGCCGAGTCTAATGAGCATGATACTTACTTGCAAAGATCGATGGATAGCAGGTTCGAGTTCGTGGGAGGTCTCGGCCGTTCTTGATGTTGAATCAAAGTTCCAATGATTCTGAGATGCAATTGATGGTTCGTACAGCTTTAGAAGGATGTCGCGAGTCTGTGTGTGTGTGGTTAATTTGATTTCGGTGAACGGGAACTACTGATTCGAGTGCTAGGATTATGTTTAACGTTCGGATGCTGATTAATGGTGGTTAAACGCGTGATTAGGATTAATTAAAGCATTAATTAGGTTCGTTGGGGGTTGTAGGTTGGTCGGCCGAGCGTGGTTGTGCCATAAATGGCCCGATTTCTTGATTGGGTGATGGATGGTGGCTGGTTGATGGCGTGCAGGTCGATTGGGGAAGAAAGGGGGAGGGGGGTTGGCTGAAGGTTTGGAAGAATGGCAGAAGTGGCCCCTCAGATTTTGGCCTTGTGCTCATTCTTGATCAAAATCCCACCACACACACATCATAGTTTCAAAATTATGCAGCTTTGGGCCTTGCTCTTTTATTGCAAAATAATTTAAGCTATTAAAGCCTTTATAAGATTTATAAAATAAGTTTTATAGTTATAAAGTCTTAAAGGATTATTTGTTAAACATATTAATTAATAAAGTTTAATAGTTTAAATAAATCTTTTAAAGCTTAAATATTAACCTTTAAAAAAAAAACTATGTTTATAATAACATAAATAATGTCTTTAAATATTTGTTTATAAAACTTAAATATTAGCTATATATAAAAAAAAATTTATTAACCTATAATTAATAAAATTTAAAGTTTTAAACACTTAATTAAAAAAATTTTATAACACACTTAAATAAATAATATATATATATATACGTATTAAAATGAGACGATTTAAAAAGAAATGTTTCACATAACGATGTATTTAGGGATTACAAAAGTAATAATCGAAAATTTGCAAATGTTACACCTGAGAAAACATGCATTTAAACAAAGTCAACACTAGGTTGGTGAGTTCATAAATTTTATAATTGAAAACCTTGAATTGATCACATAGACAATCACCATGTCATACATGTTACTTGTAAGTGCTTGATTCACCCGTTCACCCAATGGCCTATCCATAGTTATAATCGCAAGTAGAGTCTCATCCTAATAGATATGCTTATATATAGGGCATATGTAGGGGAACAAGCCCCAGCCAACATCCCACCACATACCTAATAGAACTTAACACCACTTGCAGTACAACTATAGACACCCATTATCATTTCCCTTGTTCATTATGTCTGATATTTACCCGTTGTATCATATGTAGAATAACATGTCGAGAGGGGTTTAGTTATCAAACCGAAGTATTGATACACCCTCAAAGTATTAAGGAATTTAGATTAATTTAATCCGATCCTTGTATTTATTCTATTACTTGTGGGGTTAACTGTTAATCACTTTTAAATAATAAGAGTGTTAGTTAACCAATTGATATTTGTTCTCACTTGAAGTGCATAGAGCCTAAAAGGAATCCATTGCAATCCTCACGTAATCAGATTACAATGCATCTGATTTACCTCTACCACTTTGTATTACCGATGGCCTTATCAAAGCTGTTACTAACAATATGACATGAGAGAAAATAAAATCCTCAGTCTACTAGTCAACAGGAAACGATGGATTAATTACAATGTCACTGTAGATTAATATCAGCATGTGTCGCTTTCCAGACCCTGACTGTTCGTCGCCATGTCACCGGTCATACGTTACCGGCCAAATGATAGTACCATCAACATACTAGCCCTACAAGCTAGAGGTTTGTCAAACCTATGGTACCACTATGCTATCGTCGGTTTAGTCACGTCAAATTAACTGGTCAGCGATTTGTGAATGGACTTACAACGATCAACTTGAATACATGGCACATGATTGAAATGATATAATGCAGACTGTTCAATAGTAATCAATTGTATTGTGTTCCCCAATGTTGTTGTTTGTTCTCAATGTTGTGTGTTCTCGTTGTTGTTAACAAAGTTAAATAAGGTCTTATCTTATTAAGCTATGTTAATTGTTGTGTGAATGATGTTGTTATCGTGAAATTACATTATCATGATTATCATTCCTTGTTGTTCCATATAGTCACCATGTTGTCACTAAGGTGTTGTAAGAGCTAGTCTTACTACACTTAGTCGACTCAAGTGGTGGATGATACTTGTTTCATGTTATCTTGTAGTATGCACCGATTTACCGTTGATTGTTATAAGAACTTGTCTTATTACACTTAGCTAACTCCGGTGTTGAATGATATCATGAAGATATATTATCTTCGTATCATTCATGTTTGTGTTGTTGTTGTCGTCATGTTTACCTGTGATAATCTCAATGTTTGTTCTTGTAAGAATAATTAAGTGTTGTAAGATATAATCTTACAACTATGTTATTCTATTGTGTTGATGAGTTATGAAGTTATATTATCATATTCATCTTAGTTATTCCTGTCATATCATGATCATACAAGCATGCATACAATGATAAACGATAATAAGTCAAGCAATATTATCTAAATCAAAGTATAAGCAATATGTTAAACTAAAAATTTTAAATAAATAAAAGTTAAGCATGTTTCTCAGCCCCGAGAGTTTAAAATCAGTTAAGATTAGAAAAGGGGCGTATGAACTCACCTTGTAGTGGTTGTAGTTGACTTAGCTTACCTAAGAATGTGTCACACCCCGACCGACGGCGGAATGCGTCGGGGCGCGAGTTTGACTGTTCATTAGCTCATGGTGCTATTTAACGTTTCAATATTTAATACATCATTATTACAAAACAAACACAACATTCATTGACTCATAAAACAACATTACATGAATTGAATACAAAACAGTTACAGTTGCGATGCTAAATCATTGATTACAGTTTAACTAGGTCACTAATTCTTATCCTATGTCTTCATCATGCTTCCTTATCCTGTTACACATGTAAAATAGAGTTTGTCAACTATTTGCATAGTTGGTGAGTTCACACACTAAGTTTAAATAATATGTATAAAAAGGATGCAAACTATAGCCTAACTAGAATATGTATCTTAAGCATAGCATGAATACAAGTTTGAATAAATAGAATGAATGAATAACAATAGCTTGTGTCCAAACAAGTATCCATACAAACTGTTAAATCAAGTATGGCCATACTATAAATTAACAGTTATAATTCAACCGGTTTGCTAGGTGTACTTTTCACCTTTTTCACACAAAGACAAAAGCCTTTGCGAAGATAGTATATAACCATCTTAGGCTACTAAGTACTAGATTGCTTGACTGGCAACACACATAGAATCAACACATTGTATAAGCCTAGCCTCTAACACATAAAGCTAACTAGTCTAAGACTTGCATCATAGATTGAATGAATAATAGATTGAATAAAGTTTGAATAAGACATATGTAACATCCCAAAAACAAAAATGTAAAAGGGAGTGTGAAGAAACTCACCTTAATGGTTCTCGAGGAAACTAGTATAATGAAGAAGAATCAAGATCAACAGTTGTATCAAACTAGACGCCCTGAGGATTGAACGTTCGTGACTAGACAGCAGCTCAAAGGATCAAGTATACGATCCGAATGCAAGCGTGGTTCAACCTAGTCAAACGAATGCAACAAGGATGGGTAAAATTTATGCTAGGCAAAGCTAAATGAACGGACATCATAGGCCGGACTCGTTGACTTAACGAGCCTCTACAAGACTACACCAACTCTAAAGGCGACCTAAACAAGGCAACCTAAACAAACCTAATGCCGACAACTAATAACCTAAGCTCAACTACTTAGACTAGAAAAAAAAAATGAATAATGAAAAGAAGAAATGAAAAAGAAAATTACCTCAAAGAAAACTTTACAAACGAGACGATCTCGAAGCGCAGCACCTCCTCGCCAAGAGCATAAAAAAAACTACTACGTTCAACATCCCAATGGATGTTGAACTTGTAGAACCACCAAAATTAGGTTATTCTACTTGTTTATACTCAACTAGGAGTTGCAAAATAAGGACCACGCAAGGATATTTATAGGTGTTTAAAGAGGAGAAATATTGGTTTCATGGGCGATGTGGGATGGGTTTTTATGCAGAATTCGCGTCTGGCAACTGTTAACAAACATCAAACTTGTTTTCACGATTCCCGCTTCGTTATAACTCCGTTTTGTGCACGGTTTTCGCCCATGTTCATCGTTTTTAGAGTACTATCATATGGAAGAGAGTAATCCAACATTAATGGTGTCGAGAATTGGGTTTATGCATTGGATCTTGACGTGAATCAATGGTTACGTTCTCAAACTTTTGTTTATGATTCTTGTTTCGTTTGGGCTCGGTTTATGCACCGTTTGAATTAAGTTTCTTCTTATTATACTATTATATATAGAAGATTTGGGTGGTCCAAAATGTTAGTTCGAGGATGAGGAAATGTTGGCTAAATAGTCACCCCTAAACTATCTTATGTCAAAACTACGAATACAACTATCCAAAGCATGTTATAAACTTTGTTTTATTATGTACGAATATAATTATAATTCAAATAGAAAATTGAAAAACCATGGGGATTACAGAATGCACGCGCTCTTGATTGTACTTGTTGTTGTATTCACGATCATGTATTGATTTCATGTTGTTGTAACTTATAAGTATAAGTCCTCAAGTACGTGGTTGTGTATGTGTTTGTGTTAGCCCTTAAAGTTGGCTAACACCCGTAAGTCTCGGTCAGCATTCGGCCCTGATTTACTTGTTATAGCTTATGTTACTATGACATGTCTTCATATTGTATGTTAAGTTTAACTTCTTGCCATTATTAGACTCGTAATAGTTTGTTGCATCATTACAAGAAGCCACATCTCATTGTGAAAGTTAGAGTTTCAACCTTTTCTAAGTATAACACTTAGATTTATACTTTAAACTTAACATGTGGTTATTGACTTTATTTGTTTCATCATTGTTTCCTAATTCCTTCACCACTTTTGTAGTATGAGATTTACCCACCCAATGCATGTTATCATTAACAACTTGATTTCTTGTGATAATTACAACCCATTCCATGTGGGCCGAATGTTAATATAGCCCAAGTGGGGAGTGGGCCGTAGGGGTGATATGGGTCACTGTTGGGCCGAGTGTATGTTGCTAGGCTAATTCCTTAGGCCAATTGAGCTATGGTGACCGAATAATCACTTGGGCCGAAAGTCAATTGGGCCGTATAGGGGACTCCTGGGCCGAAGCAATTGAGTCTGGTCCAAAGTGGAGAGTTGGGTCGAAGGTTATTACAGCCGGGTGGACCATTGGGGTCAGCGAACCTTTTAGTATCAACTAGGGTTCGGCGACATGAGGGTGCGTGCGTCCAAGGTTCGTTCAACTGACAGCCATGCAGGTTCAGTGATGGTAGGAAGGTTCGGTCAAGAGTGGTTCGCCATGAGGGTTTGGCTAAGATGAATGCTTGCATGTAAAGGGAGGTTCGTGTATGCAGGGTTCGTGGCTCCCTCATGCACATGGTTCCTAAGGTTCGGTCATGCAAGAGCTTCGCCCAGGTATAGGTTCGGTGAAATGCAGGAGATTCGGCTGAGTCCAGGTTCGGTGGAAGGGTTCGGCTAGCTCAGGTTCGCCCCCTCTTGGTTCGTGACAGTGAAGATTCGGTGATGATGGTTCGGCCAAGCCGTGGTTCGCAGCTCCAGCATTGGTTCGGCAACAGGTTCGGCCAACCCTGCTTTTGTGCGAACCAGAGGCTATTCATCATCATCTTCATCGAAACTAAGTTGTTTCAGGTTCGTGTCATGTGATGAGAAGTTCTCAAGGGTGTAGGGTCCGGTTGCTATATGTTTTTAACCGGTGGTGTGACATGGTCGACCAAAGAGAGTTAAAACCCTAATTTTCATGGATTTCATAGCTCCATACCTCGAATTTCAGTGGATAACTTCTCCGATCTGCTGTACTTTCTTGTAGAGGAGGTCGAGAGCTTCATTTAGACACCAAGAACACTCGATTTCGTCCACAAACGAGCAAGATATGGAGGTTTGAAGTTGGAATTCTAGTGAGAGAGGGAAGGTTTCGGGAAATGGTTTTTAGAGAGAGAAAAAGATGAGAGAAATGAGGTAATTGCCCTCATTTAGTCTTTATATACCCTGAGGGTGTTCGAGTTCGTTTCGATTGCTCGGTTCGCGTCTTCGTTGCGTTTCCGGAACGTAACTCGTGTATTTTACGTAATCAAATAAAATGGATTTATTTTTTAATGTTTGGAAAGGTTTTGATTCCTAATAAATGTTTTATATTTATTTTTCTTGATTTATTTTATCGAAACCGATTATTTTGAACGTTTGGTCAGATCGCGTCACCTTCGCGCGTATTCGTTCGAATCGTCACCCGAACGAACACGACGATGGTTTGGTTTTCTGACTTTTGTTTTCTACTTTTCAGTTATTATTTTAGAACATTGAACTCACAGATATGTTTGTGTGAATCGTCACCCACGCAAACACACTGTCAGTTCGTTATTCTGAAATAACACTGCATTTGTGTCTTGAATTATGTTTCCTCACTGACAGACTCAACTAAACTTCCTGTTTTCACATTGTTTTCGTACTGATTTATCGGCCATCTGATTCCTGTCATCTATGGATATCAGATCGCAACCGACATGTTCTTGTTGTTTACTTGTACACTATTGTTTCTCTTGATTTGTTGTATCAATTGTACTTAGGTTTTCACATAGATACATACAACTATTGTTTATCATGAGTTGTTGTACTTACGGTATTTAAGTTTACACATAATTACGTACAACTGTTTTCTTGTATCCTGAGTTCTGTTATCACAAACACTGTTCATATATTGTATTTACACATAGTAAATAATGAAAGTACACATACCGTACGGACTTGCCGGACGATCAGGTACTGAATGTCACAAGAACTCACCTGAGTCCTTAGATTTAGTGTTCTTGTACAATGTGCGCTCGCGTACGTGAAATCAAAGCAACTCAATAATCTGTAGTTAATAAGTATTTTTGTTCATAAGTATACGTGTTTCACTTCAATCAAGTGTCCATAAGTATTTACTTTAAATTCTTAAGTGTTTAGTTAACTTAGTTATTTATTCTAAGTTACATTGTAACACCTAATGTTTTATCACCAATCATCATACAATTGTAATTTAAACTCGTCAGTTTTAATTATCCGTTACCTGATGATTTCAATCAAGTGTCCATAAGTACACCTTTGCATATACCTACATGCATGATTAACTTATTTGACCACCTTAATTTAGTTATCAAAATCTCATTCAAGTTCTAAGAGATTATATCTAAGTCCTTATCATCAAAGGTTCTCATTATGTAACATCTTATAATTTAGGGTTCATATTATTAAGAAAAAGGTGGTGACTAGAATTGCTCATGCATGCATATCTAATTAATTTTACCACCACTAGTCTAAGTTATTTAAAATCAACTTTTGTGTTTAAGAGGTCACACTTAATTCATTTGTATTAAAGTGTTTCTCAATATATATATAATCCCATAATTTCTAAACTTATATTTTAGAGAGAGAAAAGGTGGTAGCCTTCATATTTCTTCATGCATGTATAGGTATATATGATTTCCCCAAGTTCTTTAGTTCACCCTCTCCATGGTTATACAACTTAGGTTTATTTGTCCTGGATTCCAGCGAACCTAAGGGTTCAGTTACTTCCAGGTTCGTAGATCAATGGTTCGGCTATGAAATGCCAAGGTTCGTGGCTTCCAGGTTCGTCCCAATGGTTCGCGGTCTTGCATGGTTCGGCCCAAAGCAACAGGTTCATCCGGCTGCTAGGGTTCGGTCACCCTTGGTTCGCCCAGCTCTGGTTCGGCCTAGAGATGTTCGGTGATGGCCTAGGTTTGCTGCAACATGCAGGTTCGGTGCCCATAAGGTTCACCACCTTAGGGTTCGGCCGCATGCATCAGGTTTGTGGCTAAGGAGGTTCGCTGAGAGACCTTGGTTCGTGGAGGAAGCTTCGGCCGGAAACAGGTTCGCTGGAACAAGGCTCACAGCACTCCAGGTTCGTAGCTTCGTGGGTTCGCTGGATAGAGATCAGGCCAAGGTTAGGGTTCGGCTCCCCTTGTACCCAGCTCATGCAGGTTCGGCCCTTCGCGAACCTGTGGCTATGGCTGCTCACCAACATCATCTTCAGCCCTAAGTGATTACAGGTTCGTCTATGGCTCCCACAGATGAAGACTAACCCGATTAACAAGTATAAAACCCTAAGTTCGTTTTAAAAGTTGGTAGCCATGGACGTATGAGTTCTTTAGCAAAAACTGAAAAGTAAAGCTCCAGATTTACCTCGAAATGTCGACCAAATGTAGGATTTCTTCGTGGGTTCTTGTTCTCCTCGATCACACGAACGATTTGGCACCAAGATCTTGCGAAACTGTTGAGAAACGATGGAGATATCGTAGAGAGAAGTAACAAAGAGAGAGGGGTGAGGGGTTTGGTGGTTTAGAGAGAGAAAGAAAATGTGAGAAATGAGGAAGAAGAAGCTATTCTTCTTTCTTATATCGCGTTCCGTCCCCACGTGCTCAATCTCGTTTATTACGCGTTAAAATAATTGGATGCTCGGTTATCCTCACAATTTATATTTAAAACATAAACCTTTAAATAGTTACGTTTCGTTTTTTAATGAAATGATTTCTTTAAATAAAGTTGTTTCATAAATGATTTCGTTTAATCTCGTTAAATAATTTATTTAATAAACCGATTTATTCGTATACGTCTTAGGTTGTAATTCCTAGTAAACATTTTTAAATTTCCATTTATTAATTTAATATCGTTAAGTACTATTTCGTTATCTCTTCGAAACGCGTTACTTACGTACGTATTCGTAAAGATCGTCACCTTTCCGAATCCAACGCTCGTATCATATTTCAATTCGATTTACGATTTATGGAATATCGTTTCAGAATATTATTCTTAATAAATATATTTGTGTGAATCGTCACCCACGTGAATGCATTATTAAGTTAATATTTCTGAATTAATATTCGCGTTTAATTATAATCGTAACCTCACCATCGCGTAATTATTTCCAATAAAGCTTTCATTATTTTATTATCTTTAATATTATAAATCCCAATCCAAAACCCACTAAACCATATCACTGACACATCCATAACAGACCGAAATATGCTTATGTATAGGACATATGTAGGAGTATGTCACAACCTATCTAGCCACCGTCCCACCGCTATTTCGATAAACCATGACCATGTGTCCTTGACTATGTTTAGTAACCAAACCATAACAAACTCAGAAATCCTTTCCATTCCAAACCAAAACCTCGGATTCTCCTTACCAAATCCTCAACACTGATATAATCATGATAAACCGAAGATGGCTTATGTATAGGGCATATGTAGAGGTCAGTCGCAACTGCCTCAGCCACCTTCCCACCACCTCTTCGATAGACCATGATTATATCCTTGCCTATCTTTGGTTATAGAATCCTATACCACTACCATTCCAAATCAACAACCCATAACATATGTTCTACTGCAATAAACTCTCTGGTTCTGTTTAGTTGTATTTCAACTAAACTCCCCATGGTTTATGCTCATAATTATATGTTCTCAATAATGTATACCAGTGATAATATCAACAAATAATTCATAGTAATTATCCATAATCATTAACAATTATCATATCAGGTCTTAACAGTACAATCGAACATGTACGGACAGACCCGTGATACAGTGATATTACACTACCTCACTCCAACGGTTAGTATTCAAACATTGTTATGATGTTCTCACACGAGTACTTCCATCATAACTGTCACACCCCAATCGAAGATGCAATATGTCAGGGTGTGACTTTAATTAATAAAAACTCATGGTGCTACTTTAGAGTTTCAATATTTAAACATCCATATTACAATTCATTCAACAATCAAGCAATCACCATACATTACAATACTCAACATCCAAAATAAATACATATCAATGTTTGATTTATTAATTAATTAAGTCCAAGAATCTTATGTTTGTCTTCGTGTCTTCGCTAATCCTGTTACACATGTAAAATATAGTTTGTCAATTATTTGCATAGCTGGTGAAAACTCATAAGTTTATAAATATATGTATAAAAAAAATGCTAAACCAAATGTTTTAAATAGAAGTTGATTCAACAATATACATGTCTACAAGTTAGCAAATATGTTGATGTCTCAATCAAAGTCTTCAAACAAGTATTAGTACATAGCTTCAATCTAAACTAGCTAGGTCATAGATTTAAGCATGTAAATCACTAGTTTGTGATAATGCACATTTTCACCTTTTTACACAAAGACATAAGTTTAAGTGCGGAAGGCATCTAATAATTACAGGTTACTAATGTGTGTTTATGTTTTTGTATGAAACAACTTCTATCCTAAACAATGCTTGCAACAAATAGTAAAACATATAACAATCAAATCACATTTAACTAGAAATAGGTTTTTGTATTAATGAATATGCTAGATCGTAGCTTAAAATCAATAAGTATTCAAACAATCAAAATAAACACGACGGAATCATGATCATGAATTGAAAACATTGTATTTATTAATCTAAATTTACTGATTACAATGAACAAAGTTCCCCCCATATGAACAAAACACTCAGAGAAATTTGGCTCAAAAGCTCTACCGAATCAAACAATGATTTCGATATTGATACATAGAGTGATGTCATACTGAAAATGACATGTAACAAAATAACTGAACAAAATAAATGTTCAGTTGTTAACAAAACAACTGAACACAATACAATACAATATAACAACTAATTAAGAAAGACTAAATACCTAAGACTAAACAACTGACTCATGAGTAAATACTAAAAGTTCTGTAACTACTAAAGGTATGAGCTTCAGTTGAAACAAACTTTTTCGTACTTATGGTCCTGAGCGTTTGATTTCAGTTCATTGATATTTTAGTCTTTAATCTTTAATCTTCAACAATTGTTCCATATCAGCTCTTATTTTTATTTAGCAGTTAAACCATCAACATTTATTCTTCAGATGTTGTGATTATGGTCATCAGCTCTTTCAGACCTAACAAAATATATTTGGCTCAAGAATAACCAAGTTTTTGTGTAAAACATATGTAGCATCTCAAAACTTTACAAAAAATGTAAAAAAAAAATTGTGAGAAACTCACTGTTTGATTAGCTTCTAAAATATCTTGATAAGGTTTATGAGTTAATTAAGGAGATCACACGTCCTCCTAACAATTGTGTGAGTATAAAAGTATGACTTAGTATTATTATATGTTTAAAATGTTTGAAAAGTCTTGAATTTATTTCTTGGTAAGTTTGTTATAAATTATTAACTTTAGATTTATAAACTCATAAATACAAATATATTATTTGTATCTATTAATATTTTTAGAGTTTTATAATCTTGATAATATAGTTTAATTATTATTATAAGTCTCAAAAATAGATTTTTGATGAATTTTAAAGATTATCCATTTTTAATTATTATTACTTTTGAATCACTATCACTAACCATTATAGATGGTTTCATAATGTTTGTTATTCACTAATAGTTTAATTAATCGTATATCATATCGGGACAATTTAAACTACAAAGAACTAAATTGTTTTTTAGATTATTAACGTGGCATTAAAGGTATGCAAAAGCATCGAAACAAAATGGTTGATATGATTGTTGATGCTTAATTATGTGATTTGTATTTATAGCATCTTATATTAGTTCTGTTGATATATCATTTTTAAAATCTTATGTGTTATATGAATTAATTAAATAAATTATTATATATTTAGAAATAAAAAACTATGTCTTTAAAAACCGATGTATTCTATTTGTTGAATAAATCTATGCAATTTCATGTGAAATAAAGTATAATATAGAAAATGAAGTTTGATGTAATAACTATAAATTATGTTAAGTTGATTTTAAAACATTTTTTTCTCCTGCATATTTAGTTTTTTAAATAATTAATAAATGTTAATTCATTAAACTATAATTAATCTTTTAAATATACTTTTGAATCAATTCAATTAGCTTAAATTGCAATAAAAATAAAAAATTATGTTCTAAAACCTGAATTTATCTTAATATCATCTATTTATTTATTATTTTACATATTTTATTTTTATCATTCAAATCATCCAAACATATTAAATATTTAAATTTTTTTAAAAATCACTCATAAAAAAATAATTAATAATAATATTATTATTAGTATTTTTTTTGAATAATTTAATAAACTAATTAGGTTCTAGTAAAAAAAGGATAAATTGGTGAGAAGTGTGAAAACAACTGTAGAGTTGACAAGTGTGACAACAAGTACCAGACCGTCTGGCAAGTCCATACGGTGTGTGTACTTTCACTATTCACTGTGTGTAAATACATTGAACGAACAGTTGTGTGACAACAAAACTCAGGAAAAAAACAACAGTTGTATGTGTTTAAGGGAAAACTTAAATGCAGTAAATACAACTCCAGAGAAACAACAGTGTACAAACGAATGACAATAACCTATCGGTTACGATCTGATATCCATAGATAACAGGATCAGATGGCCGACAACACAGTACGAAGGCAAGGTGAATTCAATAATAACAATGTGAAAACGGGAAGTTTAGTTGAGTCCGACAGTGATAAAACACAATTCAAATCATATTGCAGTGTCATTTCAGAATAATAAACTAACAGCGTGTCTGTGTGGGTGACGATTCACACAAACATATCTGTGAGTTTAACGTTCTGAATGATAACCGATAAGTAGAAAACCAAATCAGAAAGTGAAACATACGATTGTGTTCATACAGTTAGCGCTCTGTACGAAAACGCGCGTAAGTGACGTTTTCTGACGAAACAGAAACGAAAACACGACACGAACGAAATTAAATTAATAAAATAAAATAAATAATATTTTACAATTTTGAAACTCATCAAAATAATTAAAACAACTTTTAAATAAATAAATTCGTAAAACACGCGTGTGGCGTTCCGGAAACGCGACGAAAACGCGAACCAAGCAACAAAAACGAACCCAAACCTCCTCGGGGTATAAATACCCTAAATGAGGGTATTTCCCTCATTTCTTTCTTCTTCTTCCCTCTCCACAAACCCTAATCCCGGATTTTTGCCCCAACCACCACATTCAAGCTTCAAATCCACATATCTCACTCATTTCTCAACGAAATTGAATGATTTTTGAGCCTAAACGAAGATCTTGATCTCCTCTACACGAAAGTACAATCGATCTGAAGTTAAACCAGCTAAATCCAAGGTATAATGAGCTGCAAAGTTCAAAAAACTAGGGTTTTCAACCCACTTTGTTCGACCCAAGCCTTAACCGGTTAACCACCTCCAAATCTTGAACCCCACGACCACGAGAACCAGCTTAACATGCACTACATTCGAAACTAGCTTGAGCTTTGAAATGGGAATGACTTTGGGTTCAGCCCTTGCTACGGCCGAAGGACCCACAGATGGCCGAAGGGCTAGAGCCGAATGGCTCTATTCTCTCGGTTGGGTGTCATTCGTCGGGCAGCCATGGTCCCATTCGACAGGGGTGATTCGGCCTAAGTAGCAGCCTGTTTCGGTCAGCACTCATTCGCTAGAACCTCCCCCATCCACCTGAGCCACCTTACTTCGGCCAAAGCATGGTCATTCGACCACCACCATTCGCTAATCACCCTCATCCCGCCACCTCCTCTTCATTCGCCAGCCACAATCATTCGACCATGATACTTCATTCGGCCTGCCATTCACTGGACTACATTCAGCCAGCCACATTTCATACGGTCACCACTTTGATTCAGCTGGAATAGATAACCAACTTCATGCGCCTGGGCCTTAACATCTTGCATCCCAACAACTGACCTTGTTGCGATCCAAGGGTTTTGGTTTTGGCCCAACACCATTTGACCCATCTCATGATGGTTAAATAATCCCATAATATGGCCCCCATCATGTATCCAACCCATTTAATTAAGCTCAACCCACCTTTACATACGGCCCAAACCTGTTGCTTTGGGCCCAGATTCGGCCCAATCACTAAATCCTTCACATTCGGCCCATGCTAATCAACCGGCCCAATATCATTCGATTATGGGTAATTGGGGTTGAGCACTAACACTTGAAACAACTAATTTGCTAATATGCATGGGAACTAATGGGTTTACTATAAAGGTGGTGATGGGTATGGTTTCGTGTATTTTATAAAAACCTAAAACTTTGTCTTTGGAAATACTAACAAAGGACTTTAAAGATTTTTAGACAAATTAGACAAGAATTAATCAAAATCTATACAAGATGTTGAGGACTCAAAACCTTTGTTCAAAAATCTAAGTTATGCTTGTAGACCACAATGGTTCTCAAGGATACACACACATGACAAGGTTCACATCAAGTTAAACCTAAAACAAATAATGAGATATGCTAAGCTTAACTTAAAATGGGTTAAGTATTAGTATGACTCATCATAAGGGAACCAAGGGCCGAATGAAGACCAAGACCGAGACTCACGAGTGTTAGCCAACTTAGGGCTAACACATACACACGCACGAATCTCTACAACACATACTTACAAGTTACAAACAACATGAAAACAATACAGGATCGTGAATACAACAACAAGTACAATCAAGAGCGTTTGCACTTCTTGTTTAAGCTAAGTCAACCACAATCACTACAAGGTGAGTTCATATGCCCCTTTTACTAATCTTTTCTGATTTCAAAGCTCGGGGCTGAGAAACATGCTTAACTTTTAATTATTTAAAAGTTTCCATTAACATATTGCTTATATTATGATTTAGATAATAATTGTTTATCTTTATTATCGTTTATCATTACATGCTTGCTTGATTGATTCTATCATACCTGAACTAGCTAGGATGCTACATGCCAACCTAGAATCATGACACATTAACACATAGGATAATGTAAGTTGCTAAGAGTATATCTTTCAACCGTGCATTATTCTTACACGATAGAACAACGTGAAAACCAAGGGATAACATACCAATGACAATTACAAATAACAAGAATGATAATCATGATAACGTAACTTCATGATAACAAGATCATTCACACATTACTAACATTGTGTATAAGACAAGTTCTTATAACACTTTGTTCAAGTTAGTAAGAACACTCAACATTGAGATAACAGTTGAGACAATTACTCGTGATATCGAGGAGGATATTATGAGCACATGCTTGAGGGATGGCATTCCCCACATATACTGTTATTACCTATTAAGACTCTATTTAGAGCACATCCTATAACCGTCAGAGGGTGCCGGTTACACAACCATAGATCAGTCGGGTAAATTATTAACACTAATCATCAGGGCTTGGGATAATCTAATGAAATCACACCGGGCACAAGGGGTGCTATCATTCCAATTAATATCATTCATAAAATCTAGGGAACGTATTCATTCCAATAGATATTGTGGGAGAATATCTTACACACCGGGCTGTTCAGTAATGACAGCTACTGAGACTATTACGTCTCAAACTAGGAATCATGAGTAGGACAGTTTACACACCGGGCTGGACAGGGTTGACAGCTACTAGGACTATCATGTCCCTACCTAGATATCGAGTATGATATCTTACACGCCGGGCAAATCAGTAATGATTAGCTACAGAAACTATTAAGTTTCGCTCTAGATATCGAGTATGATATCTTACATGACGGGCTAATCCGTAAGGAATAGCTAACAAAGACAATTATGTCTCTTTACGCAATTATTTGGATATTTTACATGCTGGGCTAATCAGTAATGATTAGCTACAAAAACTATTAAGTTTCGCTCCAGATATCTAGTATGATATCTTATATGCCGGGCTAATCCGTAAGGAATAGCTAACAGAGACTATTACGTCTCTTATTTTAATTATTGGTTTATCTTACATGCCGGGTTATTCCGTAAGGAATGGCTAACAGAGATAATTATGTTTCATTCTTTTTCATTGTGGGATAATCATACCGGGAAAATCATGGGTGAAATGAAATGGATATCCATCTTTGTATTACAGGTAGTGTTAAATTCAGTTGAGCATGTGGTGGGATGGCGTCTGGGCTTGACCCTTTCGTATGCCCTATATATAAGCATGCTTGGTTGGATGGGACACTATCTGTAAATATAACCATGTAGAGGATATTGTGTGAAACATGGGAATCAATTGTCGATACAACTTGGGTGAAACATTGTGAACAAGACTGACATAAATTCAATGGTTTTCAATTATTAAACTTATGAACTCACCAACCTAGTGTTGACTTTGTTTAAATATATGTTTTCTCAGGTGACGAACAGGTTTAGTCACCACATATCAAGAGCATAGCTAGAGGACTTTTAGAAGACCTAGCTACATTTTGGGTGACCATACTTTTGGAATGACAATTCAATGAATCATATTTTGTAGATCTTGTACAGTTACAAGATATAAACACAATGATTCTTTTTGGATAGATTTACTTAGTTAAATTATGAACGTAACATTGTAATTTAACCTTGTAATTATATATCATATGTCATGTTAGCATTTCTCATTATACATCATGTACCATGTAAACAATCTGATCATTTCGATTATCATTCACGATATCGCGCCCCGAGAACCTTCCGCCCGACGGGAAAACCCGATCCGTTCCCGCCGGCTCGGGGTGTGACAACAAGTGTCTTTCTCTTCTTTTTTTAGAAAAGGGTATTTTGGTTATTGTGTTTAATGTTTCAAGTTATTGTGTAATATGTGTTTATTATTATGTTTTAATATTTATATCATTGTGTGTTATATTTGCTATTGTTTTTGTGCATTAAATAAATTATTGTTATTTAATTTTTTATATTTTATGTATTAAAAGTACATATTTACGTTATTTCACCATTGTGTTTTTTAAAACTCATAATTTTAAAAAACATAAATTATCTTATTTTAAAAAAAATACATTTTGGTCATTGTGTTTTACTTCCAGGTCATTATGTAATATACCCATTATTGTGTTTTACGTTTAGGTCATTGTGTAATATACTCATTATTGTGCTTTCTATTTAAGTCATTGTGTAATATATTTATCATTGTACGTGTTTTATGTTCAGGTCATTGTGTAATATACTTATAATTGTGTTTTACGCTCAGGTGATTGTGTAATATACTTATCATTACGTTTACGTTTGGTCGCTGCGTAATATACTCATCATTGTGTTTTACGTTCAGGTCATTGTGTTATGTTTATTAATCATTGTGTTATAAATTTTAATTTATTTAATGTTTTTTTTGTTATTGTTTTTTTCTATTGAATAAATTTGTTAGTTATTTTTGTGTTTTCAATATTAGAAATACACAATTGTATTATTTCAACATTTTATTTTTCAACACTTCTTATTTTAGTAACTTATATTTCATGTTATTGTATCATACCTATTTATCATTGTGTTTTATGTTTTTATCTATTTGATTTTATCTTATCATTGTTTTTTATGCATTATATGTATAGAAATTGTCACCTCTAGCTAGGTAAAACTAAGAAAGACTCGTTGGGATCTAGCGAAATGGGTTTTGAGATATCTAAATGGCTCTAAGCAGGTTGGTTTATTGTTTGGTAAGCATCACGATGACGGGGTATATTAGCGGCTGACGTAGAAAATTTTCCTATGGGGTCTTTTTATTTACGATTGTTTATCTTTAAATATTTAATCTTTTTGAACCGGTTTGAATTGGTCCGGGTTTTAAAAAAAATGATAAACTTGATTAAATCATAAATAACAATACTTCAAATCTATTTCTTTGATTAGGATGATATGATAAAATTAATGTACTTTTGAGATGATTCAAAAGAATACTATTCAATTCAATAAATTCAGACTCAAATAAAAAAAAAAGATAGATGCACACTTTTCTTTTAACACAAATGTTCAACACTACTTAAATATACAAATTATACTAAAATCAACTAAGTTTGTCATCATGATAATAAGATTCAATTTTTAAAATTATATCTAAATGATTAATCATATAAAAATCTAATTATCTAACAAGTAAGTGACAATTGAAGCATTGGATCTAAATGACAAAACCATTAGAGTTGATGTATTCCTCCTCTTTAGGTCAAAGACTCGAGCTCATCGAAGACGAATGGTATCTAGAATTGTTGTTAAAAGAAAAAGAATAAAGAAGTCTAATAAATAAGTATATCGGGTTGTAATCGTTAATTGAGAATTGGGCTTCATCAATGGTAATACATGTTGAGTTATTAGAGTATTATTTTATTAATTTGGGATTTAAAATGTTTTTGGATTGAGTTTCATTGATGTCGTCAAATATCATGGGTGTCATATCGTATCGTATATAGAATTAAAAAAATAAGTTCACGGGGCTCAGCTGACCCCATAACCACATGTAGGTTTGCTCATGGGGTATATGATTATTAAGCATGTGGATGCTAATTTTACCAAAGATCTTGATAAAATAGGTCTATTACTTGTTATGCTTTCAAGATACCTGGGAATTTGGCTAGTTGGAAAGCCAAAATGCAACATGTGGTAGCCTTATCATCCACATAAAGAGAATACATAGCTTACTTTGAGACAGTCAAAGAAGGTTTATGGTTAAAGGTTTTATTCATTGAATTAGGAGTCAATTTGCAATATTTAGTGATATTTGTGATAACCAAAGGGTTGTGCATTTGTTTAAAAATAGTGTGTTCTACAAGATAACTAAACATATTAATGTGATGTTACATTTCATAACTAATGTAAATTTTAGAGAACTCAAAGTGAAAGAAATTTGCACAAGTGAAAACCTAACTGATATGTTAACCGTTAGAGCTTTAGAGGCTTAAAGAGTTGAATAAAGTCATGATTTGACCTTAAGGTAGGGTATTCACGAGTCGTCGAACCGAGTCAGGGGCAAGCTCGGACGCAGCTCGTTTTAAACCGAGCCGGCTCGGTTCATTTTTGGTTCGATTTTTACATAATTTAGAATTTAGGATGTAAGTTTGTAACTTGTGAGTTCCAGATCACGTTTTCTTTTTTCTTTTTCCTTTAATATAATTACAAATACGACACCAATGTATAGGTATTATTAGAAGCAACCCTGTATTTTTATATTTTGTTATAACATGTTATGCAAACTAGCCGAGCCTACAAGCCGAGCTACAAGCCAAGCCAGTCTTGGCTCGGACTCGGCTCGATTACAAAACGAGCCGGCTTGGTTCGGCTCGGTTACAAAGGAGCTTTATCCGAGTTTTTTTCGTAACGAGCTACAAGCCAAATCTGAGCTCCGAGCTTTTTTAGATGGTGGGGTGGATATCATTGCAAGTAAAGTCAAATTCAAAGGTTAAATAAAATTTGGGTCGCTAACGACAAGTCAGTACAAGTTCAAGGGATATATTACTAAGACCACCCGTAATGCATAACGATGCATTTACTACATGCATTCTAGTCACCTCTGACACATCAACTATTTACCCATCATTCCTACATGCATCATCTCTCATTTTTTTTAACCACAACCCATCCTTTTCACATGCATCCTCTCTCTATCCCATATTTTTCTCACACAACCCCCTCTCTGCATTTGAATGCACGTCCTCAAGTGCGTGTGGGTGACGTGCACCCCTTTCTCCTTTTCCTTTGGTGCGCCCTTCCCACATATATCCTCCACCTCACCACATGCAGCCCCCTCCACGAGCGCATTGGACGCAGCCTAATAAATTAATTACTAATTGATTTGTTTCGTGGTTCTTAATTGTTATTAGTTGTCCTATGAATTCAACCTACTGGTTGGAGTTTCACTGAGTGACCAACAGGACATGGTTCGAGCCTTACCAGTGGCGATTTAAAGGACATATAGGTGAGGGAAGTAATCTTGACCTTAATCTCGGGTTCTGAACCAATGGAGGCAAGGGTTTACCCATTCTAGGGGGTTTCCGTGCATCTGGTGTGGTCATGTCTTACCTTTGCCCGTGGGCTTTGTTAAGACAACATACACGGTATGTATGATCATCATCGTTAAAAAAAAAATGTTATTAGCCATTAGTTCTTTTGTTTAAATACAAGGGTTACAACCAAGTGTCATTAATTGATTCGGACTCGGATACCCACTTTAAAAAATTTCTGATATTTTTATATTTGAATTATTTGAAATAGTTTCTTATAGTTATTAAATAATAAATATTATTTAAGTATTTCATATTTCATATATTTATTTCGTATATTTCGGATATTTTTTTCGAATATTTAAGATAAATTTTTTGATATTTCGGATTTCAAAAATATTTTATAAAAATCTAAAAATTATTAAACAATTAATTGTTTTTAATAAATTTTGAATACATTTTTTTTAACTGCAGTTTGGATCACTGATGGGTCATATACCAACCGTATAATATTCACACCTAATAGAAGAACACTCACCATAGGTAAGGGGTGTATTCGGATATTTTTCCGGATATTCGGATATTTTTTCGGATATTCGGATATTTTTTTCGGATATTTCGGATATTTTTCAGATTTTCGGATATCCGGATGTATTTTTTTAAATTTTTTTCCCTGTTATCTGAATCCGAATTCGAAACTTCGGATTCGGATTCGGATAGTGAAAACCACTATCCGAAATTTTCGAATCTCCGGATATCTGAATTTGAACACCCCTAAGTCCATAGGTAAGCGAAAATCACATAACCCGACATATTATTTGACCTGAACCCTATTGAATGCATATTATGATTCGTTTTATTTGACTTTGGCATGTTTACATATTGCCACGTGGCGTCAAACACGTTAACACCTAGAAGGACGGCATTTCATCGTATTTGGTGTTATTCATATACGATTTTTTTTCTTCATAATCATTATTGTTTTTAAATAAATAAGTGTATGGCATAATTGGCATTATACATTACAAAAGGTATTAAAAAGTTCGTTTAGTTGGTCATTAAAGAAATAACTTTTAACATAATGTTATTGCAATGAAGTAGAGAACATGTCCCTCACGGTAGTCTACGAACTTATCCGGTTCATGTTTATCTGGTGGGTATGATCTCACGAAGATCAGGGTAATCTGACCTTGATGGTGTGACCTGGACGTTGAGATCCTCTATGTTAAAAAAATTAAAGAAATACTCAATATAAATATATTTATGCAAACACGAGTCAAAGATCTGGAGAGTTTTTAAGTTAAAATGATATCTATTTGATAAAAACTAATTATATTATATGTTGGTAGAAAAGTAAACTAGCTCTAATATATTATTTTTTAATAAATTATAGATATGATAGTTAATATCATTTAATATTTTACTTCAAAAAAAATTATAATTAAGTTATTTGAGTCATTAACAAGGAGATACTCATGAATTGGGAGGGGTAAAATATAAGCTAGATGGGTTATATATTAAAACGAATTAAATCAAGTATGCCTTCATCAATTTTCTAAAACAACTACATAATTATGAAAATATAAGGAAGTAGTATGGTGACTTAAATGGTGAAAAAAAAAACTAATGTAAAGTGACGGAGCTTGAATGTGTTAAGGGGGCGAAAATTTACGACACTCACGACAGAAGTAATTTTTTGAAGCTAGGGGAACGAAACCGATGCTTAAAACAAAAAATAACATTTCGGCTGAAAATTAACACTACGGACAGAAAAAAGAGGGGGAGGGGCGGTCTAACACAAACGTCACACAATCTGGGTAAATGCTAATGTATATCAATATCAAACAAACAAACGTGTCTAAAACACCACACAATCTGGGTAAATGCTAATATATATCAATAACAAACAAACAAACGTCATTTAAACTAAGATATAACCAATGATACTATTAAACTTAAATTAAAATTTTAAAACTAAAACCAAAACAAGTTTTTTTAAGTTTTGGTCTAATTATGTGAAACCAAAACAAGCAAGAATATTAAAAGAAAAAAAGGAAAAAAAATAACGAGTAAACGTTAAGAGTATGTTTGAAAAAAAAAGAACATTAAAAATTGAATTAATTTTATATTAAATAAACAAAATATATAAAGTGACTTTGGATCCTTCATTACTTCACATTCAAATGATTTGGGAGGCAACCTTTGGATGTCTTTTACAACGTCTGTGCCCCGTATTGGACCACCACGTATTTAAATAATATTTGGTTTTCTTTAATTAGTAACTTAGCTATAATTAATATGGTTAAAAATAACTTTGAACCAATTACATTAATTACAAATAATGTTTAAAGTTTTAAAGAATTATTAGTAAAATTACTCAAATCTATTACAAGTTGCTTTAATAAATGTGTTACTTTTTGTTAATGTCCAAACTCCAAAGTTTAGTGAAGATTTTCACCTTAATTTAGCCTTCGATCTCTCACTCAACTTATTACACAACCAATGAAAAGCTTTATTTAAACTATCTTTTTAATAAGGTTTCTAGCACCAATGAGGCATTGTCTCAATTGTACCTCATGATTTTTCCAAATGAAATGTCTTGGGTTCAAAGCTCTCCCGCAGCGAAATAGGGTTCCGAGGGGGAGTCAGGGGGTTTTCCCAGTAGGGTTTCCTCCTAGGGTGGTTGTAGTGGCTCATGGGATGTACAGGTAACTAGACTTTGGTGACATGGCCTATAAACAATGGGCTCACACGATTGAGACCTTCGCCGTTCAAAAAAAATAAGGTTTCTAGCCTAATAGTTGCCACGTTGACTTTTCTATTAAAGGTATTGGGTTAGAATCCAGTCTAAAACTTATTTACATAGGCAAAGTTAGAAGGTTTACCTAGTTAAGTTGTGAAGCTCATCCTGAAATGGGCTCTAATGTACACTATAAAGCGTCAAATCCGAGGAACGGTTGAAATCTCTTTTAGGTGTCGTTGTTCTAAGTTGTATAAAAAAATCTCTCTTTAATGTAAATGTAAAATGAGGAGGCAAACATGGTTTATTGTTGTTAAATAAACATAATAATTACTATGATATGTCTTTTGTTATCTACTACATAAATAAGTTGTGTATAAGACATTGTGCATAAGGCAAGACGACTCCCATTTTGTGGTTCTAGATGAAGTGAACATTTAGGCCCTTTATAATAAAATGTTGTCAGTAAATTAATGCATTTTCAATTCGAGTAGGATTGAGTTAAGTCACATATTGTATGGAAAATTTTTTACTTTTGTTCAGGTAAATTGAAGATAATTTCAGCAAATATTTTAGGTTTTTGGATCTTATAATGTAGATATAATATTTTTAAGAGTCTAAATCACTCTAAACATTAAGCAATATTTTGTGTCAACAAACAGTCACATCAGACAGTTAAAGACTTCAGATTTAAAACTAATAAACATAAATTTTCCTTAATGTAACGGGCTATATGATCTTAAAATTTTGAGATCTATAGACACAAGCCTAGAAATGTATGCAATAGAGGCACCCTTGGTTAAAGGTCATTGTAATATGTTAATACATGTTAAATTTAATTATATTTGGTGCCAAAAAAATTCTCTCATTTTTTTCTTTGTAAGTATTATAAATAATGTAAAAACTTTGCAAGAGGAGACACAAATTCACCCTAATTAACTTTGTAACATTCCTCATAAGTTAAAAACAGATCAAGTTTAAACGGGTTAAAATGTAAAAACGTAATCACTTGTAATAAGAAAAATGTCGTTATAAATGTATTTCATGAATAAAATCTCTTAAAATTAATAGTTTTTTTTTTAATTAATGGATTAAATTTGAGTACCTTCCCTTGCATATCTGTTTTGTTATCATACATTTTAATTTTATTTTTTTATTTTATTTTTGTAATATAGCATAATTACCTTTAAACTTTTGAACCATGAGACGGTGAGACCATAATTACTATTGGGTCCCCCGTATTCTATGCTTTTGGTTTGTGGCCTTAACCGGCCGTCACTATGGCTGCATACTCACTGTCACTTGCATAAAGCTTGAATTCAAATAATAAACATTTTGGGTTCGATTCAATGCATCATTCTTATACAATCTTTAATGCCGGTGAATAATAAATGTTTTACATACAACCTACAAACATAACTATGAGTAAAATTATCACGCAAGGGAATAATTATCATGCAGATAGATTATGCTTATCAAGAAAGATAACAATTATAATGTTGAAAACATACAAAATTTAAAACAAATATTCTATGGTATGCTAATATAAAAGTTCAAACGCCCTTGTAAGTTTAATCAATTGCTATGAATTGCTTCTACCTAACGAACAATGATACAAAGGTCTGATTTCGATAAATCATGTGGAGCCGATCAAACATCACCAGTTGAGTTCACAACGATACATAAATTTTGAAATTTTGAAATTTTTTTTTTTTTTGGCATTTTCCACAATTTTAAACGATAATGTGTTAGTGAAGTATGAGTTGTATAACGTGGTTGAAAAGTTTTTAAAATGTTTGTTAACAAGAGTTGTCGTAGTGGTTGAACGAGAAAGCTTTTTGAATCTTGAAATTCGTCATTCAATCTCGAACCACATTCCATCATTATCAATGAAAGGCCCCAAACTCGGGTACCCTTCAGAGTTGGTTAAACATCATAGTCACATAGTTCTTAAACCCAAAAACTTTCATAACATGCAGCGGAAAATAAACATAGTTCATCATAACAAAATACTTTTAATTGTCTGTATCAAAATCATCTGGGATTGCCAATTCACTTTGCCTTCCACTTACGTGCCATGAGCCCTTTACGTCCTCTTACTTGTTCTTCATTCTGACATGCATGCTTAAAGATCAGCTTTCGCTGGTGAGTCATAGTTTTATTAAAACATCATAAGTGTTTGCAAGTTAAAACTTGATGTATTGAAAACATCATACATTCCTTATCATACATAAACATAGCTTATAATCCTCATACAACCATTGTCACTGAGCATAAACAGCCGGTTTATGCCAATACAAGGCTCCAAGTTCGTTGACCTGACTCGCTGAAGCATTCTGCAGATCCATACTTACCCGGTACAAATACTGGAGCATCGTCAATACTTACCCCGTAACGAGTGCGGGAGCACCGTTCATACTTACCCCGTAACGAGTACGGGAGCATCGTCCATACTTATCCCATAACAAGTACGGGAGCATCGTTCATACCTACCCCCTAACGAGTACGGGAGCATCGTTCATACTTACCCATAACGAGTAAGAGAGCATCGTTCATACTTACCTCGTAACGAGTACGGGAACATCGTTCATACTTACCCCGTAACGAGTATGGGAGCATCGTTTATATCATCATAGCATCATAACATCATATAGCATCATAACATCATAGCATCATATAACATGTTTGTTAGCCCAAAACATATCCACACATAATTATTTAAAATAGTGCATCTAGAATTCACCAAAAAATAGCGTGGCTCTTAGCTCCTAGACTGAATTGTCTTTATAAGGACTCAAGAACCTACACCATTACATCATCTTATTACATTTCATTTTTAGACTTTAGATTTATTCCAAGTCCTCGTGCCATCTCTAAGTTCTCGTTTCTAGCCGTGATATTCGAACATGCACGAATTCTCAGTTATACCAAGTTCTCGAAATAACACAAGTATTCGAACATCCTAGAGTTCTCGAATATGGTAAAGTTCTCGAAGATCTCAAAGTATTCGAAAACCCTGAAGTTCACAAAACAGAGTTCATGAAGTTGAGTTCGGATACTTCCAGTTCGTGAACTGCTAGTTCCTGTCGTATGCTAATCAAATACTCATATTCATTCGTAAAACATCATAGAAAACTTACCCGTAACTCGTGAGATTGGTGCTGGATGTGAAATGGCCTCACCAACGCATGGAGACTAAAAATGAACGACTTTTATGCATAAGTTCAACATCTTTACTAAAAATCTCACCTTTCGCGAACTTGATGCTTACATGTCGTTTGCTGAGTCTTCCAGTAACTTTTTGTGCATTTTCACCCTCTTTTGATCGAGTTGGAGTTGTTTCCAAAGTTCCAAAGTTTGACCAACTTCGAGTACCATATGAGAAAATGACGCTAGCCAAAAGAGGTCACTTTTCCCGTGGCACTACTATATACAGGCCAAGTTCACAAAATTGAGTTCATGAAGTATGGGTTTGTTCACCGAGTACTTCCATTTTCATGAACTTCGCTCTTTAAATAAATGTTGTTTCGGTCTACCTTCAATGCCCGTTTATGCGTATTCCTTTCATTTCTCGTTCACCCTCCTACAAATTAACTAACCGTCACCCACTCGTGAGTAAAATAACTTGTATTAAAATTTTGGAGTGTTACAATCAAATTGCGTTTGTTCAAACTTCAATTTTTATTTTTTTTCCGCCTTGCAATATTTATCAATGTGCTTTGTCAACATCGAGTCAATTGTTTTGTCATAAAACTTGTAACGAGAGTTTTGGGTCGAATTACTCAACTCAACCAAATCTCAATTGCACCTAACTTCCATGTTCTTATTATGAAAAATAACCCAAACAGTCGTAAGCTTCGTATTGGTATCTTGACTAATAGAAAATTGTGATTGAGCCATAATAATAATGGTAGAAATATAAAATGAAAGTAATACGAATGAAAAGTAAGAATATAGCGAGATTTTTTTTTTTTGCATTTTTTGTGTTCAAGTATTGCGCTTTCAAGTGAAATAATCAGCCAAATTATCAAACATCTATTTATACAAGTTTCAGAGATAAAATGGGCAAGAAAAACGCAAAAAAAAAATCAAAAATTCAAAAATGATGGCTATATAGTCATTTGAAATGGCAAACCGATTCCAATTTTGGAACTGAGTAGGAACCGACCTAAAAAATTAGGAACCATGTAGGAGTTGCCGAGATTTTCAGGCCCGGGTAAGAACCGATCTAAAAAAGGAACCGGATAGAAATCACTAAGTTTTTTTGGGTCTAAACTGGGTAGGAACCGGAACAAGTTTCAGTTTCAGTTCCATTCTCGAATCTTTTTTCGTCTCTAGCATCAAGCCCACGATGTACTTATTGATTAGACATGTTAATTTGGCATTTTAATCTATTTCTTACCTGACTAGGCAAGTAGGCATATAACATGTTGTAATTATTAGAAGGGAAAACTTTGTAAAAATGTAACCAAATTTTAATTTTATTCTAATCAAATCACTCAAACTTTTTTTTTTGTCTCATTTAAGTCATTCAAATTATTTTGGTATTCTAATCCTATGTTTTTAACTTAATAACATGTAATACATGTTGATATAAGTTTGAGTGAATAATTTTTTTCAAGAAAATGACTCACTTGAATTAATAAGTATTAATTTTAATTAATATATGACAAATAACAAAAAAAATAATTAATAATTTTTGATCCAAGTGAGTCATTTTTTAAAAAAGATATTCACTCAAACTTATATCAACATATATTATCTGCTGTTCAGGTTAAATACATAGAATTAAAACACTAAATTACTTGAATGACTTAATCGATACAAAAAAAAGTTTGAATAACTTGTAAATTAAAAGTTGGTAACATTCATACGAAGTGATGAAAGACTTGGTGAACATGTCATATTGATTAAGCCCAAGGCCACACCTTTTCAATTGGATTGGGCCAACTGTAATGGTTGGATACTTGATAGAATCAATGGTTTCAACTTTCAATACATAGGGGTCGTGCTCCATACTTCATAGGGCTTTATAAGCAACTCCATGAGAAAATAAAACGCAAGTTTTCTAGAAGCATTTTTAGTTCTAAATACTACTTGTTCCTCTACCTGAAAGAATTTTAATTCACAATAATCTTATATAGTCAGTTACTAATATCACTAGACTACAAGATCACAAACAATAAAAAGTATGATTACACTAGACTACAAGATCACCATGGAGGGCCAATACCCAAACCCCAGAAAATGGATGCAAGTATCGTCAATAGTCATTGCTTCCATAGTTGAGTACATACCTCTCGAAGGTCGTCGTCTCTCTGAAAACCACCATCATGGTCAAAGAAACCCCATATGTCGTTCTCTCTCCTTCTCTTTTTGACTGCGGCTTCAACTCTCTCTTTGTGAGAACGAAGATTTGAGTTCTAATGAACTTATTGGTGACTTGAGCTTCCTTCATTTCTTGCTAGCCATTAATATTCATTCAAATCATATATAGAGGCGACTACCCAATACCATACATTCGTTGAGTTTTAATAGACACCAACAAAAAACAGAAGAAAACCTAATCATGCCAGAATCGAAGAGGAGAAAGAGACCCGAGAAACCAATGTGAGGCAATCGTATAAACAACATGATGTAGCGCTCACCGATTTTGATGGAGAGAACCTAAGAGAACAACGTCGGTGATTGTGAGAAGTTGAGAGAGTGAGATGTATGCAGAAATGTATTGTACCATATGTATAATAATATGTAGGAATTGACCCGTAAAATAATAAAATCACTCTCAGAAGTAATGTTTGCTTTTTAACATATATATAATACGTATTAATATAAATTAAATTTTAAGTTAACTTAATTTATTAAATGTATATTTAAATGACTAAGTATACTTAAATTGAAGTAACATTTATCAATTACATATAAAAAAAAAAGTTAATACTCCTATACCCATTAAAAAATAATTTAAAAATCAATTTAATAAAATTTGTAACTGTTATAACAAAGTTCATTTTTTAAAATACATATGAATATTGTGTTTTTCAAGAAAGCATAACATTTTTTATTCTCAACTATATAACATTTCACTTGTTTAAGAGGTATACATATGAGATTGTCACTTAGTTTGATATATGTATGTATTTTACTACGGGTTTACTCGCCGTGTTGTGGCTGTAACCCTACATTGAATTTGATAAAAAAACATACTTTTAAATATCAAAAATCGGATAAGATAAAAGCCGTAACTCTGTCGTGAAACCATAAATCGCAAAACACAAAAGTTAAAGGTAGGAGAAACTTTTAAAATTAATTAAACTTCTGATATGAAAGAATATGAATTGAAGAATTTGTTAGTCACCGAAATAATTAAATATTTAAGTACTATATATGCAATTTACATATCAACTTCGTTCACGGTTGAGCGTTTTTATTTTTTAATTTATTTTTGTAACTTTTGTGGTTTATGATTAAAAGTTTACTTTTAAATTTGTGTGTTTTACTATTTATGGTTTTAAGACAAAGTGACGACTTTTGTCTTATTTGAGTTTTAATACTTGAGATTATATTTTTATCATATTCAATATGGGGATACTGCGTAAACCCTAGTTTATAAACAACAATAAGTATTAAATAAGTTTTAATACTGCATGTCTCAATATTCTTTCAAATGAGAGGTCTTGGGTTCAAATCCCTCCCGTAGCGAAAAATGAGTCTGAGGGGGTCTGGGGTTTTCCCAGTGGGGTTTTCTCCTGGGGTGGTTGTGGTGGCTCATGGGAGGTTCAGGTAACCAGACCTTGGTGACATGGCCTGAAAACAGTAGGTTCACACGATTGAGACCTTCGCAGTTTCAAAAAAAAGGTATTAAATATGCGTACTTTTCAATGCAAATTACAAATGTGAAGATTGATTGCGGCTCATGCCTTAATTTTGCGGGACAATGGTTCAATTCCTACTCAAAAACAATTCCATCTCTTTTGTTTTTTTAGATTTTTTTTTTATGTTTAGTCTCTTTATTGTTTTAATTAAATAATAATAATAATATAACAGCTATAATTGAATAATACTATAAATTAACACGACTAATTAAATGATGTTTTTCTATTTTATTTGTTAGCATTGTGTTCGTATTTGTACATTTTAAGTTTTGTAATATTATTACCGTTGTCGTGATTAAGTACTCATATTATGGTTTCACTTTTTTTAAACGAGTGTCATTGTTTATTTAAATAAATAATAATTATTAATTTTTTCATGTTTATTTGTTTGTTATATTTTGTGTTTTTTTGATGTTAGATTTTTTTTTGATGTTCCGATTCTTCACCCAGATGTAACTAAGCACTTTAACATCTTCAATGATCTTTTCCTTTGTGATATTTTGTTTACGAAAATAGCTTCATTTCGTGCCTTTCGTATACGTCAAACAGTTGTTTGAATCACCGAAAGTACCAACTCCTTTTTGTGTTTAGTCGATGCTAGAGAGTAGTGAAAAACCATCAAATCACGAAAGCTGAAAGCGAAGAAAGGGGACAACTTGCACCATCGTTCTATGTAACTCCATATGTGTACCATTGACCATATCAGTTTGTTTCTAGCATAAACGTTTAATATAGTTGACCGATAAGGAGAATTTTGGTGGATCTTTCCAGATCCCCACTAGTTATGTTTGCCTGAATAATAATTTGAGATATATTAATTAATTCAGTTTTCTACGTATTCTTTCAAGACGATTTACCACTTTGATTGGCCCCTTTTACAAAGAGAAATAATAGAGTGGTAAAGAGTTCAAAACCCATGGGAGGCTCTGGGAAGGAGCAAACCCGACCACCGTCCAGGACCCATTTTTTTGGGACACAAAAATTTTAAAAATCTTTTATGTATTATATATAATTATTTATATTTAAAAATATAAAACATAAAAACATAATTTTTCAATTCATATGAGGCCTTTTTGTTCCAGATCACTCGGGGCACTAAAATCCTTAGGACAACCCTGTCAAACCCGATTTGATAAGAGCAACATTGCCCATAGAGAGCAACATTGCCTTCCAACTTGATGGACCCAACCAAGGGCTTCTAGCCTAATGGTTACCCCCTTGACTTCCCTATGGGAGGTCTTGGGTTCGAATCCGGGTTGAGGCATATTTGCTGAAGCAAGGTCAGGGGGTTTACCCAGTTGTGGGGTTCCGCCTGGTGTGGGCTCGGGCATACGCCCCAGAACGTCAAATCCGAGGGGACGGTTGAAATCCCGTCTTAGGTGTCGTTGTACCAAGCTGTTCAAAAAAAAACTTGATGGACCCACTATATCTAAATCACGGATTTAGCCGTTATCCTTAGGTCTCACATCCTAGTCAGCGCCACGTCACTTTGCGGGGTTTTCACTGTCCAATTTTGGATCATATCCAAATCGATAATGATTTGAAAATTCCCCCAATTTTCGTGCCCTAATCCAAATTAAAGACGCACCTTCACTTGATTGAATTCTTTCCAGAAAACCCATTGAGGTTTAACTCAAGAAAACATCTCGAATCTTTAATCCTTAAAGCTGACAATCGTAATCGAGCTCACAAGGTCTGTTTAATTATAGAATCACTTATGAATGACTTCGTAATTTTTCTTAGTGTGCAACTTTATTTACATCTTTTTGCTGCAATTACGATAAGTGATCGAATATATGGAATCATTTACATGATTACATCACATTTGATCTCTTTTTGTTAAAAGAATTAGGGATTTCGAACATTTTTTTAATTAGAAACAGGAGGAAGTACAAAACCCTAACGTTTCATCATTTTTGGAAGGAGTTCAAACGATTGGTCCACAACTTCACAATATCACAATTAATATAGAGTAAAGCTATCACAACTAGTTGTGGGTGTGTTTTAAATTCAGAAATCAGTATTGGAATAGTAATCGATTTGCTTAAAAATTAATAATTCATTTAAATCAATGTTCTGTTTGAAATTTGAATCTGGTTTTATTAATGTTGTTCATCACTTTAGGATTTGGGTCAATTTGATTGTTTGATTTTGTGATGCAGAAGGTCACTGTGAATGAGTTATAATTCAATGAAAGATTTAACTGAAGCATCATCGAGGGTTCACTTCTCTGGATTGCACATAAATATGGAGACACAAAATACTCAGATTGAGCAGGCATCGACTTCAATGACCGGGAAACCTCATAAACAACCATTTGTCATTGGTATGTGTTGCAGACAAGATTCAAGAATCCACAGATGATATGATTGTTATTAATCAAACTCAGTTGCACATGCATATGCACTATTTGAGAAAAAAAAAAACTCTTGCTTCTGGCCTCCTAAAGTTAGAGGCCCCAAAAGAATTTTAGAGATTAGGGTTTGCCCATGAGTGGTAATGGTATTTGACTTCACTTCTACAATTTGTGTATTCAGAGTTTTGTAGTCTTTCGAAATCTACAACTACCGTTCATTGATTTACAAATATGCATTTACATTTAAGGTGTTATACAATGAGGTTAATTAGGATTCTAATGCAACTAGTTTGTTTACGGGTTGTGTTCATGTTAAATTTAGTTATTATGGTTAGTTATTATTGAGACTGTAAGTAAAAATAATTTTATTAATAAAAAAGGCCCAATCTTAGGATTCATTTTAAGCCCAGAAGTGCTAAGCTAACCCCTCCCGTCCTCCTGAAATTACAACGTTTTGGTCATTTGATATCGAATTTTCCTCAAATTTCAGGTATTTATTCGTGTTTCTAATTTATTTTTTCTTTATCACCAAGCAGGGGTTGCTGGAGGTGCATCTTCTGGGAAGAAAACAGTGGGTGATATGATCATTGATCAGCTTCATGATCAGCGAGTTGTACTTGTCAACCAGGTTTGTTTTTAATTTTTGGTTGGTTAATCTAACTCTCACATATCAGCCAGTTATTATATTTAAATCACTCTGTAAAAGCTGGCTGTCTAATTCATGCATAACAACAACAACAACATCCATGCCCAGTAAAATCCCACTTAGAGTGGGGTCTGGGGAGGGAAAGATAAAGACATACCTTACCCCTATCTACAAAGTAGAATAGAGAGGCTGCTTCGCTAGAGTCCCCCGGCTCAAAAGTTTTTTTTTTTTTTTTTTTTTTTTTTTTTTACACACACACACCCACACATCTATAATTTTTTATTTATGTTTTTATTTTTATTTTTATTATTATTATTATTATTATTATTATTATTTTTTTTTTATATACAACAATATGAAACACCAAAGCATAACCGCATAGGAGCACATCCAGGAGCATACAATATAAACAGGAGGCACCAAAGAAACTAAACGGGAACAGATAAGCAACACTCATATAATTCAACAGACAAGCACGCCAGCAACCAAGCGGTATCCTGACCCCCCAACAAAGCATACAAGATACCGTATACAGATACCGCTTATAAACCACCCATCCCGCACTGAAGCATAAAACACATGTAATCTCCTATCATGAACCCTGGACCACCAAAATATATATCACAAAAACAGCCCAACCCCCCTCCCGCAAACGAGCATATAACATATATAACCTCATATCATGAATCTCAGAAACACCAAAACATAACCGCATAGGAGCACATCCAGGAGCATACAATATAAACAGGAGGCACCAAAGAAACTAAACGGGGACAGATAAGCAACACTCATACCAAAATATATATCACAAAAACAGCCCAACCCCCCTCCCGCAAACGAGCATATAACATATATAACCTCATATCATGAATCTCAGAAACACCAAAAGACACAACTCACGACCCCTGTATCTCCTTAACCTTTATTCTACGTCTCCACGTACTCCTATCATAGATCATGTCCTCGGAGAGGTGTAGCTCTGTCAAATCGTGTCTGATCTGCTCGTCCCAAGTTAGCCTAGGTCGACCCCTTCCCCTCTTCCCCTCCACCGTGAGAAACTCTACTTTACGGACAGGCGCCGCTTGGCTTCTTCGTCTCACATGTCCAAACCATCTCAATCTTCCTTCTCTTACTTTATCCGAGATGTTTGCCACCTGTAATCTTTCCCGAAACACCTCGTTCCTTATCCGATCAAGCCTTGTATGTCCACACATCCATCTCAGCATCCTCATCTCAGCTGTCTCCAGCTTCCTGGATTGGTTTTTCTTAATCGGCCAACACTCGGTGCCGTACATCATGGCTGGCCTGATCGCCACTCTGTAAAACTTACCTTTGAGTTTTTCTGGAAACTTCTTGTCGCATATGATGCTCGTAGCTGCTCTCCACTTTTTCCAACCCGCCTGGACCCTATGGACTACGTCACTGTCAATTTCACCATCCTCTTGTATAAACGATCCTAGGTATTTGAACCTTGTCGTCCTTGGCACCTCTTGGCCTCCAATAGTTAGTTGACCGTCTTCGTCGTCCTCATGTGGTCCGCTAAAATGGCAATGTAGGTACTCAGTTTTCGACGTACTGATGCGTAAGCCTCTCTGCTCTAAAGCTGTCCTCCACTCCTCTAAACGGGCGTTTAGCTCCTCTTTCGTTTCTGCCACTAAGACAATATCATCCGCGAAAAGCATACACCACGGGATATGAGCCTGGATGGACCTCGACAGCTCATCCATAATAACCGCAAAAAGGAAGGGGCTTAATGCCGATCCTTGATGTAATCCCACTTCCACCGGGAAGAAGTCTGTATCTCCCACCGGTGCTCTCACACTGGTTTTTGCATTTGCATAGGTGTCTTTGATTGCCTGTATGTACCTCTGAGGGATACCTCTACTCTCCAAGGCATCCCACATCACCTTCCGTGGTACACTGTCATAAGCCTTCTCAAGATCGATGAATACCATATGCAAGTCCTTCCTCTTCTCTCTGTATTTTTCCATCAGTCTCCGTAAAATGTGGATTGCCTCCGTTGTCGATCTTCCTGGCATAAATCCAAATTGATTTACCGTAACTTGGGTTTCTCTTCGCAATCTTGTCTCGATTACCCTTTCCCAGAGTTTCATAGTGTGGCTCAACAGCTTTATCCCCCTATAGTTTTCGCAACCTTGGGCGTCTCCCTTGTTCTTGTATATAGGGATTAGAATACTCCTTCTCCACTGGTTTGGCATGTTACCTGTTTTGATTATAGTGTTGAACAACATTGTCAACCACTTCAGCCCTTCATCCCCCAAACATTTCCATACCTCAATGGGGATATCATCAGGTCCTACCGCTTTTCTCCTTCCCATCTTCCTGAGAGCTGTAAGAACCTCTTCTTTGGTGACACGTCTACAATAGCAGTTGTTTCTAACTAATCCTGTGTTCGTGGTGTTCTCTCCCTCTTCTTCTTGATAGTTGCTCTTGTTGAAAAGATCATGAAAGTATGTCTGCCACCTGTCTTTAATTTCACCTTCCTTTACCAACACGCGTCCATCCTCTCCCTTTATAAACTTCACTACTCCCAGGTCCTGCCTCTTTCGCTCCCTAACCTTTGCAATCTTGAACATTGCGTGCTCCCCCTCTTTAGTTTCAAGGCGTTTATACATCTCTATGTAAGCCTTGGTTTTAGCTTCTGAAACTATCTTCTTTGCCTCTCGTTTCGCTTCTTTGTACCTCGTCTTCAGTCGTGCCCTCTCGACGTTTTCTGTACATGTGGCAAACTCTCTGAACTTCTGTTGCTTTTCTCTAACCTTTATCTGCACCTCATCGTTCCACCACCAAGACTCCCTCTGTTCACTATTGTTACCTGTTGTCATCCCAAGTGTCTCCTTTGCTGCCTTGGTCACCTTTTCTGCCATCTCATCCCACAATAGATTTGCGTCCTCGCATATACTGGTCTGTCTCTGTTCGAGTACCTTGTTGCTGAACAACGTTATCTTTTCTCCCTTTAGGGCGCCCCACTTAATCTGAGGGTTCTTCTTTTTCCCATCTACAAGCCTCTTACGCATAATAATATCCACCGCCAAGAGTTTATGTTGCGTCACCACTGTCTCTCCAGGAAATACCTTACAGTTCCACCACCTGCCCCGATCCGATCGTCTCATCATGAGGTAGTCAATCTGAGTGTCTCGTCCTCCACTGCTGAACGTGATCAAATGTGAATCTCTCTTCTTAAAAAAGGAGTTTATGATGCCTAGATCATGAGCCACCGCAAACTCCAAAAGTGTGGCCCCACTCTCGTTCCGTGATCCGAAACCGAACCCCCCATGGGTCAATGGGAACCCGTCTTCCTCCTTTCCAATGTGGCCATTGAAGTCTCCTCCTATGCACACTTTCTCATCTCTTGGGATGTTTCTTATAACTTCATCCGATGCAATCCCAAAACTCCCTCCTTTCATTCTCTCCCAACCCGACATGTGGTGCATAGGCGCTCACTACTGCTATCGCCTCCTCCCCTATCACCATCCTTAGCACCATGATCCGGTCATTGTATCTTCTCACTTCCACCACCTGATTCTGAAGTTCTCTACTAACTAGGAATCCCACTCCATTCTTTAATCCATTGGATCCTGAGTGCCACAACTTGTATCCGTTATATTCAGCTCCTTTGGTTCCCTTCCATCTTGTCTCCTGCAGACAAGCAACTCTAACTTTGCGTCTTCTAAGTGCATCCACTAGCTCCAAAACTCTTCCAGTAAGGGTTCCGATGTTCCATGACCCTATGCGCAGAATCTCCCCGAACCTATTTTTCCCTCTACCCGCACCTCTCCTCCCTGGACATGACCTCAAAGTATCATAATGCGCACTCCCGTCTATGCTGGCAAATCAAAGATACAAGTCTCCACAGGAACCAATAATGCTAACAAAGAGGCTACTGATAAACACGCACACACAAACTGTATCTCAAGGTCACACAATTATATCTCAAATTTTAATTTAAAAATAATCCAGCAACACACAAGCAAACAATAAACCAAGACCCTAGATTACACTGGCAGCAACACACAAGCAAACAATGAACCAAGACCCTAGATGACACTGGCAGCAGTAACCAATCAGAAAATTAGGCTAGATTGTAACGGTCAAGGAAAAAGGAAAGGGAACAATCTCACAGCGGGTTTCCCCAAGGTCGGCCTGGCGTGACGGTTGATAAACTTCTGCCTCTGTCTTCTCGTGTCTTGTCGTTAACCTGCAAAACACACAAATAGCAAGAGAAAACCGCAAATGGATTTGACAGTTGCTCCTTGTCTGGCGGCTGCGTGGTGATTGGGTAGGTTACCGGAGGGGTTTGTGGTTTCAGGGGTTTTCCGGTTGAACAGAATAGCTAGAGAGGGGGGAGGGGTGTGGTTTGCTGGATAGAGCGAGGGAGAGGGAGAGGGCGAGGGGGAGGGCAGAAATCAGAACTCGTAAAACGAAGGTGTTGTTGTTGTTAACCGGTCGGAGTGTTGTATTAGGGTAGACGATGAGTATGAAGAAGAAGAAGGAGCAGTGGTGAAGTGATTTCCGACCGGCCGGGAGGGAAGAGGTCTAGGGCTAGAAGTTCGGAAGACGAGAAAGAGAACGAGACAAGACTGAGAAGCGGGGAGGGAGAGGAGAGAGCAGCGCAGAGAGAGAGGGGAGGGTTACCCGGCCGGCGGTGGTGCGGTGGTCCCTGGACGGACGGCCGGTGGTGGTGCGCCGGTTGTCAGTGACCGTTCCCTGTTTCTTTTTTCTTTTTCCTTTTTTTCGCCTGGTGTACGGAGAGCTCACTCTTGCTTCTAAAGAAGAATGTATGTCTAATTCATGCATACTGTTTCAAAAAAAAAAAAAAGGAATCTAATTCATGCATATCTTTGGGTGTATTGGCAGGACTCATTTTATCATAGCTTGACTCCAGAGGAACTTTCAAAGGTTCACGATTACAACTTTGATCATCCCGGTGAGTCTTGTTACTTTAATTCGCAATTTAGTAATTTGTAATTTGTAATTTGTAAATAAAAATAAATTATGCTAATGACATCATTATTACTTGAGTTTTAGAGCAGTGACTTGTTTACTCTTCGTAGACCTTTTATATCCTTTTTTACTTCCATATGTATCGGGTCAAAGAATTAAAAAAACCATGTCAATTGGGTTGGAAGGCATACGAAGTTAGTACTTTTGATGCACAAAACCTAGTAAATTTCTTATCTGAATAATTAAACTATTAACGAAATACATAACTTTGATCATCCCGGTGGGTCTTGTTACTTTAATTCGCAATTTAGTAATTTGTAATTTGTAAATAAAAATAAATTATGCTAATGACATCATTATTACTTGAGTTTTAAGAGCAGTGACTTGTTTACTCTTCATAGACCTTTTATATCCTTTTTTACTTCCATATGTATCGGGTCATAGAACTAAAAAAACCATGTCAATTGGGTTGGAAGTCATACAAAGTTAGTCTTTCGATGCAGAAAACCTAGTAAATTTTCTTATCTGAATCATTAAAATATTAACGAGATACATAACTTTTTAAATCATATTTGTTTCACTGATGCTGTGTAACTTTTGGAACAAAGTGGTCTGGTTCAATTTGACCACTGTTATCGAAAGCGTTCATAGCGGGCGCTATAGCGCGCTATGATGCGATGCGAAATGCTGCCGCGATTAGGGTTTCGCGGTCGGAAAGCGGAAGGCGGGAGTTTTGGTTTTTTACCTGGATGACGACCGACAACAGAAATTGAGCACGACGGGTTAAACTTGTCAACCCTAATAGTCGACGAAGGGCAAAATTGGAGTTGGACATCACAATCGAAGACCCCTGTGCTCCATTTGAGCGATGACGCCGAGTAGTTGACGAGTTGATGACGACCCCAGCGCTCCAATTGAATGATGTTCCACAACCTAACGCCCCAGTTGGACGACAACGACCCTATTAGACGATACCCAAAGCCCAATTGGACGAGGATTGGATCACTGGATGGAATTTGACTATTGGATCGAAGGTTAGAATTGGAGTAGGCTAACCCAGCTTAAATATGTAGTGAATTTATTCTACACTTTTGCTTAGTTTTTTTTTTTTGGCCTTTAATTCCCTGAATTAGTAATTTAGTATTTGTTTAAGTGATTAATAGTTAAAAATTATAACATATTTTAGCTATTTTAGTGGTGTAAAACTATGAATGTTTATATTGATGCTATTTTAGATGACTAAAAATATTTATTGAATTTTTATATTATTTTATCGCTAAACACGAAATAGCGGTCGCTATTTACCGCTATTCGCTATCGATAAATGTGAATCTGACCCGTATCAAATATTTACCATTTCCACCGTTAATCTTACCCACCAAGATTTACATTATATTGACTGTAAATGTTTACTAATCATGCTTCCCCGGTGTTTATTTTCAGATGCTTTCGACACTGAAAAGTTATTATCATCAATGGAAATGTTGAAGCATGGAAAATCAGTTGATATTCCAAAATATGATTTTAAAACTTATAAGAACAGTATCTCTCGAAGGGTTAGCTCTCTTTAGTTGCTATTTTATTTTGCATACATGTTTTACTAATTATGCACCTGCTTGATGCATCTGTAGTCACAGTCACATTTTCTAAATTGTAATATACAATTTGCAAAAACGACATCAATTTTAGTTTAAACGCATTTGATTACACTCCATTATTCCTTCTTTCTCTCTTCCTTGAAATATTATCTAAATAAAATTTAATATTCTATTTTTACATGTACTATGTAAGCCAGGTTTCACATTTTTGCAGGTGAATCCTTCTGATGTGATAATTTTGGAAGGAATACTTGTTTTTCATGATCCCCGTGTACGTGATATGATGAACATGAAGATATTTGTTGACACAGGTTCGTTTTACTCATAAATCTGGTTCTTAATGTACATGTTTAATGTATTTTAATTGTTTTTTCTTTATATTTAGCCAGTATGTGTATGGCTCTGGGCCTGTCTGTTATTTTTCTAGTGTTGTTCCTATAAAGTGTGTGTCTAGATAAATGATATTTGTTGAAAGTAAATGATGTATCTGTAAATATTGTTTCTTTTTTGTTAGTGCAGTCTTAATGACTGTAAAATACCATTTTAACCTCTGGAATTACTGTTGAATAACAATTGTTGGTTCTCATTGTTAATTCTATGACAAAAGTATATATCTATATAATATATATATTAAGAATGCAAAATTTTCCATTTTGTCAAACTTTTAATCCAAACTTACATTATATGCCTACTGTCTACCTACAAGATGCTGATGATATTTAATCCAAAATTGAATTCACAAGTTCCATTCGGTTTTGCATTAATCTAGGGATGTTTAGATGTTTGACTAATATTTGAACATTTTCATTGACCTGTGTGTTAAGTCATTTCAGTCTCTAAGATGTTGCCTTTAATGCAGATGCTGATGTACGTCTGGCGAGAAGAATAAGGCGTGATACTGGTGAAAAGGGAAGAGAGATTGGTATGGTTCTTGATCAGGTTAATTCCTAACCTTTACTAAGGAAATTAGTGTTAAATTGTGTTTTTATATGTAATATAATGTTCCATACAACATGCATGATATATGCTTTTTTGTTTTCTAAAAATTTCTGAGTTTTTGAGGTTATTTTTTTGATAGGCTTAACCTTTCACTAAACCCTGATTTGCATGTTCTTTATTGTTAATATGACATTCTTTTGCATTCAACTTTCTATAAGACAATAAGAATCAAATTATGACATTTGTACTTCACAATTAATAAGTTTAAACTATGATGTAATGAAATTTTTTTAGAACATTAGAAATTGAAGAAAGCCATATCAATTAATTAAAGTTTGGTTTAAACAAACAGAACAAATATGATAGCAAAATAATATACTTGATAGAAAATTCTAGTATGTAAAATGCTAAAGGTCTTCCATTCCAGAAAGAAGCACCTTTTCATGGATCTTGGTCGATTAATTAACTGGAGTTATCTTCAGATTATTTCTTGTAGGCGAATAGGTGGGTGGGGTAATGGGTGAAAATGGGTTGGGCCAAAGCAGGTCATTTTCTAGTAAGAGGTGGACTAGACCATTTGACCAGGTTGGGTTGACTCGCAAACACTTATTTTTGTCCAAATGCAAAAACAATTTATCATGTTGTAGACATTTAATAGTCCTTGTGTGATTTTCAACCCGTTTGACATGTTACCTTTTTATTTATCTTCTTTTTGATTTATTTTTCCTGTTTAACGTAAAACACAAACGAAATTGACCCATTCATAAGTCAACAGGTTGAAAGTGACACTTGTATTAATTCTAAATGTGCAGTATTCAAAGTTTGTGAAGCCTTCCTTTGATAACTTCATACTTCCAACAAAAAAGTATGCTGACATCATCATCCCGCGTGGAGGAGACAACCATGTAGCTATAGATTTAATTGTTCAGCACATTCGGACAAAACTTGGTCAACATGATCTTTGCAAAATATATCCCAATTTATATGTTATTCACTCAACTTTTCAGGTAATATTTTGAAGTTCCATCTATTTATAATGTGCAAACTACATGATCTAGAAAAAAAGTTTACACGATCTAACTTTAAATTATTATGGATTTTAACAAGCAACCTCATTTCAACTAAATTTACCTTCTGATTGATGCAATGCCATCTGCGCATCAGATGCCATATTTGCAAAAACTGCTTATGTGAAAGAAATAAAAAATTCACTTATTTGAAGAAATGATCTCCTTTTGGAATTTATATTACTCAATTGTACCTTCTAAAAAAAGTTTGTTGCTAAATTCTTTAACAAGATATAAATTGGTTTTTATATTTCACATAAATTATAGTTGGTTGCTACAACCGGGAAAACATATATAATTCAATTTCATTTCATGCATTTTGCCCTTTATATGTCTCCAAGTTATCATATTGTCTCACTTTCTCTTATAAATTGTATTGCTTGTTCTTTTATGTAGATACGTGGTATGCATACGCTTATACGTGATGCTCAAACAACAAAACATGACTTTGTTTTTTATTCTGATCGATTGATTCGTTTGGTCAGTTGTTTTTTTGATAGTTTTCTCTTTTTTTAATTGTTTTTGTTTGTGAATAATTGTTGTAATTTTCAACTGGAAATTACTCCATATCAACAACACATGCAACAGGTTGTTGAGCATGGTTTGGGACACTTGCCTTTTACAGAAAAACAGGTCACAACTCCAACTGGTAAGCTTTTGTACTCACTAGTGAAATTTAGTCTTTAAGTTTTATTTATTTTTGATTATTAGTCAACTTGATAAAATAAAATATATTGCCAAATATTAAATTGGTTGATGTTAGGCTAATTTTGATCTAGTGAAACATGATTGCTTGGAGGAAAAGGCTGTGATCCGGAATTATGGGTTGAGTTAGTTTAGAGTTTAGTTTAAATAGTTGAGTTTGGGTTTAGATAATTATTGGGTTTTTATTTAATGAGTCTAAGATGTAGATAAGGTTATTTTGATTAATTTATTTGGGTATTTTTATTCGGTTGTTAGTCATGCAAATTTAGGTGGAATTTTATTAGATTTAGGAGTTTTGTTTTCCAAGAATCTGTCTAGGATAAATAGGAGTCCTAAGTTAATGTTTTATACGCATCATTTTTTGGTTCTAATAAAATTGTTGCAGCAACTTTTCCTTGCAAATAATCCATGTCATATACTCCTATATCAATTGGTTCCAACGGTTGCATGGTTTTCTTTTCGAAAATTTACTGAAGTATACACAACATCCCACTAAATTGGTCTATTAAAAAAAGGATTGTAAATTAACATCTAACAACATCAACAACACGTACCCAGTGTAATCTCACTTTGTAGGGTATGAGGGGGCAGAGATGAATACGTACCTTACCCCTACCCCAATGTGGTAGAGAGGTTGCTTCGTGAAAGATCCACGGCTAAATTAACATCTAACAGTGATTTGTTTTTATTCATTAGTTTCCGTATGGTGTTCTGGAGTCATTGTTTCTTTCATTTTAATCTCATTTGGATGCATTATTCTCAACCCACTAATGTTAATTTGGGTCAATTTTAAAAGACTTGGATAAATCGGAAATGGTCAAATGGTTTAAAAGTCATACAGCATTTAATCACATGTTCCTTACAACATCATAAAACGTTTTATGACTTTGTCTAAAATGATATTGTTATTTTAAAAATGGTTTTAAATTGTATTTTATATACTGATGATTACAAAACTGGAAAAGGGTCAAAAAGGTGTTGGCTGGTCACCTCAACCCTTTTGGCTGGTTTTAAAATAAACTCATATGGACCAATGACCCTCTTGAGCCGTTACCCGAGTTGCGCCTCAGCTTTCTGGACCTAACTAATTAACTTTTGTTTTGCAACTTCTTACCTGTTTTTTCAAATATTATTGTCCTAAATAATAAGTAAATCTTAATTATAATGATGTTAAAAACTGATCATTGCAATTTCAATCATGTAATCGTGATACACACACACACACACATACATATATATGATCTACATCCTATAATAACCTACTGTTATTGTTTTAACCCTTGTAACTCCGTCAAGATCAATCCATATTTTTGTTTTTTAATGTCATTGTTACACGTGTACAACACTTTCTTCTTTAATGTGTATGTGTAAATTCATCACCGTTTAAGATTTAAAAACAGTTTAAAACTTTAACTTACATTCAACTGAAAATCATAAATCGTGGTTAAGTAACCAGAACTTACACTGTTTTTTAATATTAAACGATGATGAATTTACGCATACAAAAAATGTTGTATATGTGTAATATAATGATATTAAAAAAAACAATGATTTTGATTGATCTTGGCAGAGTTATACGGGTTAACACAATACGAGAGGGTTGACAACAGAACCTTCTATATATATATTTATACACAATCGTGAAAGTACCATAACCAGCTAGTCATTTTCTCTTCATTACAGTTTTGTGTTTTGCGTTATGGCAGGGTCTGTATACACAGGCGTTGACTTCTGCAAGAGATTATGTGGTGTTTCTGTTATTAGGAGGTATTTGAACAAGTCTCCTCTTTGAAATGTTGAACTATGTTTAATGAGCTATGAAAGTATGCACACTCACATTGTTTCCAAAATGTTTGCAGTGGTGAGAGCATGGAAAATGCGTTACGAGCTTGTTGTAAGGGTATTAAAATCGGAAAGATTCTTATTCATAGGGAAGGCGACAATGGTCAACAGGTTTGACTTTACCAAACCACTGTTTTTTTCTAATTGGAAATGTATCCTACTCCTAATGCATCATCCTAACTGTAAAACAGTTGATATATGAAAAACTGCCACAAGACATCTCCGAAAGACACGTGTTGTTGTTGGATCCTATACTAGGAACAGGCATGCCTACTCACTCAACATTTCCATTTTTGGTACATGGTTTTAAAAAGCACACATGAGGCAGAGCTTCATGTACATCTGGGTTAAAATTTATCGAAATTAGGGTTTGTAGGAGGCTGATATGTAAAAACAACCAAAAGTACGAAGAGATTATGATTCGTTTACCAGATTTAAAGGCTGATATGTAAAAGAGATTACAACGATACAGTTTTCAGTTACATTAAGCCTCGCTTTACCTAACCAACGGTTTATGTAGGTTAAGTTCTTGCCTCCTGCTTCGGGTTTCATGATCTGAGTGCCATGGAATCCCTCGTGCTTTCTTAAACCAAGTTTGGGATAAACTTTAATGATCAACCATTATGCTATGTATTTTTTTTATGTTTTTTTATAAGCTTTTAATCAAGGGTGGTCCTGAGAATTGAGACGTTCAGGATGAGCCGAAAAAAGGCCCCTTAGCGAATTGAAATATTAAAGCATGGGTGTTCAAAACAAATGAAAACCAAACCGTATTCATAACTGAAAAAAATCGAACTGATTTGGTTTATGGTTTGGTTATCGGTTCCAAATTATTTAGAATTTGGTTTGTTTGGTTAACCAACTAAACCGAATTCAAATTTTAATTTACGATCTTGTTGATATTATATAAGGTTGAATTTGGTTATTTGGTTGATTTCGGTTTATTCGGATCAGTTTATTCGATTTTTAACCGGTTTATTTGGTTTTTAATCGGTTTTTTCGGTTTTAACTAGAAACAACCGAACCACTTCTCGAATTCAATTCAGTTTTTGGATAGGAAAAAAAACTGAAAACAGATTAAATCGAATAAACCGTTAGTCCAATCGATGAACACCCCTAGTTTAAAGGGCATGAAAGTAACTTCCTATAATTTAAAGGAACTTACTTTTTGTTTCCCTTAAATCATGTGTATTCAAATGATTCTTTTTAATTTTCTACAACTTGTTACTTTTCATTTGAATGAATCCTTGTATATACATATATATCAAAAATTTTGTACCCTCTAAAAAAATGGGTCTGGGACAGAGGTCAGGTTCGCCCCTCCCTCGGGTCGCCCATGCTTTTAATGATCAACCATCATGATATGTTTTTTTTTCCTATTTTATTTATTTATTTCTGACAAATTTAAGTTTCTTTGCAGGCAATTCAGCAGTCCAAGCTATCAAGTTACTTCTAAAGAAAGGTGTACCAGAGGGAAACATCATATTCCTAAACCTAATCTCAGTAAGTTAGATACTGGCTATGATATACTATAATTGTTAAAACCTTAAATTAATCAATATTTTTTAATTTTTATACATTTGCAGGCACCTCAAGGTGTGCATGTAGTATGCAAAGAGTTTCCAAAAATAAAGATTGTGACATCCGAGATCGAAACCGGTTTGAATCAAGAGTTTCGTGTTGTTCCTGGAATGGGTGAGTTTGGAGACAGGTATTTTGGTACGGACGATGAATGAAATCTTGTTGATTTCAGATGGTCAACATATCAATGGAGATGGTCAACTCAACATATTAGTGAAGTCTATCTTCCTATAGATATACTCTTATTTTCTTGCCTGTTAATATTAACGAAACGGGTTGGGGTCTCTTATCGAGCTATTTTTAGCTTTTACTCCGTAAATTTATTTATTTTTTATATTTTTTAATTATTATATCTATGTTATCAAACATAGTTAGGCTATGTGTTATGGTGTGTGATGGGGGCGTAAGCCCTTTCACCCCTGACAACTGTTTGAAGCCAAGAATAAAATAAAAAAAATAAAATAATCAAGCATTTGACCGTTGGAAGCAAGAAAAAAAAAGCTCAAAGCATTTGACTGTTAAAGAAAAAAAAATAATAATAAATTTAAATCACTATAAATAAACACTTCTCTCAGTTAAACTAACATTCAACTTCTTACAATAATCACCCCTCTCTAAAATAACCATTATTTTTTTATAAAATAAACCAATTTACAATAAAAAAAATGAGCCGGGAGGAGGAAATTATGAAGTCATCATCCGATTCAGACGAATGAGCGTTCATGTTTTTACGCAGCGTTCAAGCAACAGTAATATTCGTCGTAGATAATATTGAAGAAAACTCTACGTAAGTGTTACCATGAATTTTTTCCTCCTTTTTTCAAAAAAATTTCCATTGTAAACCCTTTTCCCCTCTACAAATATGTAATAATATGAAATACATATTTTTTTAATTTTTTTCTTTTTTGTACATTTCTTATCTTGTAATAATGGAAAATAAAAAAGAAAAAATGAAAAAAAAAATTAATTGATAATGATTTTAATTAGTTTTCTTAGTTTTTCTTAAAAATGATGGTTTTCAACGGAATCCTCTCCTGGTTACTAGAAAAACATCATTTATAAAAAAACTAAGAAAACTAATCACAATCATTACCAATTAATTTTTTTTTTCATTTTTCTTTTCTTTTATTATGAGATAAGAAATGCAAAATAGGAAAAAAAAATAAAAAAATATGTATTTTAGATTATTGCATATATGTAACTTGCGTGATACGCATACTGATTACATACATATAACTTTTTCGAAACTTTTTGAGTTATATATACGCAACTTCGTGATCTACATATTTTTTTCAAAAATTTCTTTATTGCTATAACATTTCTAACCTTATTATAAAAAATTATATATATATTTTTTAAAATTTATTTGTTATTATGAGTTTTCTTGGTTTTCTCCAAAATAATGAGTTTTTTTATGAACCTTCTTCTCCCTCCCTCTCTCTCTTTATATATAAAAGTGTTCAAATAATAACTCATTCTTAAAGCATTAACGCGAAATAACCCGTTAAGATGAAGCCAAATTTTGGATTTTTTTTTGAACATCATTGTAAGACATCTATAACACTTTTTTCTTTTATGAGTTTGCAAAAATTCATCAACGATTGAAATGTAACATCGTTGTAAGTTTTTCACTTACAACACTGTAACTGTTTTAGGCCTAAAACTTACAATGATGTTACGTCTCATGCGGTTATAAACATATCAATAAGAAAGTAGATAATATGTGACCAAAACTACCATTCTTAATTTAAAATGTTAAAGAGCCATCATTCAGTTCCAACCACAAAAAGTAAGGTACTAGTCATAAAAATCGAAATACCTAAAATAACAAAACATAAACCATTCATAAGTTGATCACCACGGATTTGTGGAAAATAATAAACCTATTTCACTAATCCATATTTTTACACATTGTGATGTATCACCTTGAAATGTTCTTGATATGCTCGGTAAAAATGACATGATATTATTCTCAATAGATGTTGTTATTGCATGTAAAAAGAACACTTTAATTTTTGAGAAGCACCCAATATTTATGTCCCCACACATTCAAACAAAGAGTGCTTCATTGAAGCATCTTCTTAAGAATCAACTTTTTCCCTACTTAATTATAGATAATGCTGGTTTCTCAACTTTACCATGATTTTCTATATAAATAAAAGTTTTTTATTTTATTAAGGTGTTGTAAGTATTTACAATCTTTAGTTTTAAAACCGAATTCCACCTCATGATGCTGATGGTTTTGATTACAATTATATATTCACGCTGCTTTTCAGTATTTATTAATTTTATTCATTGTCTCTTGCATGCATTCAAATAACATACATTATATATAGCAGCAATTTGTGTATTATTAATTAATTTTATGCCCCACACACACACATATATTTATTTACTTACAGTGACGGAGTTTGAAAAAAAGTTCGGAGGGGGCGAAAGATTTTTAGGAAGAAAACGAAGGGGGTCGAAAGATTTTTAAGAAGAAAACGAAGGAAACCCCATGATTTTCTGACGCAATGCTACTAAATCGACCCTTATGACCGAAAAACAGGGTGGGCCGAGTCCCCCGGGCCCAAAGCAAGATCCGTTCATGTTTACATAGATCATGATTAGAATTGTTAAAGGTTTTTTACTGTTTAAAAGTTAATTCTTCGTTACATGCATGCAAGAGTTGAACACACAGTCTCTTGTCTATCTTTAATTAAGGACAAACTTATATGTACGTTGTCTATCTACTACCACCACTACCACTACGATGGCCGCTATTACCACCACCACTACCACGACGACGATGACCACTACCACGTACGACTAGGCCTGTCAACGAACCGAACGAACATGAATGCATTAACGAACATGAATTTTGTGTTTGTGTTCGTTTATTAAGAAAATGAATATTTTCGTGTTCGTTCATAAATAAATTAAACGAACTGTGCATGAACATAAATGAACACAAACGAACCAAAATAAACAAACACTACTTAACGCTATTGAACAATCATAAAAGAATACGAACACTATTGAACAAACATAAACGGACACAATTGAACAAGCATAAACTAACACAAACGACAAGTCTCTTAAATGTAAGTATAAATCATCCGTAAATTATATAGTTAACCGAACATAAACTAACATTACATAATTAACGAACATTAATGAACACAAATAAACGAACATAACTTAAGAGTTCATGAACATAAATAAACAAACATAAACGAACTTTCCGCCAAATAGTTCATGAACCATTCGGTTCGTTTACAGGCCTATGTATGACCACAACCACCACAATGACTACTAAGACAGCGACTACCACAACCACTACGGACACCACGACCACCACCACTACAACATCTAAAACTACTACGACTACTACTGCTACGGCTACTGCCACTGCCACTGCCACTGCCACCGCTGCTGCAACTTCTTGTACTACTGCTACTACTAATTAAGACGGATTGACAGTCATTGCGCTTATTTTTTTTTTTGTCTTTGTTTGGATATTCGGGATGTTATCATTGCCGTTTTAATTGAGTAGCTATATCATCATAACTATTTTTTAAAACTTTTAGTGTGATGTTACAACTGTCACAACGTACGAGTTAATCCCCTACAATTAATAATGACTATATAATAGTATAATTAAATAATATGATACAAATAATTAAATATGATTTGATTTATATTCGAGTCAATCTACATTTGACATAAATTTTAGTCGTAGATGGGTTAAGTTGTATATAATACATTTTAGTTTGATTCCTTTATTGCAACACATGTACATGTCTTAATGCTTCAAGGTCAGTTTCAAATATTTCTCAACTTTATCGTTTTTATATTGCTTCATTTTCTTACATAAAGTGACACAATTACATAGCTTAACGAGTCGTAACCAGTGACGGGGCTTGAAAAAAAGCTCGGAAGGGGCCGAAGGATTTTTAAGAAGAAAACGGAGGGGGCAGAAGGATTTTTAGGATGAAAACGGAGGGGGCCGAATGATTTTTAGGAAGAAAACGAAGGGAACCAAAGGATTTTTCCGACGAAATACTATTATATCGACCATTCAGAGCGAAAAACAAAGGGCCCCGGCCCGGGCCCCTTCTATCCTCCATCCCTGGTCATAACATGTAGAGATTTTCTCCGTTGTTTAACGTTTAGTAGCACACAACAACAACATGCATTAACCAAGGCTTCTAGCCTAATGGTTACCCCTTTGGCTTTCCTGTGGGAGGTCACGGATTCAAATCCCTCTCAAGGCGAAATAGGGGTCCTTGGGAGGTCAGGGGTTTTCCGGCGGTTTCCTCCTGGGGTGATGGTGGGGTCTCAACGGAGGTCATGGTAATTGGACCTTGGTGACGTGGCCTGGAAATCAGTGGTTCACACTTTGAGATCAAATGCAGTTCAAAAAAAAAAAACAACAACACGCATTAGTAATTAATAAATGTCACCGACAAAACCCACCTCTCAACTTGTAAATTCTCAAAACTGTTTAACTTTGTAAAGTATTGTTTTAACCTCCCAAGTTTCTAAAGTTTAGATTTTATCTATGTAATTAAAATTTTTCTTAACAACTTTCATTTATTAATATAAAAAATAAGTTTGAGTGACATCAATTGGTCGTTCTAATAGAGAAATCACAAATTTAATATTAAGAATTTATTTTATCTTTGTAACCATAATATAACTTAAAAATATTATTTAATTCACATATATAGTGGATAAAAATCTTACAATCTACATTTTTTCACGACTCATGAGAATTTTTGAAAGCGTAACACCCGACTGAGTTTGTTTGTTTTAGGTTTTATATACTTAGAAGAGAATTTTAACAAACCATAATATTATGATATTGTATAATAGGCTCCTAAAAAAGAATGAATTATTATTTTATTTAAAAATTTGATTAACAAGTTCTTTTATCTTTCTATTTTAGAATCTTTTTAAATTGTTATAAATACAAGGTTTGAAAAAAATGTCAAATAATATTACTTTTTTATTAGAATATGGTCATACATCTTATTCATATTTAAAACATGTTTATATGTTCATATAGGTTTTGTGTAAAGCAAGAGTGACTAAAAAAGTACTTGTTTAACAAATGATTGTAATAGAAAATCTAAAAGACAAAAATTACTATTTTAATCTTTTTATTTGAAAGAAGCACTAAATGAAAGCCAAATATACGTTTGGTTAGTATTTTAAGTAATTTTAACATTACAGCTTTTATCCTATCGATCTATATATATATATATATATATATATAGGGAAATGTTCCCCTAAAAAGTCTATTTTGCCTAAGAAGGCTAAGAAGGATTTTAAAAACTCGAAAACCGACTCAAAGAAACCCCGATTGAACTCATTTTTGCGTCATTGGAACCGGCTTGTCGAACTCTAAAACCCAAACCCTAAATCATAAATAATAAACCCTAATACTAAAACCAAAACTTTTAAAACAAATCTTTAACATAAAGATACAACTTAAAAGCTAAAAACCAAGCCCTAAAACCTAAAATCTAAATCTAGATGTTAAAACGAAAACTTAAAATCTAATATTGTAGGGTTCGATGAGACGGTTCCAATGCCATCGAAATGAGTTCAATCAGAGTTCGTTTGGGTCGGTTTTAAAGTTTTTAAAAATCCTTCTTAGCCTTCCTAGGCAAAAAAGGCTTTTTATTTTATCCTTACCCTATATATATATATATATATATATATATATATATATTTAATTAAAAGAGTATATACCGCATAAATTTAATTTTGTAACACCATTAATTATTAATTAACTAGATTAGAATATCATGTATTACATAAATTAAATAAATAAATATTAGAGTAAATTACTGATTTTGTCCTTTAAAAATATAACAATTTGCTGGTTTCGTCATTTGACTTCGAAAATTACTAGGAGTGTCCTTTTTTTGAAAATTTTGCACGGGTTACGTCCTTTGTCACTAACCCCGTTAATTATTTCTGTTAAAACCCTCATGTGCCTGTCACATGAGGGGTAAAATAGTCATTTCTTCATCATCTTCTTCCCCACTTCAAATCACCGTCCCCTCCCTCTCCCGATAAAGAAGTTGATTCAGATTTTGAAAGTGATTCCGATCGTACGGACGCGATAATCGAGAGATTGATTTCTATTTTGAATAATCAAAATAATGTTGATCGTTTCAGAAACGTGTTACAGGCGAATGTTTTGAAAGCCATGGAAGTTTTTCAGTCTACGAGATCTAACAAACAGATCTTCCATAGAAACGTGATGTTGTTTCTTCTTCTTCAAAATCTCGGTTACAATGCTGCGATTTGTAAAACAAAGTGGGAGAGCTCCGGCGGACTTACATCTGGTAACTACGAGTTCATCGACGTCGTCCGATCGGATTCCGGCACTCGCTACTTCATCGACGGTAACTTTTCCGGCGAGTTTGACATCGCCAGAGAAACGAAACACTTTCGCCGGATACGGCAGCACTTATCCCGCCATGGAGGAAAAACCGCTTCATGCAGAACAAGTGTTCGGTCCGTCCCCTCCCTCTCCCGCCGTCCTCGGCCACCGCTTAACACCACCGTCGCCATCAGCCTCCGGCCGCCGCGTGACTCTACTGCCGCCGATGGTGGTTGCTGGTGGCAGATGGTGGTGGTTGAAAACCCTAGTGAAGTGGGGAAAGAAGATGATGATGAAATGACTATTTTACCCCTCATGTGACAGGCACATGGGGGGTTTTAACGAAAATAATTAACGGGGTTAGTGGCAAAGGACGTAACCCGTGCAAATTTTTCAAAAAAAGGACACTCCTAGTAATTTTCGAAGTCAAAGGACGAAACCAGCAAATTGCTATATTTTTAAAGGATAAATCAGTAATTTACTCTAAATATTATATAGACAAAATTACACATTTGAACCTTTATGTTTGTAAGAAATAACAAATATGAACCTTTAACTATCTTAATTACGCTAAACAACATTTAAGTATTTAAGTTGTTTCAACTTTCAACCTTTACATTAACCCCGGTTAGATTTACCAGTTAAATCTAGTCATGTGCAAAAAATATGATGGGTATTCTAGGTATTTTGATCTTTTGTTATTTTTAAATATAAAACCCACTATTCACGTATTATCGTATCTTATTCAATAATTTACTCCAAATTGGGGTGTTCGAAAATTAGGGCTAAAACCTACCAAGAATTCACGTGGTTCCTCCCTCTTCGGTTAGTGTTCACCCAGAAGTTCATGTGGTTCCATCTTCAGTTAGTGTTCGAAACATAGTGTTGTAGTTGGATAAGATTTATCATTGTTACTATTGCCATTGTTACATAATGATAAAAAGAAAAATGATAAATCCTATCCAACTACAACAGTAGGTTTCGAACACTAACTAAAGATGGATGAACCACGTGAACTTCTGGGTGAATACTAACCGAAGAGGGAGGAACCACGTGACCTTCTGGGTGGGTTTTAGCCCTAATTTTCGAACACCCCAATTTGGAGTAAATTATTGAATAAGATACGATAATATGTGAATAGTGGGTTTTATATTTAAAAATAACAAAAGATCAAAATACCTAGAATACCATCACATTTTTTGCACATGACTAGATTTAACTAGTAAATCTAACCGTGGTTAATGTAAAGGTTGAAAGTTGAAACAACTTAAATACTTAAATGTTGTTTAGCGTAATTAAGATAGTTAAAGGTTCATATTTGTTATTTCTTACAAACATAAAGGTTCAAATGTGTAATTTTGTCTATATATATGTATATGACATTGGTTGAAATAACCCGGCACATGTATTATATATGTTATATAAAATATAATTTCATATTAAAATTATTTGGTTAATAGTACATTAACTATCATCAATATTTATAATCCAAAATACATTATTTATATTCATAATCAATAATGGGTGTTAATAATCAAATATGAAAGAGATATATCTTTATAATTATTTTTATTTATTATTCTTAAGAGGGATTATATGATGTGAAAACCAATCTTAGATAGAAAACTCTTAACCTTTACTTAGGTCATTAATTTGCAATCTTGAAAATAAATATATGGCTCACATTAAAGTATATTTTTTTATTCAAACCCAATTTTTTATTTAGATTTAATGTAGACCATATATTTATTTACAATGTTCCAAATCAATGACCAAGATAGCATTTAAGGATTTTATTTTCTCTTAACATCTGATTTTCACATGATATAAACTCATTCTTAGGATATGTTAAAATATAATCAGAGAATTATTTGTAGATATATATTTGAAAAATCTAAAAGACAAAATTACAATTTTGACCTGATCGACAAAAGAAAACATGTGAAACAAAACTTAATTATGTGATAAAAAAGTAAAATGAAAAAGTGCTCGATGATCAAGGCTATAAAGCAAATTGCTTTATTGAAGATAGTCAAAAAGTGGTTAGTAAAATTGTAAAAAGCCGCATATATTTTTCGCTTTTGATTTTAAACGCAAGTTAACTATCATAGATATTACCAATGATGTCTTGTTCTATTGGTAAGATGGATGAGAAAATGATAGAAGACTCAGGTCCTGAGTTTAATTCTTGATCCCACCCGGTTTTACCGACCTTCCACCGTCGTGCCTTTGGACGAGTGCTTGGGTCGGCTTTTCCCTGGGAATTGGTGGCTGGTGGGATAGGGGCTCCGTTCGTCTGGACTAGTGGCCAACTTGTGTATCCTTTAGCCATTGGGGACGCGTACGAAGTACTCGACAGTTGATTATAAGTTGGCCTTTAAAAAAAACTACCATAGATATTTTTGGGTGTTTAATGTTTGTTATATTTGTATTTAGTTTTAATTGTTGACTCTCTTAGAGGTTTTATATGGAAAGGTGCCATTAAAAAAAAAAAAACTATCATAGATATTAGTATATTACCATGAAATTAAACATAGTAAAATGGAGTGATCATAAAACAATTAAAACTAGGTTTGGATTAACATTGGTTTGGTTTAGGTAATAACATATTATTAAAAAAAAATTAATTTCATGTATCATTCTCATCTAAATATAATCAGAGAATTAAGGAATGTATGCTTGAAATATTGGTTTCGTTTCCTTATGCATCTTTTCTGCTTGTTTTCGTAGTGTATTTCGCAGATTATATGTGCCTCTTGCTTTTCATTGTATGCATGTGTAGCCCGCATCCTGTGTGCTCAACCTGTTGTTTATTATGCCCTGGTGGCTGGTTGTAGCCATGCTTTGTTGATTATGTGTATGTGTTTCACGTATGTTGTCTCATGTATTTGGTTTACTTGAAACATGTTTTTGAAGAGAAAAAAAAAAGAAAAAAAAATCCAAAAGAAAAAAAGGCAATATCTTTCATCTGAGGAACTCTTCTAAAGCAGCATTTCTACCTCTTTTTAAGGTAAGTGTAAGGTTTGTTTTCATCTCTGTCCAAGACCTACTTAAAAGTAGGATTTAACTGTGTATGTTTGTTTGTTATTCTCATCTAAACTTTCATAATTACATATATATTTTAACAACAACAGTATCATACACGTGCTGCTAAACTACTCTCAAATATTTACCTTTTGTCGAGTTTGAACCCAATATTTCGTTTTTAAGAGAAATGCCAATAATTTACTGCTTAATGCATCATTTCAATCTATACACATAAAAAAATCATCAAATTGAGCTAATTTAGATCTCAATTTGAAAACCGGCCCATTTTAACTAAACCAAATACAAAATAAACAAAGAAAAATATCTTGTTGTAATTAATAGGGTTTCACCTCTTTGTCTTGCAGCTCCGAGCCATGAGCAAACCCGATGGAGGGCTGCTCATTTGCACCTCGCAACGTCCATGTAACCAATACGAAAAGTGAACCGCACCCAAACTGGCTCGAACCTTAAACGTTCCTCTCACATTATACAAAACCTTATTACTCAAAACCTGTTTTTGAAGCTCCATTGCATGGCTTGGTGGCAAGTAAACCAAGCTCGACATGAACCGAACCACCACCCCATCGGTCTGCTTTCTTCGCAGGCTAAACGGTCTAATTGATTGAGTCCCGATCAAATCATCTTCAAAGAATAGTTGCATAACCGCATGCTCGAATTTAACATCAAGTTTCTTGTTAGGGTTTGAGAAATTTGCAACAAAATTGAAATCACCGTTAAAACGACCCGGTGAGTCAAAGTATACAACGTTTAGGGTTGCATGGCCAGTGTCAAGAACAGGTGTTTTTGGCCTCACAACAAGAAATATGATCAAAGTGGTGATCCCAAAGAATATCAAAAGGAGACAGAAGAATAGACAAATAATCGCGCTACACCACACGGCTGGATTCGTATGTCGTCGTGCTCTAAACAAAAGTCGGGTGTCGGGTTGAAACTCGGATGATGAGTGTTGTGTTGATGACACATGTTTGGTAATTAGGGGTGATGGTTTGATGGATGATTTTTGTCTTGAGAGGAAGAACCGGGCGATCGGGGACGGGGTGGTGGTTTTGGATTGTGGCGACGGTGTGCAGTAGACCGATGGCGGTGACGATGGTGGTGATAGGTGGTGTGACATGTTGAGAAGAAGTGTACGTTTAAAAGTATTTAAGTATATGACAAACAAATGAAAGAATGACAAAGAAACATAAGATGAATCATTGGAAGGTTAATATATAGAGAGGGTGTTGTTACATTGATGGGATAAAGAGAAGGTATCAAATGCATTAAAGTCTAACGATATCTTGGTGGTGAAATAAGACTTGAGAATCAAATTGTTTTGAGTTCGAATTTCAAAAGAGTTTTCTTAAAGTATAGAGTTTCCTCCTGCAGAACTGATGACTTGTGCTAGATATGATAAGATGGTACTGATAGTGACACGATGATATTCTAGTGATCTGTAAGTGATCCAAAAATTAGCCATTAAAAAAAAGAAAGGTAAAAGGGGAAAGTATGTTCTTTTTGGTTGATTGAGGCTAGAGAGTGGTTGTGGTGGTGGTCTTGGTGGCTGCCTACTGATGGGTCCATGATGGTGGTGTGCTTGAAATACAAGAAATTTGAGGGATCCATGTGTTTTATTAATTTATTAAGTTATAATATGTGTATTAAGTTGGTTAAATAAATGTTTTTCTTAAATTATTTATTTTAAATAAAATATAATGTATTTCTAAGAAAATTATAAAATTAAAAAAAAATGCTTATGATATAATCATGTTATTAATACAATTAGAAAATATTTATCTTTAATAGGGGGTATATACACAAAAATTAAAATATATAGTTTATTAAAAGTTAGTTAACATGCAACTTCTAATATTTAATAAAAAACAACAAGAAAACAAACTTTACATTCCTTATAAAACTAACAAGTGTTTCTTTCTGGTAATGTTCGTTAAACTCTATAAATTTAGACTTTTAAATATTTATTGATCCATACAATAAATGATATTTATAAATTTTGGAGGGTGGAAATGATTAATTTTTAACAAACTAAAATTATAGATATTAATCATGAAAAGAAGGAATATATGTATCATTTAAAAAAAAAGTTCAATACAAACCAATGATTTAGAAAGAAAAAAAATTATGTTCAAAGTGCATAAACCAAACCATAATAGTAGAAGGCTCGTCAAAGCAATTGAATCATGGCATGAAACTTTATATGAAAAGAGCTTTTAAACCCAAAACTTTTATTTTGTTTGGTTGTATGTTGGTGACTTGGTGAGGCAGCTATTTTCAATTTTTGTTTTTTTTTTTTTTTTTTTTTTTTTCTTCTTTTTTTTTTTTGCCTTTATTGGTGTGGGCTTTGACTTCCAGAAACAGCGGCTTTGATTGAATCTTTATAGTGATAGTTTAATACTTATGCATTAAGCAAGCAACAAAAGCTACTAAAAACAAAATAAAAATATATAATACCTTATTTTCTTGAAAATAAAATTAATTAAAAATACCAATTTTAGGGTTTTGAGTTTTGGGTATATTGAGTACAAGAAGTTATTGAAATTTGGTTTTGTTTTTTATATAATTGAATATCTATCGTGCTATAAATTATTGTATCTTTTAGGTACCTAAAAGTGGTATTAAAAGTTTACTAGTTAGGCGATATCTCAATCAAAATGGCTGTCATTATAGGTTGTGGTGGAAAAAACAATATCACTATAATTAAGTTTAATATAAGATTGTGTGATAAAGTTTATTTGTCTAGATTGATCTATGTGTTTATATTTTTAAAGATAGAGAAGAGAGGTCAGTGGCAGAGCTTGATTATGGTACCCAGAATACATGTTTATTTTTTGAAGTGAAGGGAGGAGGGTCAAACCAATATTTGTAACTAAAAATAACAATTCGGCCGAAATATGACATTACTGGCGGAAAAAAGAGACGCCCCCACCCTTGAAGAGTTTCACCCATGGAGAGGGTTGAACAAGATGCGAAACAAGTATCGAACCGACACAAAATTAGTATTATATAAGACTTAGACTTTCACACATTTTTGACATCGACATTTTTTGTTGATGTACCGAACTCATCCCTTCTATATAATTAACTTTTTTTTTTTATTATTGAAAAGAAATTGGTATGATATAATGGTTTTAACGCATAGACCTTGTGTATACTTAACTATTTCTTTTATTATTATGTTCTTTTTTAATTGAATTGAAAAAAGCTACTAATGACCAATATGCTTTTCTAGAAGTTTAAAAGTTTCGTATAGAGCTATCATTAAGCAATATTGATTCAATATCATAAACTACTTTATATTAAAATTTTACAATATTTTGACACCAATCCTTTTGGATTTAATACAAACGCTACTAACTATTTTCACATCCTCCTCTCTCTCTCTCTCTCTATATATTATATATAATATATATATATATATATAGATATATATATATATAAATTGATACACACACTTAAGTTTAGGAAATCCACAGAAGTTCCGTTGAACATTTATTTATTTATTTTTTGTTTATGTTCGTAATATATGTTGTAATAAGAAAATAAAAAAAAGGTTATATGTACGTGTTTGTTACACATATGTTACATATTTACATGGTCTGAGAGTTGGGCCCCAAAAATTTGAGGGTCTTGAGCCCTTGCCTCTAGATTTCTATAGGGGAGCTGGCTCTGCATATTTAATTTTAGTGTTACAAAACGTAAAACGTTATTCTGTAACATATGGGTAACAATCATTTATAATTTATTTTTATTTTATTTACTATAATAACATACATTGCATATTTAAATGCAAAAAAAAAAATCAAATTTTACATTTGCATATTTAAGTGTGTTTTCAAATTGTTGTTGTTGTTACTACTACTGGTACTGGTACTGGTACTGGTACTGGTACTATTACTGGTACTATTACTATTACTATTACTATTACTATATTTAACGTAATAAAAATCGTTAAATATATACTTTACCGAACTATATATGCGTTAGATTATGGATTGTGTAGATGGTTTAAGGAAGTTTAAATTGAAATGAGTTTACATAGTATAAAATGAAAAAGAAAAAGAGGCCATCTACACCATTGGAAATGGAAAGTCTTTTTTCCTTTACCATAAAAAGTAGGAATATTAATATTTTCTGGAGCCTTTGTTTTTTAAAACGTTTATTAGAGGGCACAGAGTCGACTTCGGGAAGGAGGCGAAGAAGAAACCACCGAACCGGGGCTGGTCGGGAACACCGTGCCCCCAGTTTCGGCTCAGGATTAATGTAACATCTGTGCCGGAACCGTTACCGGAACAGTAAGTTGCACTGTAGATTGCACAGTAACTCAGGTACACATTACGTGAAACTATGTTTATGCTATTGATACATAATGTTTAACACGAAAACTATTATGCGATTGTCTGAAATCTGACTAAAACCTTAGGGTTTAACAGTCAGAAACATATCAGACAACACAGGGTTGAAACACAGATGCTTGATTTGATTCTATTGTGTATAAACGTATGTGAGGTTAAACAAAACAAAACCATAACGGTTGTTGTTACAAAATGCTAAACAGACAAATTATTCGTATAGGTGACGATCTGTACGAATGATTTGAGAGTTTAACGTTCTGAAATAATGACTGAACAGTAGAGAACAAGAATCAGAAAGCCAAACCATCGTCGTGTTCGTTCGAATGACGATTCGAACGAATACGCGCAATGGCGATGCGTTCTGACGAAACGAACGACAATAAATCGAAGGAAATATAATATTTCCTGTTTTACAATTTTGAAACTCATCATAAATGAATTTAAAGAAAACTATTTTAATAATTCGCGAACAAATTAACTAACCGCGTAAAAAGAATATAATTCGATGAATAATTTAATACAACGATGTTTAAAGTAATTTCTAATAATAATTATAGTCTAAACGCCCTAAAATAAACCTTTTTATTTTAATTACGAAAAACACGCATAACGATCTGGAAACGCGACGAAAATACGAGCCGAGCAACAGAAAGGAACCCGGATACCCTCGGGGTATTTAAACACCAATTGAAGGCATTTATTTCATTTTACATCATCTCTCTCACTAAAATTCTCTCAAAACCGTCACCTCCTTTTCTTTAGAAATCTTCACCTTCAAGACCCCATAACTAGCTCAAATCTTGGTCAAATCGTGCAATTTTGGTATCCACGCGTAGCTAACAACGAGATCTACAAGGAAGTACATCTTATCGGAAGGATTAACCAGCCATTTTCAAGGTATGAGGCCATAAAGTGTGGTGAAAATAGGGTTTTTATGTGTTGATTCGACCCACACAACCAACAGGCTTAGAAACTCTACTTCATATACTCTTCCTCCTCGTGAACACAAGATCGCTTATCCCTACTACAAACATGACCTAAGGACAAGTGATTATTGCTGAAATGGTGATGATGAATGGCGCTGAATGCAGGGTTCGTGGGGCGCATAGATGGCCGAACCCTAGGGTTACCGAACCTGTTAGCAGGAAACTCTCATGGAGCCGAACCTTCTTGTTCCCGAACCCTCATATCATCCGCAGCGAACCTTCCCTGTATCACGAACCTGCTATTCGCACCTACCACCGAACCTTGATGCACACACATCCGGCGAACCATGCAGTCCCGAACCTTAGTTATTCAGTTCACCAGCCACCTAACCTATTACTTTGAGTACCGAACCTACGACAGCCACGAACCCTAGCTGGGTTTAGCCTCACCACAGAACTTTCTACGTATGATGCTCACGAACCTTGTAGCAATACCTTGGTTGGACGAACCCATCGCGGATGAACGAACCTTTCCTGGATGCCAACAAACCTTGCATGGCCGTGATTCTTCAGCCGAATCTTATAACTTCAGCCAAACCCATCAACTACTGGTGAACCCTATGACGAAGCCTGATAGCCGAACCTTACATTTGGCCGAACCTAAGGGAGAATGGTCGCAGGGTTCGCTGGTGCCTAGGGTGATCGGTTTAAACCACTTCTAATTGGCCAGCGAATTTTATTAGGCCCAAGGACTTAGCCCAGATGGAATTCTTCGGCCCAACACTACATATATCGGCCCACTTGCTCACTTGGACTCACAAACATGACACCCGAACCAAGGCCACTTAGTTTCGGCCCAAGTCAAGAACCCCACTCGGCCTAAATGACATTTGGCCCAACATAGAACCATCGGCCCAAGCCTCCTTTGTTCAGCCCAAATCGTTACACATTTGAGCCTAATGGTGGCCCACATCACCTCATTAGACCCATGAGACCCAATATATTATCCGGACCAATGAATTCACGACGTTAACAAACACAAGAACGAACATTTAAAAATCAATGATAAATGCATGTATGGATAATCATGATGGATATCATAAGGGTGATAGCAAGAATTTCTAGACAAACAATGCAAACAATCAAAAACCTCATTTAAAGGTATGAATTTGTAAACAATGAAAGAGATTCAATACCTAATTACATAACGTATAGAACCACGGGCCGGATAATGAACAAGACTCGCGAGTGTTAGTCAACTTTAGGACTAACACTTACACGCACACGAATCATTACAACACATACTTATAAGCTACAAATACTATGGAATCAATATAGGATCGTGAATATCACCACAAGTATAAACAAAGAGCGCGTGCATTCTTATTTTGCTTAGTCAACCACTACGGACACAAGGTGAGTTCATCTGTCCCTTTTCTAACTATTTTGATTTTACTTCGGGACTGAGAAGCATGTTTGATGTCCTCGAAAGTGGTCTAAGAAAATAACTATAAAAACTAACCTAGACTCAACTTAATTACAACGAGTTAAAACCGAAAATCCTAAACTAAACCACTACGACAGGCAAGTGTACCTATCAATTGTAGAATAGCTATCGAAAGTCCGGATATCGAACCCACGAGACACTGACTTAACGAAACAAGATTAGAAAATGATTAAAAACAAGGAGGGGGGTTTTGAATAAAAATGAAAATCAATTAAACTAATTTCCCTAATTAAATTAGAAAAGACAGATTCAATTAATAATTAAATCCTAAAACAGATTAATGATTTCAATTGAAAGATTTGATTTATAATTTTAGAAAGACCTAAACAATTAAGAAAAACTCTACTTAGGTAAAATTCCTGTTTATGATTATTGACACTATTGACTTTGTTTGATATGATGGAACTAGGATCTTAAATAGCAAAATATAGGTAACCCAATGGATTCTGGATCAAATACCAAAATAACCAACTAAGAAAACCTAATTTTTGCAAAATACACACTAGTTAATTGAATCACCTCCCGGATTTTTCCAATAACACTTATGTACTCAAATGAACAAGTCACATTCCTGATTTTCTTGTTCCAATACACCAAAGATGCAAGGAGTAATCTTAGAATGTCTAATTTAAAACAAAATGACAATAACACTAAGTATTTCAATTAAACAACCCTTCCAAATTATTATCATGAAATCCCTAATATTAAAGATCACCCGACAAGTCTATCACCTTCCGGATTTCTAAACTTAGATACACAAAGAACCCTAAAAACATCAATTATATCTTTTCCTATGGCTAGTGATATCAAACAAGCCATAAACTAGTCATAACACCAAGTCGATGACCTAATACGTGTCTAACACCGAAAGACATTCAATAAACACGTATGGAACATGATATAAACTGATATAATCAAGATTAGATATGCAAAACTCATCAAAATGACACAATAAGATCTGTTACAAAAGTGTTTTCCATCAAACATCCAAACAAGTGTCAATAGTCATCAATAATCATTTAAACAATCATTCTAACCTAAGTAGAATCAAACTACTAGCCTACTAACATCATAATCAGTCAAGAAATCCCAGAAATATCATAACAAGATGAAATATAATACTGAAAATTAAGAACAATTGAGAACAAAGAGTAACCAAGATGATTTCACATGTAAACAAGGTCTTCTAGCCCTCCAATGCTTCCCAAATGCCTCCTCAAGCTCCTGGATAGCTCTCCTGCTTCAAAAATGGTCGAGAATGATAATTGAAACGGCTGGGGAGCGTCTCCTATTTAATCTCGCTTGAATCTTGACTTTTTTCAAAATTTAAACCTGTCGCGTACCGTGGAGAAGCATTCAAAAACCTATCGCGTACCGCGAAAGACAAAATAAGCGGGGAACCCCCGAAATCCTTCGCGTACCGCGAAGGTGAATTTCTTCCTCATCGCGTACCGCGATGACGTCATAATTATGAAAACTTGTCTTTTTCTCTTGATTTCAACCGGGACTCGATTCCTTCGGGTTTCGAACTCGATTTCCGCTCATTTCATTCGACAAGCCTGTAAAAACAATAAAATGTAAAAAGAATCTAAAAATTACACAAAAACTACATATTTACAACTTAAAATCAACTAAAAACTATTTAAAAACCAGATGTGTTTTACAACCCATCAATGTTATACATTTTAAACAAATGATTTATAAAAATGCCTTTAAACTTATTCTTGATGCATATGCTACAGACTTGATGCTTAAACTAAATGCTTAATGCTTATGCTATAAACTCTATGCTTAAACCATACGCTTGATGCTTATGCTATAAACTATATGCTTAAACCACATGCTGATGCTAAAGCTTGAATACTTATACCAAATGCTAATGCTATATGTTAACACTGGATGCTAATGCTAAATGCAAATACTAAATGTTAATGCTACATGCTAACACCATATACTAAAGCTACAAATTGATGCCACAAACTTATGATTCTATGATAATGCTACATACATACATGCTAATTGCTTAAAACTACGGATGCTTTAAACACTTGTATGCTTATATGCTTGCCATGCTAAAACAATGGTTTGGCCTCTCAGTGCTTGCCTTACCAATTGTGAAGCTATTTGAATGTCATAAACTTGAATGCTAAAACTATCAACTATGGTAGAACATACCAAATTGGCCTCTCAGTGCTTGCCATGGGGTGTTCTTCATAGTTGGGACTTGAAGGAACAGACCGTCGGCCTCTCAGTGCTTGCCATAGGGTGACCTTCATTGTCATGACTTGAGGAGTAGACTGATGGCATCTCAGTGCTTGCCATGCAGTGATTCCTCAATGTTCACTCATGCTATAAACTTAAACATAATGCTAAAGCTATTGGCTATTTAGAATGGACCAACTAGCCTCTCAGTGCTTGCCAGGGGGTGTTCTTGTAGCTATGACTATTGTAAATCAGGTCGTTTGGCCTCTCAGTGCTTGCCAAACGGGTGTTCTACTTAGTCGGGATTCTGAGGAGTAGACTGATGGCCTCTCAGTGCTTGCCATACAGTGATTCCTCATTTTTCCACTCATGTTGTAAATTTAACGAAATGCTAAAGCTATAAACGAAATGGATGGTAGGTAAGACGCTTAATTGTCATTAACAACAATGTCCTATGTGACTTAGTATGTGATGGGACGGCGTCTGGGCGGGTCATAGGCTCGACTCAGGGGTATGCCCTATATATAAGCATACCGAGTTGGATGATACAGGTGGTGTTAATGAGATTAAGGTTGTTACCAAGGGGATGCATGAATGTTTTTGGGTCAATAACATAAACTTTTAAACACGATGCTTGTTAAACTTATATTGAAACTAATACATACGAATGGTTTAGACTTGTAAACTTTGAAACAGTAAACTAAAGCTATGATGAAGAATGAATCGAATGGTAGGTAAAATGCTTAACTATCATTAATAGCAATGTCCTATGCGACTTAGTATGTGGTGGGATGGCGTCTGGGCGGGTCGTAGGCTCGATTCAGGGGTATGCCCTATATATAAGCATACCAAGCTGGATGATACAGGTGTTATTAATGATGTTAAGGTTTTACCGAAGAGGTTTGCAAAAGCTATTTTACAAATACTAAACTACACGAACTCACCAACCATTGTGTTGACTTTATTTTCTTACATGCTTTCTCAGGTGACCCACAGGAATAGGCTTAAGCTTTTGGATTGCATACTAGGATGCCAGTTAGCAGACCTAGTAGACTTTTGGAGAAGCACATATTTTGCTAAGGATACGAATCACTTATGATATCTTGTACAGATACAAGATAGGAAACATATGATTCTTTTGTTAGGTTTACCGAGTTAAATTACTGAACATTGATATTGTAATTTAACTTTGTAATCCTAGTTTAATGTTTGATTGTGCTTTAGTTATTCTTAACATTAATGCTGTGTAAACAATCTGATCATCACGATTATCACTCACGATATCGCGCCCCGAGAACCTTCCGCCCGACGGGGACTTCGATCCAACCCCACTGGTTCGGGGTGTGACAATTAAGTGGGGAATGTTCACCGAATCACGCCGAGCACACGGGGAGGGGAAAAGAGCTGTTATAAAATTCGACCGTTGATCAACAATGACGTTGGTCTTCAAAAAAAATATCCAATTTTATTCCTATTTAAACAACTTTAAACAACCAAAAATCTCACATTTTTCTCTCATCTTCTACATTCTATACACTAAATTTATAAAATTTTCAAGTAAAATGGAAGAAGGTTCATCACTTGGTGGGTCGTCAAACAAAAAATTTAGGAAACCACAACCAAAAAATATACAAACGGCTCAAATGAACCCGTTCAACACACCCGGGTATCGTCCACAAATGCCATCTCCGAATAAACCAAACTTCTACTTCGATCCAATGAACCCGGCTCAATGTAACATCAGTGCCGGATGCGTGCCAGAACAGTGATCGCAACAGTAACGCATACAGGAACTCAGGTACACATTACGTGAAACTATGTTTATGCTATTGATACATTACACTTGATACGAAGCTATTATACGGTTGTCTGAAATCTGATTAAAACCTTAGGTTTTAACAGTCAGAAACATATCAGTCAACACAGTGTTGAAACACAGATACTTGATTTGATGCTATTGTGTATAAACGTATGTGAGGTTAAACAAAACAAAACCATAACGGTTGATTGTTACAGAATGCTAAACAGACGAATTATTCGTATAGGTGACGATCTGTACGAATGATTCTGAGAGTTTAATGTTCTGAAATAATGACTGAACAGTAGAGAACAAGAATCAGAAGGCCAAACCATCGTCGTGTTCGTTCGAATGACGATTCGAACGAATACGCGCGATGGCGACGCGTTCTGACGACACGAAAACGAACACGAAAATGATACGAACGATAATAAACTTAAGGAAATAAAATATTTCCTGTTTTACAATTTTGAAACTCATCACAAACAAGATTTAACTAAATTATTTTAATAATTCGCGAATAAATTAACAAAACGCGTAAAATAATGAAATTCGATAAATAAATTAATTAAACGAAATTTAAAATAATTATTAGAAATAATTATCATCCAAATTGTTAAAAATAATCCTTTTATTTAAATTTACGAGAAACGCGCGTAACGATCCGGAAACACGACGAAAATACGAACCGAGCAACCGAAACGAACCCGAACACCCCCGGGGTATATAAGCCTTGAATGAGGCTATTTTTCTCATTTTTCACAAACCCACTCTCTCTCTAAAAGCTATTTCCGGATCTTCACTCTCACACAAGGTTTCAAGCTTCAAATCGCGATATCATGGGCGTTTCTCAACGAAATCAAGTGTTCTTGGTGTCCATTTGAAGCTCTTGATCTCCTCTATCAAGAAGTACAACAGATCTGACGATTTACCTAGCCCATTTTGAGGTACGAAGCCACAAAGTTGTTAAAAATTAGGGTTTTCACCCATCTAGTTGACGCACTCACTTTAAACCGGACCTAGGCCCAACTCCATCACGTTCGCACCCTTAGGGACCTTCTGTACTATAGCTCCACCATTGGAAACGAGCTAAGATCACCATGGTGGAGGAAGATGATGATGTTCGAATCAGATTACAAGCGCATGGGACGAACCTGTGTGCATACAGCATCATGGCCGAACCCTACAAAGCCCCGAACCTATGTACGTGGTAGCTCGCGAACCCTCGGCCACATGGGACGAACCTCGGCTTAATCTGCGAACCTTCCTTCCAGTTGGCGAACCATTCTGATGGCGAACCCTTCTAGTAGTCCCCACTTGGCCGAACCTTCTTGAATAAGCAGCCGAACCATCCCCTACGTGCGAACCTTTGGAGCCTCACGAACCCTGGCAGAAGCAAACACCAGTCGAACCTACCCTATCCCCAAACCAATGTTGTACTTTCAGTGGCGACGAATCCCCCCAAAATGGGTGAACCTTCCATGCAACGAACCAATTCTAAACTGGTTGGCCGAACCATAACTCACAATGGCCGAACCTAATGATTATCAACTTCTAGGCGAACCCCCACCCTTAGAGCCGAACCTAAGACTAATTCCCTAAGTAGGTTCGCTGGATTTGAGGATGCACGTCATTCGGTCACCACAATTGGTCCAACAACCCACTTGCTATTCGATCCAACATAAACCTTTCGGCCCAAACCCCTTTGTTCAGCCGACCAGTACACCCGAGGCCCAAGTATAAGGCGGCCCAATAACCACAAATTGAGCATCTTTAATTGGGCCTACTTGAATAATATAATTGGCCCCAGACCCACCTACACTTGAATCATGGAATCACTATATTGGCCCACTAGAAATTGTTTCGGCCCAACGCATATATCCGGCCCACACACATACAAATGTTAGGCCCAATTACACATTAATGAGTCTAAGGAATTATCCGGCCCAATGGAGATAAGAGGTTAATGATTACGTACGCGAATGATAAAAGTGAATATGAAATCATTCATAGATTATCACCTATCTTAGTTAACAAGTGACAACAAATTCTAAACAAACTACACAAAGATTTAAAAACCTATTTTAAGATGCTAACTTGTAATTCAAGGGTAGGTGTGAAACTTTGAACATTTAAGGAGATTCAACATGATATAAACTAATATAGGAACTCCGAGCCGGATAATGAACAAGACTCGCGGGTGTTAGTCAACTTTAGGACTAACACGACGCATACACAAGCAGCTTACAATGTAAACTTATAAACTACAATGCTATGAAATCAATACAGGATCGTGAATATCACACAAGTACAAACAAAGAGAGCGTGCATTCTTGTCTTTACTTAGTCAACCACTACGGACACAAGGTGAGTTCATTTGTCCCTTTTCAAACTTATTTGTTTTACTTCGGGACTGAGAAGCATGTTAAACATTTTAATAAACTATTGAAATGTTATTTAATGCTTTTAAACTTAAACATGATGCTTTTATTGATGCTTATGCTTGGAAACTAGTATACTTTGAGAAACTATAAACTTGATAGTTATACTTTAAACTTGAAGCTTGAAACTATATGTTGGATGCTTATGCGAGAAACTAAATGCTTAAACGTGAGACTTAGTGTTTATGGTAGAAGCTATATGTGTAAACTTGAGACTTGAAGCTTATGCTAGAAACTATATACATAAACTTGAGACTTGATGCTTATGCTATGAAATTCATGATGAAACTATACGTTGATGCTTGAAACTATATGCTTGAAACTATGATTTGCGCGTGAATTACTATGCATGTATCTAATCATGGGCTACGTAATTGCTAAACTTATGCTAGAGCAGAGCTTGTACCTATGTATTGAGATACATGAAAACTAAACCATAACGAGGCTAAGCTATTATCTATATAAGAGACATGTAATTGCTAAACTTCTGCTAGTGCAGAGCTTTTGTCTGCTTATATGAGATATGTAATTGTTGGATTGTTTGTGTATGCATGGCTTGTGTCTATGTATGAGATACGTAATTGCTAAACTTCTGCTAGTGCAGAGCTTGTATCTTGTATAGGAGACACGTAATTGCTAGACTAAGCTTAACTAATTCATGAGATACGTAATGGCTAAACTTCTGCTAAAGCAGAGCTTGTATCTAGCCGTGAGCTACGTAATTGCTAAACTTCTGCTATAGCAAAGCTTGTACTCACGCATGAGATTAGGGACAACTAAACTATGTGTGTGTGAAACTATGATGCTTGTTAAACATACTTTGAAACTAATACTTATGAATACTATAGACTTGTCAACTTTGAAACAAAAAACAAAAGCTATGATGAAGAATGAGTTGAATGGTAGGTAAAATGCTTAATTATTATTAACAACAATGTCATATGCGGATTAGTATGTGGTGGGATGTTGCCCTATATATAAGCATACCGATTTGGATATTACATGTGGAGTTAATGAGGTTAAGGTTTTACCGAAAGAGGTTTGTTGAAGCTATTTTAAACTTAAAAACTATATGAACTCACCAACCATTGTGTTGACTTTGTTTTTCTTACATGCTTTCTCAGGTGAAGAACATGTTTAAGCTAAGGCTATTGGATTGCATGCTAGGTGGCCTATATAGAGGACCTAGTTGATTTTGGAAGCACATCTTTTGTTGATAATACGCATCACTTTTGATATCTTGTATAGATACAAGATAGAAACATTTGATTCTTTTGTTAGGTTTACTTAGTTAAATTGCAGAACATTGATATTGTAATTTAACTTTGTAATCCTAGTTTAATGTTTGATTGTGCTTTAGTTATTCTTAACATTGATGCTATGTAAAACAATCTGATCATCACGATTATCATTCACGATATCGCGCCCCGAGAACCTTCCGCCCGACGGGGACTTCGATCCAACCACGCCGGCTCGGGATGTGACACTCAATATTTGCAATATTCACCGGGCACTCAACAACAATTTAATCGGTGAGAGCAATCGTATCAACAAGATCAACAAAGTTATCAACAATTCGATCAACAAGCTTTTCAACAACAATCTCCATTTCATGGTAATTTTTATACGTTTATTTTTATATTTTATTTTTATATGTTTATATTTAACATTTATTTTTATATGTTTATATTTAATGTTTATTTTTATGTTTAGACTATCATGACCATAATCAAGATGACTCGGATTCAAGCGAACATAATAAAAGTGTTCACATTGGGGATGACATTGCCCTTTCTAAGTTCTTTTAATTTAATTTTTTAGGTTGTATTCTCTTTTTTTTGTTGTATTCTTTTTTTATTTTAAATTTAATAAATCTTTTTTATTTTATTGTTATTATTATTTATTGTTAAAATAATTAATTAAAAATAAGATTTGAAAATGGGAAAAAGTGGGACGACACAGTCCAAAATAGGGAAAAGTAAGGAAAGCTGATGTGGTAATGGGGAAAAGTGAGGAAAAGTGTGATGACTCCTAGTGCTCTTATACATCGGAGTGAGTTAATTACAAAACAGTTTGCATATATAAATGACTTTTTAAATTAGGGTTAATTTCATATGTGTCCCTACAAACTTCATAAAATATCAAATATATCCATTTTATATTCTAAATATCATATATATCCCTCTAAATTAATCAAAATATAAAATATATTCACTTTAATATATTTTATAAGGATATATTAATAATATGACCTCTTAGACTTTCATTTTCATAAATCATTACAACTTTCAACTCGTATTTTTTGTTCTTAACTATATCGCTTTTTAGTAAATAATATTAAGAAAGGATATATCTGAAATTTAAAATTTACATTGGATAGATATGATATTTGAGTAGATTTATAGGGAAATATATTAAATTAATCCTTTAAATTAAACTAGTTGGCCACAAACGCGTTGCTGCGACAGAGACACAATCACAAATATTTAAACGTAGATAAAAAACATATCTCATTTATTGTCCTCCGTTGTAAAACATAAAAGCGTGTCTCATTATAAAAGCTAATTAATGTCACTTCGCTGTAAAACTTAATATTGTTCACATCTTTAAATACGAGCGTCATCCTATCATATCATACCCATCATAAAATTAAGTGTTAGAAAACTCAAATGAAAAAAAAAATATAAACAATCATAACAATAAAAAAGATAAAATTAAAGTCAAAGTTTAAAAACTGAAAAAAAGAACACAAAAAAGGAAAAAAAAAAGTTTAACATATATAAATGTTGCAAGTTAAATTGTTGAATATTAATTTCTTAAAAGATTGTTGATCCTTTAACCGAATAACAACATCTCATTACTTTGAGGCCCACACTAAAGTAAATCTGAAGGTGTAGGTTTTTCTTTTTTTAATTAATGTAGGGCACAATTACACTAATAAAAAATTAAAAAAAAACTACACGTTTAGATTAATTTAATATGGGTCCCAAAGTAATAAGATACAGTTATTCGGTTATCGCAATAAGGAAGGTTTAACATTCGAACCATCCCCTATATATATAGGGTAATATATATAGGGGATGAAATTTTTTATAACCCTTATCTTTTGTTACAACCTATTAATTATCATCCATTGGTTACTTTAAAAAGGTAAGTGTATAGGATCGTGCCACGTGTCAATTTCCTTTTTTAATAAGAAGGGCATTTAGGACATTTGTTATTTAAGTAAAGTTTACCCCCTTTTTTTTCAACATTCATAACTTTTTTATACTATATTATTTTTTTAAAAAAATTGCACCATTATACTCGTCTCATTTTTCTCTTTAATTTGTTATAGTCTCGACTAGTTTTTTTTTATATCATGTATTTACATCATTGTAACGAGCTTAAAGATAGCAAATTAATTAGAAATTTTTTCTAACAATGGTAAATTACAGTAATGTAACATAAAATGAAGTAATGTAACACAAAATGAAGTAATTTACAATGACATAATTAACGGTGATGTAACACATTATTTACAGTTATGTAAATTTCTCTTTATTTCCCGTTATAATGTTGATTAGTTTTTTTAATTTTTTTTCTCATTGTCCATTATTTACATCGATGTAACGAGCATAAATATAGCACATTATTTTAAATTTTTTCTAACAATGATAAATTACAGTGATGTAATATAACACATTATTTTATTTTTTTTCTATAACAATGATAATTACAATGATAAATTACGGTGATGCAATATAACACATTATTTTGATTTTTTTCTCTAACAATGGTAATTATAGTGATGTAATTTATCATTGTTCGAAAAAATTCAAACTAATTTGTTGTATTTAGGCTCGTTACAAATTAGGGATGAGCAAAAAGCCGAAAAACACCGAACCGAAACCAAATTAACCGGAAAAACCGAACCGGGACCAAATTAACCGAAAAAACCGAACCAGAACCGAATTAACCGAAAAAAACCGAAACCGAATTTTGCGTCAATGTAAATTACATCACGGTAATTACGCCAATGTAAATTACATCACTGTAATTTATCATTGTTAGAATAAATTTCAAATAAATTTGTTATATTTAAGCTCGTTATAATGATGTAAATATATGGCATCTAAAAAAAGTAAAAAAAAATTAGTCGAGACTATAACGGAATTAAAGAGAAAAATGAAACGAATATAATGGTGCAATTTTTTAAAAAAAATAATATATTATAAAAAAGTTATTAATGTTTAAAAAAGAGGGGGGGAAACTTATAAAAGGTAAAATGACTATGATGTCCTTTCTAATATTTTAATTAAAAGCTTATGTGTAACTTTGTTATTGGTTGAAATGAGTTATGTAGTTGTAGCAAAAGATAAGGGTTATAAAAAATTTCATCCCCTATATATAGGGTAAGGATAATTTGAAAACCATTTTTTTCGTGAGAAAACCGTGAAAAACTAGGCAAAAATCATGTAAAAAACGTTTTTTTTGTAAATTTTTTTTGCAGGTTTGTAACACTTTTCGGCACATTTTTATAAAAAAAATCAAAAAAGTGCCGACCAAATATTTTTTTAAAAATATTTTACAAAACAATGTAAAACATACGTAACAAAAAAAATCGTCAGATCTGTCACAGCGTTACGTATGTTTTACATGGATTTTTAAAACCATATTACAAACACTACTAGAAAATAGGTCTAATGCAACTTGTGACACCCCGTAATTTCCTATCAGCTTATTATTTATTTAAATGTTTATTTAAATGCTTTATGTACACGTGGCACTAGAATTAGTTTAATTTAGTGTGACACGTGGCACGACAGTACAAACAATGACACATGATCAGATAATTCAAGGAATTATCGACAAACAGCACACACGTGTCGAAACACACGAACGTTGGTGAACATCACAACACTTAAGCACAGAAACACCTCACAAGTCGATTATGGCTAGTAATTGACTAATGGAGTCCCAACGACGCTCGAATGATGTCCTACAGTCGAGAAACAGGCGAGAATGGGCCCGGAACAACAAAACAAGCTTATTGGGCTTGATTATTAGGCCAGGCGGTACACCTGACCCGAGGTTTTGACATGAGGCGATGCGCGCGGATGAGGAAAATGGCGCCTCATCCGGCTGTGACACCCCGTAATTTCCAGGTCAGCATCTCAATTATTTAAATGTTTATTTAAATGCATAATGTACACGTGGCACTAGAATTAGATTAATTTAGTGTGACACGTGGCACGACAGTACGAACACTGACACATGACTGGATAATTCGTGGAATCATCGACAAACAGCACACACGTGTCAAAACACACGAACGTTGGTGAACGTCTAACACAATGTGTAGCACAACACTCGAAACTTCCCGAAACACTTCACAAGTCAATTATGGCTAATAATTGACCAATAGAGTCCAAACGACGCTCGAATGATGTTTTACGGTTGAGAAACGGGCAAGAACGGGCCAGAACAACAAAACAAGCTTATTGGGCTTGAAATTTAGGCCAGGCGGTACGCCTGACCCGAGACGCCCACGTCAGGCGATGCGCGCGGATGGGAAATTGAGCGCCCATCCGTTCCAATCCGCGCGTAACGCACCAATGTGTACAACCACGTCAGGCGATACGCCTGACCACTCTGACAGGTTAAAATCTTCTTGAGCAACACAAAATCCATCATTTCTCCTACCCTCATCATTTTAATCGCACCCAGACGCCACCCCTCGAGTTTATCTGTTCCAGAACACCTACACCACCTCTGAAACACTCAAAGGACCTCCATTGACACCATAGTGAAGCTTGGGTTGAGATTCAAGCTTGAAGGAAGCCATTGTTGGAGCCTTGCACCACTATCACCACCATCCTCACGGCTAGGAGAAGAGTTTGAGGACTCCAGGAGCTGTAGCATCACATTTCATCAGATCGTGAAGCATTTGAGGTAGTTCTATAGTTTATATGCACTCTAAACACCCACAAGCTCACATGCAAGTGTTAAAAACCACATGCAAGCACCTATAGTGCACCTACACGAGATTTACTTCTGGGTTTGTTGATTTTAAGGTGATTTATGATGATCTAAAGTGTTTAGATGATGATCTATGATGATCTATGATGATGAGTATGGGTCTTGTTGCTTAAAGTGATGTTTTGTGATGATATATTGACATGCATGTATGATCCATGATGTTTAGGATGATTTTAAGTATATAGAGATGTTCATAGATGACATTGATGATGATTCACATGGTTAGATTTGGTTAAAATGGCTTAAATATTGATTCTTGATAAACTTTCTATTAATAGAAACTTTTTGATAGTAAAATGATGATATGAATGATATTTGATAACATGCATGCTTAAGGATTGCTTTTCAAATGTTATTAGAATGATAATAATGTTCAAAATGTGATCTTGATAATGTTTATGGTCACATTTGACAAAGTTACTATATTTAGTAACTTTTCGGGTCGAAATAATGATAGGAGACGACTTGGCTATAATAGTATGTCTAAAATGATGATAGAATGACTATTATGATGATTGATGATGTGAAGATTAGTTTAGAAATGTTAAAAATGATTATTTCTATGAAAAACTAGAAAGTTACTATATTTAGTAACTTTATTGTTACAAAAACCGACTTAGGAATATGTTGAATGACTTGAGCATGCTAAATGATTTATTATGTTATAATATGATGTTTAGATGCTAAGTTAGATGGTTTCCGATGTCACGTATGCTAAAAATGGAAACTTTCCATTTTAGGAAACTTTTGTGCACTAACATGCTATAAACGACGTATATGAACTTGTATGACAATGTGCTATGTGTTAACATGACCCCGTAGGACTATTGAACATGCTAGAACTACAAAACCGTTATACTTTGTGAACTTTCCATAAATGGAAACTTACTATAAATAGTAAGTTGTCCACAGACGCGATTTGCGCGTTTTGCACACGACAAACACTTACACGATTGCTACACGATTCACAACCGTCACACGGTTCACCAACGGGTCGTTGACTTGACACGGTCAACTTTGGTCAACTCTAGTCAAACACGGTCAATGTGGACCAACACAGTCAAACACGGTCAATGTGGACCAACACAGTCAAACACGGTCAATATGGACCAACACGAGCAAACACGGTCAATGTGGACCGACACGGACAAACATGAACAACCAAGGGTTGTCGGACACAAACACGAGCACTAACACGAACACTAGCACGATCACTTACACAAACTCACGTACGGTATACGCTATAGGTTGCCGGTGACCGACGTGCTACTTGACGATTCAGGAGCTTACGCTTACATTCGATTCATTTCACTAAGGTAAGTTTACGGCCCCTCTTTACTCTTTTTCAAACGCTTTAAAATAGGGGGAGAATACTAGTTGCATCGAGTCAAACATTATTACTATTACAAACATTTTTGTGTATGCTGGTTTATTGGACAAACATTAAGTGTTGAACTCGTAACAAGCCCTCACAAAGTCTTACCGTTAATGTACAAACAACGTGGTAGATTTGGATGGATCCATTAGGGAATGACTAACCCCACGGGGCACTATGTTGACTGGATGTCATAACCCGTGCAAATTCTGACCTAACTTGCTATGCATACGAGGCATAGCGGAGGCAAGGACAAACAAGTCTAGTTCGGTAGTGACGCACTGACACTTTGGGCCTAGGGCTCGGTACTAACATTTGATAAACATCATGACACACTTTCATTACTATATGTATATCAAAACCTGTGAACTCACCAACCATTGTGTTGACGCTTTTTCTAACTTGTATTCTCAGGTAACTAGCTGACTATGGAGCAGGAATGCACCTTAGGGATTATGGGCATAGGATCCCGCATTCATGTTATCAGTCTTTTGAAAAACAATTACTTTTGGGTTATGTTTAAACAATGATGTGTTGACAATTTAATTTCCGCTGTGTAAACAACTATCTTTCCGCTGCATGTTATGATAACTTTATTTTCCGCTGCAAACTATTTTATTATGTGTATGTGTCAAACTTGGATTTGTAAACGCATATAGTGTTGTTCTATATGACCATGAGCTGTGATTCTGACCACGTCACACCCACGTGGACTGACGCCACGAGTGGGAAATTGGGGGTGTGACACCGGCTGCCTCGCGCGTAACGACGGAGCCACTCTCACTCACACCAGGCGATACGCCTGACATCTCTGACAGCTTAAAAATCATCTTGAGCAACAAAAAATCCATCATTATCCCTATATCATCATTTTAGTCGACTCCAGACGCCATTGCACGAGTTTGTCTTCCCAAACACCTCTGTTACATGCAAAACACACATAAAGGAAGCCATTGAAGCCATTGTTGAAGTCCTTGAAGCTTTGGAAGCTTGAAGGAAGACGTTGGGAGCTTGACGCCACCACCATCACTTCACCTCTGCTCGAATCAGAGTTCCAGGAGCCTATAGAAGCTGCTAATATCAACATTTCGCAGTTCTTGAGCCTTTGAGGTAGTTCTTGTGACTAAAACACTCATTTACACATCACTACACACACATGCAAGTGTTAAATCACACATGCAAGCACCATGGCATCACATGCACGAATTTCTTGTGGTTCGAATCTGGGTTTGTTGATAAATCTACTGTAGATGATGATCTATGATGATAATATGATGAAATGTGATGATCTATGATGTTGTGTATGTGTAGATTTCATAGTTTGGTCATTATCAAGTGAAAAACCCACATGCATGTATGATCCATGGCATGTGAGATGATTTTTAATATCTAGATATACTTCTTGATGATATTGGATAATGATTTCATGATTCGATGATGTTGAAATGGTCAAGAATGGTTCATTTTTGAACCTTTCTATTTTTAGAAACTTTTATTCATAAAATGGTGTAATGGGTGGTGATATGAACATGCATGTTTGGGGAAATTGCTTTTAGGATGTTATTAGAATGATATTGATGTTTAGAATATGATTTAGAGGTTGATTATGTTCATATTGACATAGTTACTATATTTAGTAACTTTTATTGATGAAATATTGATAAATGGTGATTTGGATCATGTTAGTATGTTTAGAATGATGCTAAATGGCATATTAGGATGATTGATGGCATGAGAATTGGTTTAGGAATGTTAAGATGGTCATTTTTATGCAAAAACCACAAAGTTACTATTTATAGTAACTTTATTTTTACAAAAACCAATTTGCAAACATGTTGTGTGATTTGAGCATGCTAAGTGGTTTATTATGTTATAACATGATGATTAGATGCTAAGTTAGATGGTTTCCGATGTCACGTATGCTATAAATGGAAACTTTCCATTTTAGGAAACTTTTATGTACTAACATGCTATAAATGATCTATGTGACTTCGAATGATGATGTGTTATGTGTTAACATGATCACATAGGACTAATGAGCATGCTAGAACTATAAAATCGATATGCTTTGTGAACTTTCCAAAAATGGAAACTTACTATAAATAGTAAGTTGTCCATAGACGCGATTTACGAGTTTTGCACACGACGAGCACTTACACATTTGCTACACGATTCACAACCGTCACACGGTTCACCAACGGATCGTTTACTTAACACTGTCAAACACGGTCATTATGGACCAACACAGTCAAACACGGTCATTGTGGACCAACACGAGCAAACACGGTCAATGTGGACCGACACGGACAAACATGAACAACCAAGGGTTGTTGGGCACAAACACGGGCACAAACACGAACACTAGCACGGTCACTTACACGAACTCACGTACGATATACGATATAGGTTGCCGGTGACCGACGCACTACTACTTCAGGAGCTTACGCACTTACACGAACTTACGGCCCCTCTTTACTCTTTTTCAAACGCTTTTAAATAGGGGGATAATACTAGTTACATCGAGTCAAACATTTATTACTGTACAAACATATTTGGTGTATGCTGGTTTATTAGACAAACATTAAGTGTTGAACTCGTAACAAGCCCTCACAAAGTCTTACCGTTAATGTACGAACAACGTGGTAGGTTTGAATGGATCCATTAGGGAATGACTAACCCCACGGGGCACCATGTTGACTGGATGTCATAACCCGTGCAAACTTGACCTAATTTACTGTGTGTACGAGACACAGTGGAGGCAAGGACAAACAAGTCTAGTTCGGTAGTGACGCACTGACACTTGGAGCCTAGGGCTCGGTACTAACATTGATAAACACCATGACACACTTATATTACTATATGTATATCAAAACCTGTGAACTCACCAACCATTGTGTTGACACTTTTCTAACTTGTATTCTCAGGTAACTAGCAGGCTATGGAAGCCAGAAATGCATGTAGGGGATTGAGCATAGGACCCGCATGCATTTATTTATGTTTTCATTCAAACACTATTTATTTTGGATATGTATTTCCTATCAAACATCGTAGTGTCTGACAATCTCTAATTCCGCTGCTTTTGTCAAACTTATTTTATTCCGCTGCAATGATTATATGATTTCCGCTGCAAACTATTTTATTAAATGTATGTCAAACAGTGTTTGAATTTGCATATAGAGTTATTCTATATGACCTTGAGCTGTGATTCTGGCCACGTCACACCCACGTGGACTGAAACCACGAGTGGGAAATTGGGGGTGTGACAGACTGGTATCAGAGCCTTGGTTATAGAGAACTAGGTTTGCATGTAGTAAACTTAGACTATAGCCATTGCTCAACTTTAGACACTACACTTAGAACTTGCACATTGATGATATCAATGCGCATATTGAACTGTTACTTACTAACTTGAAACTTACAGGATGACCAACAATGGCGACACCAGCAGGAACCCGGGCAGACGCTCGACGACTGATGACTTGACTGAGAGCCGCCGACGAGTCCACGACATAGTGGCGCAAGTGGACGCTGAGATGGACAGGCGAGCCAGGGATGCAGCACGAGCTCGATACTGGGGATGGCTTCCCACGATGATCCAGGAATGGATTATCGGAGAGAGGGTACCTCCATATCGGTATCCCGGCGACACGACGCCCGGTCATCGATTACCGCCACTCGAAGTACCATTGGAACAGGCCTTCGCGGCCCATGTTGCCTACACTCGGCGCGAGATCTGGAGAAATGGCGAGTTGTCGGACGAGGTCCGAGTTCTTCGTGAGAAGAACGACCGCCTTGAGAGGCGTAACGACAGACTAGAGGAGCAGGTGGAGGCTTTACGTCTCCAGGTGTCCCAGCTGATGACTCAGCATGGACAGATGGTTGATATCATGCAGGAGCATGATGGACGTATTACAGAGAACCGAGTTGCCACTGAGGAGACTCAAGCTATGGTTCAGGCCAGCGACGCCATGCTTAACGCATGGGTTGCACAGTTCATTAAGGAACCACCACAGGATGATGGTCCCCAATTCGAGGTCAATGACCTCGGAGAGGAGGATTTTGACGAGGATCCCAACGAGGATCCTGAGGAGGATGATGACGACGGAGCAGACAGTGACATTTCATATGTTACCATGGACTCGGATTAGATAGGTTACTTTATTTTGTATTTCCTTCTGTATTGGCCTAGACGAGCGGGATGTGCTCGAAGAACTTGTATTGTTATTCCCTTTTGAAATTATTGTACTACAAATCTGGTATTAATGAGAATTATGCTCTGTTTTATTTATTGTATCATCATGGTTGTTGCTAACATAACATCTGACCTGACATCTGACATGACATTTGGGCTAACACTCTAACATGTGCTAACTAATACTCTATCCCTTGTGTATAGAATCATACATGGCAGGAAGAGGACCGTACGCGCGTCCTGCTAAACGGACACTAGATGCCGCTGTTATAAAAATGATGGTTGACCGACGGGTCAACAAAGCGATCGCCGACTACGAAGCGAGTCGCCAACATAGCGAAACTAGTGGGAACAACAACGGTACTAACACTTGCCTGACGTGACTAATATAGTGTAGCTAACACAAAACTAACACACGACACTGGTTTCTGACAAACAGGGTCGAACGGCAGCAATGGGAAGGGATGTTCCTTTAAATCCTTCCTGAACTGCCACCCTCACAAGTTCAAAGGAACTGAAGGAGCTGTCGGGATGCTCCGCTGGGTTGAAAAGGTGGAGTCTGTGTTCGCCATGTGCGACTGTGCTGAAGAGAACAGGGTCAAATATGCAACCGGTACACTGGAGGGACCGGCTCTCACATGGTGGAACACCCATGTGCAAACTCTAGGGTTGGACGGTGCCAACTCAATGCTGTGGGCTAATTTCACCCGACTGCTGCAGGAGGAATACTGTCCTCGTGATGAGATCAGGAAGTTAGAGGCTGAATTCTGGGTACTCAAAATGGTGGGATCGGAGATCGAGCAATACTTCACTTGATTTCACGAATTATGCAAGCTATGCCCGGCAATGGTGACGCCGGAATACAAGAAGATCGAGCAGTTCATCAGCGGACTGCCCGAACAGATTCAAAGCATGGTGACTGCGTCTGACCTCACCACTATTCAACCACTGATCAGACTGGCTCATAAATTGACCGACCAAGTCGTGGCTCAGGGCAAGCTACCCAAACGAGGCGAACACCAGAAGCCTCAAGAAAGCCAGAAAAGGAAGTGGGAACCCAGCCACCACCAATCACATCAACCCCAACAACAACAACGATCTGCACCTGCCAGAGCATTCACTGCCACCCAACCTGATGACAAGGGAAAAAATGTGTATCAAGGGAAGTACCCACTATGTAACTGATGCTCTTATCACCACTTTGGGCAATGCAAGCGATACCGTTGCTTGAAGTGTGGACGACATGGTCCCATGGCCAAGGACTGTAGATCCAAGTTTCTTGTCAACAATAACAACCCCAACCACAACTAGAACCAGAACCAGAACAATAACAACCAGAACACCCTCAGAGGGTGTTATGAATGTGGAAAACCGGGGCATATGAGGAGGGATTGCCCTCATCAGAAGAAGACCGGCGGTGGAACGGCAAAGGGTCGAGCTTTTGTGATAGGCTCGGGGGAAGCCAAGGATGACCCCAACATCGTGACCGGTACATTTCTTTTAAATAATGTCTATGCTAGTATATTATTTGATACCGGTGCCGATAGGAGCTTTATATCTAGTGAGTTTAGTAAGTTACTAGATATTACCCCTACACCACTAGACTACAAGTATACCGTGGAGTTAGCCGACGGCAAACTGATTGAAACACAACACGTCTTTCGAGGATGCGTCATGGTGTTGGCGGATCACGAACTCGAAATTGACTTAATGCCGGTGACTCTCGGAAGCTTTGACGTAGTCGTTGGAATGGATTGGTTATCCGCTAACCAAGCCGAGATTGTATGCAACGAGAAGATCGTACGAGTGACGTTGCAGAACGGAGAACAGATTTCGATTCAGGGGGAAAGACGGGGAGTACCTCTGAACATCATATCATGTATGAAGGCGAACAAGTATATACAAAAGGGATACACTGCAATACTAGCCCTCATCGTAGAGCAACCGAAGAAGGAGAGGAAGATTGAGGACATCGCTGTAGTCCGCGATTTTCCCGAAGTGTTTTCCGAGGATCTACCTGGACTGCCTCCGAAACGACAAGTCGAGTTTCAGATAGACCTCACACCAGGAGCAGCACCGATTGCCAAAGCTCCATACCGACTAGCACCGACGGAGATGCAAGAACTGTCTAATCAGTTGCAGGAACTATTAGACAAGGGATTTATCAGACCGAGCTTCTCACCTTGGGGAGCATCGGTCTTGTTCGTAAAGAAGAAAGACGGATCATTCCGTATGTGCATCGACTACAGAGAGCTGAACAAGGTGACGATCAAGAATCGATACCCATTGCCACGAATAGACGATCTGTTTGACCAGCTGCAAGGGTCAAGCTACTATTCGAAGATCGATTTAAGATCAGGTTACCATCAACTAAGGATAAAAGAGAACGATATTCCTAAGACAGCGTTCAGAACCCGATACGGACACTAGGAATTTCTGGTTATGCCCTTCGGACTAACCAACGCACCAGCAGTATTCATGGATCTCATGAATAGAGTGTGTAAACCCTACCTTGACAAATTCGTGATAGTGTTCATTGACGACATACTGATTTACTCTAAGAATCAGGAAGAACAAGTTGAACACCTAAGACTAGTCTTGGATCGGTTGTCCCGTCGGGCGGAAGGTTCCCGAGGCGCGATATCGTGAGTGATAATCGGATTGATCAGAGTGTTATATGGCACATGATACATAAATGAGAAATGCTAAATATGATAGAATTACAAAGTTAAATTACATCAGTATAGTTTATAATTTAACAATGTAAATCTACTGCTAACATCATAGGTTTCTATCTTGTATCTACACAAGATATACAAACTGATACGTGTAATGATGTCTTCAAAATATGCAAGTCCAAAATACTAAGTCTTCTATTTGAAGTCCTAGTCCAGAAGTAATGACTTCCTAATTGACCTGTTCGTCACCTGAGAAGTCATGCAAAAAGATCAAGTCAACACATGGTTGGTGAGTTCATATAGTTTTGTAAATTTAAAAATGTTTTGAACCCTTCTTTCGGTAAAGACCCTAACCTCATTAACACCACATGTATCATCCAGATCGGTATGCTTATATATAGGGCATACCCCTGGGTCAAGGCTACAACCCCGCCCAGACGACGTCCCACCACATACTAATCCGCATAGGACATTGTTGTTAATGATAATTAAGCGTTTTTACCTACCATACACCTTTAAACACCCATGATTCCTCTGTTCTCTGTTCCTGTAATTGCAATCATTTGAAATCTCTCTTGATTTCATATGTTCATCATACAAATATGATTAAAGCAGCAATTGTGGAATTTGTTATAAATGCTTAATTTAAATAAATAAATAAACATTCAATAAAATCTAAGTCCTATCGATTGGGGCCTTTGGTCAACTCGAGTAGACTAGTCTGTCAATCAAGGTACTTAGTAGTAGAGGAGATCTGTAAACCTCATCAAACATGTGACCTATAATCAATCAGTCTAGCTAGGACATCTTTTGATATATAGGCTTTCATAGTTCTTTAGACCGTCCATAGTTCTTTAGTTCTTTAGTTCTTTGGCACATGTTATCTTTGAGCATTTCCCAGATGTTCCTCAAAATAGTTCTTTGTACTTAGTTCTTTGAATAGATCGTTAGTTCCTTGACAACACACTCTTGAAATAGTTCTTTGAAAATAGATCGTTAGTTCTTTGACAACACACTCTTGAAATAGTTCTTTGAAAATAGATCGTTAGTTCTTTGAGAGTAGACCGTTAGTTCTTTGAAATAGATCGTTAGTTCTTTGACAACTCACCCTTGAAATAGTTCTTTGCAAATAGACCGTTAGTTCTTTGACAACACACCCTTGAAATAGTTCTTTGAAAATAGATCGTTAGTTCTTTGACAACACACCCTTGAAGTAGTTCTTTGAAAATAGATCGTTAGTTCTTTGAGAATAGACCGTTAGTTCTTTGAAAATAGATCTTTGAAAATAGTTCTTTGATACATAACAGTTACCTAAACAGGAGTCTAAGATAACAGTTATACATGTAAACATATAAAAACATTCAAGTAAACAATTTACATAAAACAGTTTACGCATGCTTCTCAGCCCCGCGTTTTAAAACAAAAATGTTAGAAAAGGGGCAATGAACTCACCTTGTAGCTGTTGAGTTGACTTAGCTTAAACGAAAGACTGCACGCGCTCTGTATTGTAATTTGGTTTGTTTTCACGTTCCTGTATTGATTTCACGTTGTTAAGACTCGTAAGTATAAGTTTTGTAGGGATTTGTGTGTAGATATATGTGTTAGCCCTAAAGTTGGCTAACACGCGTAAGACTTGGTCAGGATCCCTGTTCGGTCCCATATGTTTGATTCAAGTTAATGACCTTATAAGTTATCATCTTGTCATTAGTTATATGCCATTTGCTTTGATGAAAGACTTAGTGCTTAGTTTCCAACTCGTCTTTGTTGATTTTGTACGTTTTGAACATTTATCGCATAATTATGAATAAATTAAGCAAACATTCTTTTGACATATCTTATTTTGATCTTATGAAATGTAGTGAACTCATGTGGGCCTAATCATGGCATATGGACCGAACATTGTGACCAAGTTACTTGTTGGGTCATTTGTGTAACAAGTTGGGCCTTGGGCCCAAATACATAGGCCTTGGAATAGTTCTTGAACATTTGAGGATGGTGAGGCTTATTTGAAAGTGTGAGACATTGATTTGGACTAATGAAATACAAAGGCCTTGCCAAAAGTTACAAAGGCTAGAGTTCAAGTAGCTTTGTGGGCCTTAATTGGGCCTCTAAGGAATTTATTGGGCCCAAGGTGGGCCTTGGTAATATTTGTCGGCCTAGAGTCATATAAGGCTGTTGGAATTGAAATTGGGCCAGAAATGGGTTGTTGACCAAGTGAATGACAAAATGGGTCCAAAAGTGAGGACAAGGGCCTCAAGATGGGCCTTAATTCAATTTCTGTGGGCCTCGGGTAAATTTTGATGGGCCCTATGGGTTTTGTCTCGGGCCTTTGCCAAAAGAGTTCCTGGGCCAAGCCGGGCCTAGCTTAGAATAGCTGAAACAATAGTGGGCCTCGAATCTGGACTTTTGGCCAAAACTGTGGCCTTGGGCCAAAATCAGTGGGCCTGGAGATGATTTTACTGGGCCCCTTGAATCCCATCAAGGCCTGTAATAAAATAGATCATGGGTCAACCTGGGCCTGGTTCATTTGGGCTGAAATCGATCGTGGGCCTATTTTGTCCTTAGTTACTTAATAAACATGGGCCAAACAAGGTTTTTGAGGTTATTTACTGGGCCTACTATAGGCTCTGGGCTGGAACAGTAGAGTTGGGCCGAGATATCATTGGGCCTAGGTAGTATGAGGTTGGGCCCCTCCTGGGCCAACCAGAACACGTTTGGGCCTATGGTTGGGCTTGATGGAAACCACTTGGGCCCATTAGGGTTTGTGGTTAAGTCTTTTGAGCCTAAATGGCTACATCAATGAATTTGGGTCTTGCTAATGATTGTTGGGCCGAAATACAAGTTCTGGGCCCAATCCTGATCTTGGGCCGATTGGAATCAAGTGGGCCTGTTAGTTGTAAGTTGGGCCTTAGGGTTTATGTTTGATGCTTCTTGGCCGACTAGGGTTTCCAGCCGTGTGGCTAGCCATCCAAACAAAGTGGGTCTCGGTTGCATGATGGATCTAGGCTCATGTGTAGTGGTGACCGAATGTGGCTCGAATGAGGATACTTAGGCCGAATGAGGGTGGTTTCCAGCGAATAAGAGTGTTCCAGCGAATGTCCTTTCACGAATGAGACATCCCCGAATGATCTGGTCGAATGGGGGAGGAGCTGTCGAATGAGGTTCGACGAATGGGACCATTCGGCCGGCCTATGGCCAAGGCCATTCGCCGAATGTAGCTATTCGGCCTGCTGTGTGCGGGGATCGGCCATGGTGGTGATATGGTGGTTCTAGTCTCATCCAAAGTCGACCCATGCCGTAGTAAAGTTAGGTTCGAAGGTGGTGAAGTCGGAGAAGGTTTTGGAGCCGGTTAGGGTTAGGGTAGAGAGAGAGTTTCGAAAACCCTAAAAACCATAACTTTGACCGCATTTTTACCTCGGTTCCAGTGGTTTTTGGCTCCGATCCGTTGTACTTTCGTGTAGAGGATGTTAAGGGCTTCAAGTAGGTTCGAAAATGGAGTAATTTGGTAAAAAAATGAGTGAGATATGGAAGAGAGAAGGTGATTTTTGGTGGTGGTGTAGTGGTGGCCGGATTTTGGGTGTAGGAGAGAGGTGGAGAAGATGAAAATGAAAGAAATCTTCCATTTTCAAGTTTTTATACTCCGCGTGGTGTCCGGGTTCGTTTTGGTTGCTCGGTTCGTTAATTTGTTACGTTTCCGGAAAATTACGCGTAATTTAAATGGATTTAAATAAAAGAGTTTAAATTAATTATTTTGATGAGTTTCAAAATTGTAAAATGTTATTTATATTATTTTATTAAATTACTTTCGTTCGTGCCGTGTTTTCGTTTTCGTTTCGTCAGATCGCGTCACCTTCGCGCGTAATTCGTTCGAATCGTCACCCGAACGAATACGACGATGGTTTTGCTTTCTGACTTTTGTTTTCTACTTTTCAGTCATTATTTCAGAATTCTAAACTCACAGATATGTTTGTGTGAATCGTCACCCACGCAAACACACTGTCAGTTCGTTATTCTGAAATATCACTGTAATTGTGTTTAGATTGTGTTTCCTCACTGTCGGACTCAACTAAACATCCTGTTTTCACATTGTTTTTGTAATGACTTGTCGGTCATCTGATTCCTGTCAATTGTGGACATCAGATCGCAACCGATATGTTTCTGAGTATTGTTTGAGCATCGTTGTTTCTCATGATTTGTTGTGTTAACTGTAATTAAGTTTTCACTTAATAAATGTAACAAATGTTCCAAATGTACGTTGTACTTAATGTATTTAAGTTTATACGAAAATACGTACAACGATTTCTTGTATTTAAGATCCTGTTAATTCAAGTACTGTTTACAATCGTATAAGTACACATAGTTACTGTAGAAAGTACACGTACCGTACGGACTTGCCGGACGATCTGGTACTTGCTGTTACATTAACGAACAAGGGATAAACCTAGACCCAGCCAAGATTGAAGCCATCAAGAACTGGGAAGCACCCAAGACTCCGACTGAGGTGCGGCAATTCCTAGGACTAGCCAGGTACTACAGGAGATTTATTGAGGGATTCTCAAAGATTGCTCAATCACTGACATCCTTGACTCATAAGGATAAGAAGTTTGATTGGGGAGACAAACAGGAAGCTGCATTCAACTTGTTGAAGCAGAAACTGTGTACTGCACCCATCCTATCCCTACCGGAAGGATGTGACGACTTCGTGGTGTATTGTGACGCCTCGAAACAAGGACTCGGTTGCGTGTTGATGCAACGCGAGAAAGTGATAGCATACGCTTCACGACAACTGAGGGTGCATGAGAAGAACTACACGACTCATGACCTTGAGTTGGGAGCCGTGGTATTCGCTTTGAAGATCTGGCGACATTACTTGTATGGCACGAAATGCACTATCTTTACCGATCATAAGAGCCTACAACACATCTTCGACCAAAAGGAGCTAAACATGAGACAACAAAGATGGGTCGAACTCATCGGCGATTATGATTGCGCCATCAAGTACCATCCAGGCAAAGCAAACGTAGTGGCCGACGCGTTGAGCCGGAAGGAAACAACAAAACGCGTGCGTGCCCTGCAACTCACGATTCATTCAGAATTGCCAAATCAGATCCGAATCGCACAACAGGAAGCCCTGAAAACTGAAAACCTCACTCTTGAAGCCATGCGTGGCATGGATAAGCAAATGAAGACAAAAGACGACGGAGCTTATTATTTAATGGATCGAATTTGGATTCCACGCTACGGAGGATTGAGAGAAGTTGTGATGGACGAAGCTCACAAGAGCCGGTATTCAGTACACACAGGCTCTGACAAGATGTATCACGATCTGAAGACAACCTACTGGTGGCCAAACATGAAAGCTGAGATAGCAACTTACGTGAGTAAGTGTCTTACATGCTCGAAAGTCAAAGTTGAGTACCAAAAGCCATCAGGACTATTGCAACAACCGGAACTACCAATGTGGAAATGGGAGCAGATTTCCATGGACTTTATAACTAAACTGCCTAAGACGGCAAGTGGATGCGATACCATCTGGGTTATCGTAGACCGACTAACAAAGTCTGCACATTTCCTACCCATCAAGGAGACCGACAAGTTAGACAAGCTCACTCGTATTTATCTGAAGGAAGTGGTCACTCGACATGGTGTGCCAATCTCGATCATATCCGACCGCGACAGTCGATTCACGTCGCATTTCTGGAAGTCTTTGCATAAAGCTTTGGGTACGAGATTGGATATGAGTACCGCTTACCACCCGCAGACTGATGGGCAGAGTGAACGCACTATACAGACACTGGAGGACATGCTTCGGGCATGTGTTATCGACTTTGGCAGTAGCTGGGAGACTCACCTACCGTTAGTAGAGTTCTCATACAACAACAGCTACCACACTAGCATCCAAGCTGTACCATTCGAGGCAATTTACGGGCGTAACTGTCGATCACCCATCTGCTGGGCGGAAGTTGGGGACAGCCAACTGACCGGACCAGAGCTGGTGCACGAAACAACTGAAAAGATCGTGCAGATACGCAAACGAATGTCAGCAGCTCGAGACAGACAGAAAAGCTACGCCGACAAACGACGCAAACCGTTAGAATTTCAGGTGGGAGACAGAGTGTTACTCAAGGTCTCGCCCTGGAAGGGAGTCATTCGGTTTGGCAAACGAGGAAAGTTGAACCCTCGTTACATTGGACCTTTCGAGATTACCAAACGAATAGGCCCTGTGGCCTACGAGTTAAACCTGCCAGATGAGCTAAGCAGCGTGCACAACGTGTTTCACATCTCGAATCTCAAAAAGTGCCTGTCTGATGAAACACTTGTTATACCTCTTGAAGAGATACAAATAGACGAACAACTGAACTTCGTTGAGGAACCGGTGGAGATTAAGGACCGGGAAACCAAGAAGCTCATACTTAGCAAAATACCAATAGTAAAAGTGCGATGGAATTCGCGACGAGGACCGGAATTCACATGGGAACGTGAAGACCAGATGAAACAGAAATACCCACACCTGTTCGCGGAACAGACAAACACTGGCAACACGAGTTGAATTTCGGGACGGAATTCTTTCTAACAAGGGGAGGATGTGACACCCCGTAATTTCCAGGTCAGCTTATTATTTATTTAAATGTTTATTTAAATGCTTTATGTACACGTGGCACTAGAATTAGTTTAATTTAGTGTGACACGTGGCACGACAGTACAAACAATGACACATGATCAGATAATTCAAGGAATTATCGACAAACAGCACACACATGTCGAAACACACGAACGTTGGTGAACATCACAACACTTAAGCACAGAAACACCTCACAAGTCGATTATGGCTAGTAATTGACTAATGGAGTCCCAACGACGCTCGAATGATGTCCTACAGTCGAGAAACAGGCGAGAATGGGCCCGGAACAACAAAACAAGCTTATTGGGCTTGATTATTGGGCCAGGCGGTACGCCTGACCCGAGGTTTTGACATGAGGCGATGCGCGCGGATGAGGAAAATGGCGCCTCATCCGGCTGCCTCGCGCGTTACGACGGAGCCACTCTCACCCACGCCAGGCGATACGCCTGACATCTCTGACAGCTTAAAAATCATCTTGAGCAACAAAAAATCCATCATTATCCCTATATCATCATTTTAGTCGACTCCAGACGCCATTGCACGAGTTTCTCTTCCCAAACACCTCTGTTACATGCAAAACACACATAAAGGAAGCCATTGAAGCCATTGTTGAAGTCCTTGAAGCTTTGGAAGCTTGAAGGAAGACGTTGGGAGCTTGACGCCACCACCATCACTTCACCTCTGCTCGAATCAGAGTTCCAGGAGCCTATAGAAGCTGCTAATATCAACATTTCGCAGTTCTTGAGCCTTTGAGGTAGTTCTTGTGACTAAAACACTCATTTACACATCACTACACACACATGCAAGTGTTAAATCACACATTCAAGCACCATGGCATCACATGCACGAATTTCTTGTGGTTCGAATCTGGGTTTGTTGATAAATCTACTGTAAATGATGATCTATGATGATAATATGATGACATGTGATGATCTATGATGTTGTGTATGTGTAGATTTCATAGTTTGGTCATTATCAAGTGAAAAACCCACATGCATGTATGATCCATGGCATGTAGGATGATTTTTAATATCTAGATATACTTCTTCATGATATTGGATAATGATTTCATGATTCGATGATGTTGAAATGGTCAAGAATGGTTCATTTTTGAACCTTTCTATTTTTAGAAACTTTTATTCATAAAATGGTGTAATGGGTGGTGATATGAACATGCATGTTTGGGGAAATTGCTTTTAGGATGTTATTAGAATGATATTGATGTTTAGAATATGATTTAGAAGTTGATTATGTTCATATTGACATAGTTACTATATTTAGTAACTTTTATTGATGAAATATTGATAAATGGTAATTTGGATCATGTTAGTATGTTTAGAATGATGCTAAATGGCATATTAGGATGATTGATGGCATGAGAATTGGTTTAGGAATGTTAAGATGGTCATTTTTATGCAAAAACCACAAAGTTACTATTTATAGTAACTTTATTTTTACAAAAACTAATTTGCAAACATGTTGTGTGATTTGAGCATGCTAAGTGGTTTATTATGTTATAACATGATGATTAGATGCTAAGTTAGATGGTTTCCGATGTCACGTATGCTATAAATGGAAACTTTCCATTTTAGGAAACTTTTATGTACTAACATGCTATAAATGATCTATGTGACTTCGTATGATGATGTGTTATGTGTTAACATGATCACGTAGGACTAATGAGCATGCTAGAACTATAAAATCGATATGCTTTGTGAACTTTCCAAAAATGGAAACTTACTATAAATAGTAAGTTGTCCATAGACGCGATTTACGCGTTTTGCACACGACGAGCACTTACACATTTGCTACACGATTCACAACCGTCACACGGTTCACCAACGGATCGTTGACTTAACACAGTCAAACACGGTCATTATGGACCAACACAGTCAAACACGGTCATTGTGGACCAACACGAGCAAACACGGTCAATGTGGACCGACACGGACAAACATGAACAACCAAGGGTTGTTGGGCACAAACACGGGCACTAACACGAACATTAGCACGGTCACTTACACGAACTCGCGTACGATATACGATATAGGTTGCCGGTGACCGACGCACTACTACTTCAGGAGCTTACGCACTTACACGAACTTACGGCCCCTCTTTACTCTTTTTCAAACGCTTTTAAATAGGGGGATAATACTAGTTACATCGAGTCAAACATTTATTACTGTACAAACATATTTGGTGTATGCTGGTTTATTAGACAAACATTAAGTGTTGAACTCGTAACAAGCCCTCACAAAGTCTTACCGTTAATGTACGAACAACGTGGTAGGTTTGAATGGATCCATTAGGGAATGACTAACCCCACGGGGCACCATGTTGACTGGATGTCATAACCCGTGCAAACTTGACCTAATTTACTGTGTGTACGAGACACAGTGGAGGCAAGGACAAACAAGTCTAGTTCGGTAGTGACGCACTGACACTTGGAGCCTAGGGCTCGGTACTAACATTGATAAACAGCATGACACACTTATATTACTATATGTATATCAAAACCTGTGAACTCACCAACCATTGTGTTGACACTTTTCTAACTTGTATTCTCAGGTAACTAGCAGGCTATGGAAGCCAAAAATGCACGTAGGGGATTGAGCATAGGACCCGAATGCATTTATTTATGTTTTCATTCAAACACTATTTATTTTGGATATGTATTTCCTATCAAACATCGTAGTGTCTGACAATCTCTAATTCCGCTGCTTTTGTCAAACTTATTTTATTCCGCTGCAATGATTATATGATTTCCGCTGCAAACTATTTTATTAAATGTATGTCAAACAGTGTTTTGAATTTGCATATAGAGTTATTCTATATGACCTTGAGCTGTGATTCTGGCCACGTCACACCCACGTGGACTGACACCACGAGTGGGAAATTGGGGGTGTGACACAACTTTTTAAAAGCAACATTTTTAAATTAGTTGCATTTGACTCTATTGCAACTCTGATGTATATAAAAGTTGCATTAGAAGACTTGAAACAACCTTTTATAAAAAACGTTGCTAATTTTACTTAAAAATGCAACTTTTTTCTTCAAATGTTGCAATATTTATTGAAATATACATTTTTTTTCAAAATGTTGAATTGCAAAAAAATCAAAGCAACTCTTATTATAAATTGTTGCATTTTAAAAGTTAAATTTAACTGTTATTTTTAAAGAATGCAACCAAATGCCATCAGTATGTTTTAAGAAAGTTATTAAAAGTGTGTTTTTCCCCTAATTATGTGTTCCCTCCAAAATTATACTAAAAAAATTAGAATTTCCCTCCCAATTTCAATTTCCCCCTAAGTTGTTGAATTTCATTATTTCAATCTCTCCACTCACTCTTTAATTCAAGCAATTACGTTGATGACGTACTAATATTTCCATCCATTTATTCGTCTCTCTTTGATTTAAGTAATCGGTATCTCTACCTTCATCATCGTCATTAGGTTATTATTAATCTTTGCATCTAATCTTATCAATTAGCGTCGTTGAGTTGTTTTACGTTTCAACTATTTGTTGTATTCGTTGATAGAAATTTTGCATCTGTTTTGTGCTTGAAGTGTGAGATACTGAAAGAATTCATTAGGATATGTAATTAACATTTAGCTACGAAGATCACGTTTAATATGCGCATCTATTAAGCATTTGATTTATTTTGTTTTTGTTGATAGTTAAACAATAAATCTAGGTGCGCATTTTTGCTTTTTGTTATTGATCTTTGTGGATCTGCATTGTCATATTGAATTGCTTTATTTTATGTTTGAGAGTGAGAATATTTAAAATACTGAAATTATGCATTAGAATATTTGACGAACAGTTAGATAACTGCCAACATCATGTTTAATATGCAAATCCAGGATCTAGGATTTTTGCTATCTCATTCTTTTATTCTTGAAAGATTCTCGATCTCCTTCCAGGTATCATGCCTTCATCACTACTTTTGTGTTTCATTTTGATTTTGATCCACGCAAATTTTCTTTTAAACCCTTTTATTACCATGCAATCTTCATGTGTAAATCAAATCAAGTTCTAACACACCTTTTTGTGTTAAATGACTTCAAATTTAATGTTATCTAATATAATTAAATCCAACATGCTAATGTCTTATTTATTTATATAATTCAACGTAAAATACTTGATTACTGATGAGCTTGTAGTCATTAATTCATTTAACTTAGTTTCATGCTTAAATAATTGCTAATTAGACTTTGAGCAGGTTTATAATTGAATACAAAATCAAGCAAGACCAAACTGTGCAAAGAAAATGATCGATTACAAGAAAATGAAGCTATTGAGGGTTCAAAAAAATCAAAAAGACTACGAAACTTCTGTGCTAAAAGTATTGCAACTTCTTTGACAAGTTTGGCAGAAAGTTAGAAGAGGGAAAGAAAAAAAGAGAACCCAATAGATTTTAACGGGAGAGATGTCTACAACCATGAAATGGATGATGATGATGATAAGCGTTCAATAGAATGTTTTCATTTCTCTTTATGATTGTAGTGACATTTTATGTTTACTAGGTTTATTCAACCCGCGCGTTGCGGCGTGTTATCACAATACACTCATGAGAATGGGTATTTTATATCATTTGCAGAAGCATAAGTTACATCAAATCTCTCATCACGAACTATATACAAATTTTTCATAAAAACATAAAATCATACGAAACCTCACAAATATGTTTAAAAATAATATAAAAAGTACTCACAAAATCCGTCTAATCAATCGTTTGAATTAAAAGAAAAAATCAAAATCTCTAAGTAAATATCTCAAATTTAATAAAAATCCAAATCTATAAGCAAATCTTTCAAATTAATACCATTATCTATTTTACTACTTTTTAAAGTTAAAAAACTTTAGATGGTCAAAGTCTAAATTTTAAAACGTTATTAAATGGCGTCTCAAATCTCTCAAATTTAATAAAAACTTACATCCTTAAGTAAATATCTCAAATTTAATACTCTTATCTCTGTTTACTACTTTTTAAAGTTAAAAAAAACTTTTGATAATTTAAGTCTAAATTTTAAAAATGTCACTACATGGATCATAAACCTAAATAATATATATATATATATATATATATATATATATATATATATATATATATGTGTGTGTGTGTGAGAGAGAGAGAGATTTTAAATATATATATACACATAATGGGACCCACTAAATATATAATAACAATATAAATACTATTCCTTTTAATGGTTTTTAATATATATATATATATATATATATATATATATATATATATATATTATATGGTTATTCGTGTTTGGATAAGTATGTAGAAATACACCGTCTAACCATTAATGATATATTCACTATTATTGTTTTGGTGTAATTGCAATTGCATGTATACCATTAATAGCAATTGAATTTATGTAACAAAGTTACATATGTTGTAATTAATACTTGTAAAAATGATGCATTTACTGAATAAAAAGGTTGCATTTTTCTATTGAAAACATAATAATAGTTGCATTAAATTTAGATAAAGGTTGCATTTTTGTAACTAAACTACAATAAAAATTGCATTCAAACATTAAAAAAGTTGCATTTCAAAGATAAAAAAGTTACATTAGAATATACAAAAGTTGCATACTAAAAAGGTTGCATTCAAAGAGTAAAAGCAACACTTTAAAAAAAGGTTGCATTAGGTCTTTAAAAGGTTGCAATAGATCTAATGCAACTGCTTCTAATGCAGCTCTTAACAAAAAGTTGCATTAGACCTAAACCAACATTTTCAAGATCTAATGCAACATTTTGTTGGACTTGCATTAGGCTTGTTTTCTTGTAGTGAAACCTGTAAAAAAATATTTTTAACAAATATGTTTTTTTACATGATTTTTTCTTAGTTTTCACGGTTTTTTCACTAAAATGGGGTTTTCATATTATTAATTCCTTATATATATATATATATATATATATATATAACATAAGCCCAAGTATTTTTTTTTCGTAAAATCGAATGCCGCTCTCGTTGTAAAATCTAAAAATGTATTATCTTGTAAAAAGAGAGTCAATAAATCGAAATACAAACGTGCAAAAATGTAACATCCCAAATTTTCTAATACAAGTTACTTGAACTTACAATTGGTTAACGAATAATAAAGCTTGTAGGAAAATAGACGAAAAATAACCAAGGTGGGGTGTAGAAATCGTGTACTCGAAATGAGGAGGATTTCGAGTACACCATATTTCGTGTACATGAGGGTTCGAATACAGGGACCCTACCTATAAATAGTGGGGTCTTGGGAAACGTGCTAACCCTTGGCTGAAGCAAATCTTCTCTCGAGTACACGAAGTTGGAACCAAGAAACTTCAAGGATCGAGCTTTGATCGATCAAACGGAAGAGGATACACACGAGAATCTGCAGGAGGGATCATCTACCTTTAAGTAAGTGTTCTAGACTGAAAAGTTAGGATTTTTATACAAAAGTTAGGATGGTTAAACAAAGAGTGAACTTATGCATAAAGCTCACACCTTTATGCATAAAGTTCATAACTTTGAGGTTCCAATACGTTGGTAACAACTAAAGGAACCTAGAACTAGCTCCCTAAAGTCTTAGATGAATTTCTGAGATGTTTAATGACGAAATGATGAGTACAAGAAATCATGTACAGAGGGAACTCGAAATCATACATGTTATTTCGAGTACAAGGATTTCGAGTACATGGAATATTTTGAGTACATGGAATATTTCGAGTACAAGGAATATTTCGAGTACAAGCCATTTCGTGAACTACAGGAATTTCGTGTACATGGGTTTCGAGTATGGGGTGTTTAATGAACCTCAAGTGTTTCGGATACTTAGCTAAGGTTCGGGAACTTGAGTTTATAATGGGGACTAGTTGGTTATGAGGACCTGGAATAAATTCTAAGTCTAAGAATGGTATGTGATGAGACGATGTAATGATGTAGGTTCCCAGGTCTTAACTAAGGAGTTCGGTTAAGAAGATAAGGAGCCATTATCAGGTGAGTTCTAGACGCCCTCTTTTATGTTTGATGTTTTGGGCGGACATTCATGCTTATTGTTATGTCTATGATGTTATGTGCTTATGATGATGATGAATGAATGATGATATGCCCTGACTATGTATACATGTTTATGTGTTAGCATGGTGTATGCATGAAAGTATGCTAAGTATGATGAATGCATGATAAATGAGTTATGATGATGAATAACATGACATGATAATGATGCTAGCATATGATATGATGATGACTTTATGATCACATGCTTCATGACGATAACTATGAGAATAGTTATAGGGATATGGCAAGGTCCTAGGTGGCTAGGATGATAGTATGATACCATGATGTTATGATATGATAACGATGCTAGTATGTCATGAGGGTATGATGAAATGAGGCTAGTATGACATGCCTAAGATGCTATGATTAACCCGATGAATGATGTTATAATGCTAGCATGAAATGTATGAGGATTGTAATGAATGACGGTATGATGCTAGTGTATCATGTATGATGAATGAATGATGTCCCTATACGTGCTATAGGATATGTGCGAATGATGATGCTCCGGTACTTGTACTGGGTGAATATGAATGATGACCTGATTGTATCAGGATATGAACAGCCGATCGGGCTATAAACAGGGGAGTCGATCGGACTATAAACAAGGAGCCGACCGGGCTATAAACATGAGAGTCGACCGGACTATAAACATGGAGTCGACCGGACTATAAACAAGAGAGTCGACCGGACTATAAACATGGAGCCGACCGGGCTATAAACACGGAGCCGATCAGGCTATAAACATGGTAAGAGCCGATCGGGCTATAAACATGTGTAGGATCAGTTGTTCTCATTTGATCAATATTAGATTATAGCAGCGGAATTCAGAGATGAATTAGCATAGAATTAGCAAGAACACTTTGAATCTAATAAAACAGTAACGAGCAAGTTGTTATAGAAAGAGAATTCTGCAAAAGGAATAAAATCATTCAATAAGCTAACTTCGTTAACAATTACAATATGTCAACTGTCCTTATATAGAAACAGTGACATCTGATGATGTCACATGATGTTGACATCTAACAGACAAAAGACAACGACTGAAATAAACAAAACTACTGAGGATGTTCACAAAGACTGAAGACATCCTATTACAAAGTCTGAATAATTAAACTACTGAAAGCAAACTACAACATCTGATGAGTAAACTATTCATCAGACTTTTACAACTATTGAAAGTAAACTACTGAAGACAAAACAAACATCACAACATCTGAAGACTAACACTTCAGCTGTTGTGAATAACTTCAGGTCTTGTAATTCTTCAACATGGCTTTCAGCTGATGTGTTCTTCTTCAGTTGTTATGTGTATGTGAGACTTAAAGGTTTTTCTGATCAGGCTCATTGGTTCTTTTGGTCCAACAAACTCCCCCTGAACCAATGCAGCCAAAACCTTTAATTATTAATTGTCTCACTTATTTTGGTTTCCCAGGCTGAAAGATCTTGTCTTTTTCTTTGAGATCAGCTTCAAAATGACCAACTAAGTACAGGCCTGGCAATCAGCTGCTTCTGAAAATCTGAATGGCAAAGGATGAGAGGGAACTCCATTGGGGAAATGGACTATGAGCATTTACCCCTCTCATTGAAGCTACTGATCATAAATGAGTCTAAAAGACTCCCTGACATATGCTTCCAACAGAATAATTTTCTCTTCAGGTGTAAGCCTTTCTGGTTCTCCTTCAAAGAATGACTCAGGCCCATAATACTCAGATAAGTACCTGGCCGTTGTCCCATCATAGAGTTCCACCCTTGTGATTTCTCTGTATACAAATTCATCTGGATGCTTTCCTTCTAAGAATAGTGATAACTCATTCTGTTTCACTCCTTCCAATTTTCTGTACACTAAACCTTTCTTGATCATTTTATTCTCTAAAAACTTAGGAGCTTTCAATCCAGAGTTGTAAACACTTTTAAAATCTCCTATTATTTCCCAAGGATCAAGCACAGATCCCAACATTATATCAGCACTGATTACCTTTTTGATTTTTCTTCCATATGCAGCTGGAACATCTCTTCTGTGAATTCTGTCTATCACCCTTGGATCAGGCCACATCCTGATTTGTTCTTTTCGATATTGATAGGTAAACCTCAGAGCATACAACCTTTGTGCTTCTTTCTTCATTGCTATGATTGTTGATGTCTGAGGGTACTCTCTATCAACTAACCTTAGAATATTTTCATCATGTTTCTTCTGACTCTCTTCTTCTTCAAGTTTAATCTTTATATCTAGTCTCTGAGATTCTGGAGTTATCTTGAGATGTTGACCAAAAACCAACCCCTTTTCTGGTACATAATTATCTGGCAACTTGACTATCCTTTTCTGAGCCATTTGTTCTGAACCAGCTTTTGAAGACTCAGGCTTATGGACTTTTGTTTGCAGCACAGTAGAAATTGGAAGCCTGTCTTCTTCATCAATATCTTCTTCTTCTTCTTGAACTCTTAACATTCTCCTTTTCTTGGGAGGTGCATCATCAGCAATAAGTTGAGTTGAATGGGTAGAAGGATTGACTTGTTCTTTTTGTACCTCAGATACTTCAGGTTCTTGATCATTACCAGCCTTCTCCACCCCAATCATATGATCTTGATCATCCTTTGCCTGATCATCCCCTGTTTCAATCTCTTGATCTTCAGATTGCATTTCAGGTTCAGCTGTTGCATCCTCCTTCTCAACATTAATAGCAACATCAATAGTCTTTGTCTTCTTCTGTCTCTTATAAGTGACTTGTATAACTGGAGACTTTTCAGAAGCATCTTCCTCCTCCTCATTTCTTGATCTTTTTCTCTCAGCTGCTGAATCTTTCACTAACTCCCCCTTTTTGGCTGCAGGGGAAGAAGGAGTTTGAAAGCTAGAAAGTTTTGCATCAACTGCATCATCAATCATTTTCTGAAGTTGAGTGTGGGATGGAAGCCTCTCATCAAGAGCTTGGGTAATTATATTCTTTAACAAAGGAGTGATGAGAGGTAGGGCAGTGATAAAAGCAGCAACTAATGCCTCTAGGGGGCTTGAACCCAAAGGATTAGTGCCTGAAGCAGAGGCTGGAGGTTTATCTTGTTGTGGAGCAGTGGAGGAAGTGTTTTGGGGACCTTCAAGACTTGAAGGTGCCATCTGTGGGTTTGGAAGGGCAGATGGACTTTTGTCCTTGGACATCTTGGTGAGCAGCTCATTGAGTCTGCAGACCTCAGCCTCAAGAAGCATGTTATGTTTTAGAACATCAGATAAGGTCCTGTGGTCATCATTAGCCTTGGCTAAATCATCTGACCTCCTGAAAGTATCAGGATTAACCTGAGTTGAGTGTGGCTCAACATTTTCAGGTGCCCCTTGTTCTTGGTACTAGGGACTTCCAACCTCAGGGATAAACCCTTCATCAGTTGTTGCCTCTGGTAGGGTCTTAGAGATGTTACTACTATCAATCACTCCAAATGATGGAGGTGATGAAGTAGCAGCCTTGGCAGAATTCAGAATCTCTCTGTCCACACTAGGAGATCTGATATTGTAGTCAAAATCCTGTGGGTTATCAGAAACACATTGATCCTCCCCCTCAATGTTGGAGTTAATCCCAGTGGTAATAGGTTTCTGGGTAGGGATTGGAGTGTTAATCTGATCCAGGATTTGTTCAATAACAAATGTGGGGCTTTGTTGAGTGGTTTCAGTAGTGGTAGGCTTTGAAGCAGAGTGCACCCAGGGAGAATGGTGCTGTTCAATAGAAACCTTTTCAAATGAAAGAGGCTCTAGATGAGTGTCTACCCCTTCAAGAGTTGCACCAAGTTCCTGATGAGAGGAATCTTGGGCGGTTTCGGCTGGTGGAGTCTGATGTACCACTGGCTGACTACTGCCAGTGGCCATGTCATGCCTTGGTGAGGCATGGGCAGACTCAGGGGACTCATTTCCCTGAGCAGCCTTTTTGGGCTTTTTGGGATGTGACTTGGTGGGGACTTTGGATTTGGATTTGGATGTGGAGACTGTGGGTTCCCTATGCTTGGGTTTTAGCTTTCGGGCAGCCTCTTTGAGTGTGAGGTTTGTGTTGTGTCTGGAATATACCTCTAGCAGTACTGCTGGAGCAGAGATTCCCTGACCAACAAGGCCTGCTTGTTTTAATTGTTTTTCAATGATGGCCATTATAAAACGGGGATAAAGAAGCCATCTTGTGGAAACAGGTTTAGCAGCATGTTCAGTTAATTCTGAAAATAAATTTTGTGAAAAATTAAGTTTTTGGGATTCCAGAATTGAGTAAAGTACCTGCTGCCAACTTGAGGACATCTGGTCCCATGAAGATGATTTTGGAGCTAGACAAATGTTGATCATGTGGAAAATGAGACGTTTAGGATCATTGAAGTGTTTCTTGTAAAGAGTGGAGTCACTCAAGTCACCCTGGTATTCGTGACTTGTAAAACAGAGATCAGTGAGGTTCTTTGGAAATTGAGTGACCAAGTTAGCATCATCTAGATTGAGAACATCCCGCAGTTCGGCTGGGCTGACATGCACATTGTGTCCATTCACTGTAGAGCGGAGGGAGATTACACCGGTGCCGACATTGATAAGCTCAACATTTGTCCAGAATTGATGAAGTGATTCAACATAGATTGTAGGATTGATAAGAAAAGCTTTTTGGAATTGGGATGCATTCATCAGATCAACTGCTTCATCAAATTTTGACCAGAAAGATGATTTTGTGAGATATGCAACGGAGTTGTGACGAGGTTTAAGGTTCATTGTCGCCATGGAAGCAGAGACTTGAGAGGGAAGATAGGTTTTTGAAAAAGATTGAAAGTTCTGATGAAGTGGTAATGAAACAACTGAAGAAGGTTTGGTTTAAATAGAATACTGAAATAATGGAATTTTGTTCTTCAGATGTTACAAAGAGAAAACAGCAGTGGTTGAAACATCTGAAGAGTACGTTTACTCATCAGGTGTTGTCGACATTGGTTGTTCATCAGCTGTTTTCATCAGTTGCTCATCAGACTTTGTGAAACATCAGATTTTCTCATCAGATTTTGTGAAAAATTAGTCATCAGAACTTGTGACAAAAGTTGTTCATCAGTATTTGTGAAATATTTTTGACCTTCAATACTTTGTCACCCAAAACCCATCAGTACATTTAACTGATAATATTGGTAAAGGTCAGATCTTTCCTTGAATCAGTACTTCTGATACTTATCAGTACTTACTGAAAATATCAGGAGTTGCAAGGTGATACAAAATTTTGTGTTTTGACAAAGGGAAAAATTTTTGTATTTTTGAAAATTTTTATCTGGTGGATGGAATTTTATTATTGTGAAAACCAATTTATTCAAGTTGCAGCATACCAAGCCTTAGAACTAAATTTTGAAAAGTTGAAGTCTCTAAAGGCTTAGTAAAGATATCTGCAAGTTCATCAGCACTAGGAACAAACTTTGGATCAATCAGACCTTTTTCAAAACAATCCCTTATAAAATGATGTCTGATTTCAATATGTTTGGTCCTAGAGTGCTGAACTGGATTCTTTACAATACAAAGAGCTGAGGCACTATCCATTAACAATGGTGTCTTAGACTCTTTGATGCCATAATCCAAAAGTTGAGTCTGAAGCCAGAGAATTTGTGAAGTGCAGCTGGCAGCAGCAATGTACTCGGCTTCAGCTGTGGATGTAGCCACAGATGTTTGTTTCTTACTCTGCCAAGAAACCAAACAGTTTCCTAGAAACTGACAACCACCAGAAGTTGATTTTCTGGTAAGTTTGCATCTGCATAGTCACTATCAGAGAAAGCAACCAGCTTGCAGGAATGCCCAGTGGAATACCAAATTCCCAGTGATTGAGTGCCCTGCAAATATCTAAAAATCCTTTTAACAGCAATCAAATGAGATTCTTTAGGTGCAGCCTGAAATCTAGCACAAACACATGTAGCAAACATAATGTCTGGTCTAGATGCTGTGAGATACATCAAGGAACCAATCATACATCTATAAAGTGTTTCATCAACTGATTTACCTTTCAAATCTGCATCAAGTTGTGTGGTGCTGCTCATGGGGTTAGAACAATTTTTACAGTTTTGCAGATCAAATTTCTTTAACAACTCTTTTGTATATTTGGACTGGTGAATGAAAATGCCATCAGGACTTTGTTTGATTTGAAGACCCAAGAAAAACTGTAATTCCCCCATGGCACTCATTTCAAAATTCTTTGTCACTAACTCAGTAAAATCAGCACACAACTTTGGATCAGATGAAGCAAAAATTATGTCATCAACATAAATTTGAACAAGGAGCTTATGCTGTCCTACTTTCTTTATGAACAAAGTTTTATCTATGGAGCCTCTAGTGAAATTATTTTGAAGGAGAAAAGTGGATAAAGTGTCATACCAGGCTCTAGGTGCTTGTTTCAGCCCATAAAGAGCTTTATCAAGCTTGTACACCCAATCAGGATGTTTATTGTCCTCAAAACCTGGTGGTTGACACACATACACTTCCTCTTTCATTTTACCATATAAGAAAGCACTTTTGACATCCATTTGAAAAACTTTTAGTTTGTGTAAGGCAACATATGCTAAAAACAATCTAATTGCTTCCAGTCTGGCTACAGGGGCAAAAGTTTCATCATAATCAATACCTTCTTCCTGAGAGAACCCCTGTACAACCAGTCTGGCCTTGTTCTTAATTATTTGACCATTTTCATCAGTTTTATTCCTAAACACCCATTTAGTGCCTATTGCACACTTACCTTGAGGTAAAGGAACCAGCTCCCAGACTTGTTGTTTCTTGAACTGCAATAGCTCCAACTGCATAGCCTCCACCCAACCATTGTCTCTGAGTGCTGTGTGATAGTTCTTTGGCTCTTGCTGACTGACAAATAAGGCATAGAGACAAAAATTTGACAATTGGCTTCTTGTTGAAACACGAGCAGAAATGTCACCCAGAACTTGAGATAATGGATGATCCTTCAGTTCTTGATATGGAATAAGATCAGTGCAAGTGTTTGCTGGAGGTCCAGTTGCTGCAGATGTTGATGAAGATCCAGGGAACAGTTCAGCAGGAATTTCAAATGATGTAGAAGATTCTAGAATTTCATCAGCATTGGTATTGGGAGGAACAACTGGAGCAGGAGGAGCATCAGATTTAGCAGACATTGGCAGATTATCACTAAATCTGAACAGATGAGTACTTTCATCTTCATCATCAAGACTTCCTTGTGTGTTTTCTGTAGAAACTGTTGATGGAACTGCTTTAAATGCATCATCTGCCACAACAATAGACTCAACTGGAGATTGAGAAGATTCATGTTGCAAAATATCTAGATCAAACATCTCAATAGGATTTTGTGGAATAGAATCTTTTGGAAATTCATTGAATTTGATATGAAGAGTTTCTTCAACCATCTTGGTTCTGCAGTTAAACACTCTATAAGCCTTGCAAGTGGAAGAATAGCCAACAAAATATCCTGCATCAACTTTGGAGTCAAACTTTTTAAGTTGATCTTTGGTATTGAGGATATAACAAGGACACCCAAAAGCTCTGAAGAAGGAAATCAAAGGGGTCAAAGTATGAAGCATTTCATAAGGAGTTTTCAACCATCTTTGATTCACCAAAACTCTGTTTTGCACATAACAAGCTGTATTGACTGCTTCTGCCCAGAAAGTCAATGGCAAGCCGGAATCAGCCAGCATTGTTCTGGCAGCTTCAATCAAGGTTCTATTTTTCCTTTCAACTACTCCATTTTGTTCAGGAGTTCTAGGGATGCTGTACTGCCTCTTGATTCCCTTTGCCAGATAAAATTCATCCAGAATATGATTTCTGAACTCTGTGCCATTATCACTCCTTACACACTTGACAGGAAGAGAATATTGTTTCTCAAAATACAACACAAAGTTTATAATAGACTTAGCAACCTCATCTTTTGAGTGCAAGAAGAAGGTCCAGACAAACCTGGAGTAATCATCAACAATTACTAAGCAATACTTCTTCTTTGCCATACTCATGACCTTCACTGGCCCAAACAAATCCATATGCAACATTTGCAAACAAGCAGTTGATTTGGGATCGCCTATTGGAGGAAAAGATACCTTGTGTTGCTTCCCTTTCAAGCAAGCAGTGCAATTCTCATCACAACTAAAATCCTTCATTGGAAGACCTCGAACCAAACCATGTTTCACCAGTTGATTCATGTTTTTGAGATTTACATGACCCAACCTTCTGTGCCACAGATTAGATTCCTTGAGAGAGGCCTTTGAAAATAAACATTGATGACCTTTAACAGAAATTTTCTTTGACAAATCAAAGGCATAAACCTTTCCCACCCTGTTAGCTTTAAGAAGAGTATATTCATCCAAAACTTTGCCAATCAGAGGCAACACTTCAGAAGACAGTATCCTACAGTCTTGCTTGGTGAAAAGAGAAATATGACCCTTATCACACATCTGACTAACACTCAGGAGATTATACTTAAGATTCTCTACATGATTCACATCATCAAACCTTATCTCACCATTTGACACATATCCTTTTCCTATAATGTAACCCTTAGCATCATTTCCAAATGAAACAAATCCCTTCCTTCCTGTAAAATAGTCATTAAGAAGAGATCTGCTCCCAGTCATATGCATGGATCCTCCACTGTCAACATACCAGATGCTATTTTGGCATGCTGAAGGACCCTGTGATGTTGAAGAAGTTGAACATGAGGTGTCAGTTGAATCTATAGCCATCAAAGCAAGATTCCCGAATGGATTGTCTCCACCATGTGGACCAGCTTCAGAGTACAGCTGCATATTGAAATCAGATAAGTCATCAGGTAAACTACTCCAATCAGCTACTCCAGGGGTGAAGAAACTCTGATGTTGTTGTTGAGGCTGTTGATTGGTTTGAGATTTGCTAGGTTCAGGAAGAGCAGGTGATTGTGGAGGGATTATTGCTGGAGTGTGAGTGGGTTGTGGCATATAGAAGCAAGGATATGGATAAGGCATAGGACTTTGTGGTACAAAATGAGCTGGATAAAATTGTTGTTGACCAGATCCAGAAGATTGTTGTCCTTTGTTTGGTGTGTTATTGCTAGGAAAGGTCACAAAGGGTGCAGAGGAACTAGGTCCAGTGGATTTGCACTCTCTAGCAAAATGACCAAGCCTGTGACACTTGTGGCATCTCAACTTCCCTTTGTCAAAACCAACCTTGGTTTTGCCAGTTAATCCGGGAAATTTTCTTCCAGTTCTTTTGTAAAATTTTTGAGATCTAATGTTTATTAAGGCCATCTGACTTAATATATCCATTTCCTCCAGATCATCATCTGGAATTCCCTTCAAATCGTCCATCACAAAACACAGATTATCACCATATGTACCTGCATTACCATCAACTCCCACAAAAGCATGTTCAGCACTATTAGTAGAGAAGTCAATATGTTCATCATAAGAACACTTAGACCCAGTATATTCTGACTCTTGACCTATCAATGCAGTATTGCCAGGAATGAAATCATCAGTGAGTTTGCCAGATGAAGACAGTTTTCTCTTCTATTCTACCTCTCTCTCAAAAGTTAAGAGTTTCCCATGGAGTTGGGTGAGAGATAGATTCTCTAGATTTGCATTAGAGCGTAAGACAATAGTATAAGTGTCCCATCTCTCAGGCAGTGATCTGAGGAATCTGTTGTTCATCTGACTATTTGTATACTCCTGCTTAACCATTTTCAATTCAGAAATCAGACAGGAAAACCGCTCAAACTGTTGAGTTAATGACTCACCCTTTCTATGAGAAAAAGTCTCATACTGTTGAGCAAGGATTTCTCTAGTATTTGCTAAAACCTCATCGGTTCCACCGAATTGTTCTTTCAATGCAACCCAGAGATCATGAGCAGTGTCATGATGCATCAAGCCTGAATATATCTCATTCGGCAAAGCCATGGCCAGAATACCATGAGCTTTTGCATCAATTTCAAACAATTTTATATCCTCATCTGAATACATATCCGATGGTTTCGGAATCATGATTTTAGTTTCAGGATCAGTTATCATGGGTTTATACGGACCATGCACTACAGATTTCCAACATCCTGCACTGTTAATTGACAGGTGATGTAGCATTCTACGTTGCCAAATGTTGTACTCACTCCGAACCAGCATCGGAGGCTTGGTTGCGGAGCCTGTGTTATGCGGATCATTGTTTGGAGTTGTCATGATCTCAGATTCAATCAATATCAACTAAATTCAAATGAATTAAGCACAAGCTTCAACCAATTGATTCAAACAAATTGATATTGAAAAACAAATCAACAGAAGTTATCAGGAAACTTCAAACTATAACAAGTTCTTACTAATCAGCTAATTCGATCAAACAGAGAACTAAATTGAGCAGTTTCAGAGATCAATTGTTTAATCGATCAATGATTAACCTGCTCTGATACCAATTGTAGGATCAGTTGTTCTCATTTGATCAATATTAGATTATAGCAGCGGAATTCAGAGATGAATTAGCATAGAATTAGCAAGAACACTTTGAATCTAATAAAACAGTAACGAGCAAGTTGTTATAGAAAGAGAATTCTGAAAAAGGAATAAAATCATTCAATAAGCTAACTTCGTTAACAATTACAATATGTCAACTGTCTTTATATAGAAACAGTGACATCTGATGATGTCACATGATGTTGACATCTAACAGACAAAAGACAACGACTGAAATAAACAAAACTACTGAGGATGTTCACAAAGACTGAAGACATCCTATTACAAAGTCTGAATAACTAAACTACTGAAAGCAAACTACAACATCTGATGAGTAAACTATTCATCAGACTTTTACAACTATTGAAAGTAAACTACTGAAGACAAAACAAACATCACAACATCTGAAGACTAACACTTCAGCTATTGTGAATAACTTCAGGTCTTGTAATTCTTCAACATGGCTTTCAGCTGATGTGTTCTTCTTCAGTTGTTATGTGTATGTGAGACTTAAAGGTTTTTCTGATCAGGCTCATTGGTTCTTTTGGTCCAACAACATGGTAAGAGTCGATCGGACTATAAACATGGTAAGAGTCGATCGGACTATAAACATGGAGCCTTGTGCCGGCATAAGCCCACTGTTCGTATGGTGACAGTGGAACGTATGACGATGATGGAAATGATGATATGTGCTAAGGTTATGGACTACGTGTATGAAATGATGTTTATGATATGTATGTTTAATGTTGTTTTACGAAAACTAGAACTCACCAGCGTAAGCTGACTTGATTTAGCATGTATGTCAGGTTAAAGCTATGATAAGAGAAGGCAGGGAGCTCGGGCATCAACTCAGACGATCCGTCGGTTTTGGCAATTCGAATTGATTTTGATACAGATACTTTATTAAATTCTGTTTATCAACTATGTTTACATTTCCGCTGCACGATTATGAAAGTTTTTAGTTTAAGAGCTATGTGTTATGATGAAAACCAACCTCTGCGAGGTCTCCCGGTTTCGGGGCCTCACAAAAAAATAAGAATAACAAACCTAAAGAATATCTCATCGTAAAATCGAGAGTCACTCCGTCGTAAAATGTAAAAACATATCATGTCGTAAAAGCGATATCAATATGCCCTATATATAAGCATACTGAACTGGATGGTATAGGTGGTTAATGGTGAGGTTAAGGTTGTCATTCAGGTTATTCAAACTCATTTTTATAAAACTTAATGAACTCACCAACCATGTGTTGACTTTATTTTTGCATGACTTCTCAGGTGACGAACAGGTCAATTAAGAAGCTTATGCTTTTGGGACTAGGACTTCAGATAGAAGACTTAGTATTTTTGGACCTGCATACTTTTGGAACATCATTATACAATTATTTTGTATATCTTGTGCAGTTACAAGATATAAATCTTATGATGTTTATGATAGATTTACATTGCTAAATTATGAACGATACAGATGTAATTTAACTTTGTAATTCTATTATATTTAGCATTTCTCATTTATATCATGTGTAATGTAAACAAACTGATCACTTTGATTATCACTCACGATATCACGCCCCGTGAACCTTCCGCCCGACGGGGACTCCGATCCAACCCCGCCGGCTCGGGGTGTGACAATTAATAACTATAAGGACGAGTAGTGGCTTTAAGATAGGAAGAGATGTCATATCATGTTTATATTGAATATTATTATTCAATATTTATTCCATGATACTGATCAGATATTTTCATACGTGATAATTGATGATACGCCTAACTCTAGTTTGAGCACGGATTCCGATTCATCGGAAGCACCGTTGGCTACTTCCCAGTCTGTATCGCAGGTGCCAGCTACGTTATCACCAAGTGTGCTATTTCCTTCACCCAGACATTCTCAAGCATCGAGTGTGGATGCTTCTTTAGGGAAGAGGCAGAGTTCATCACCTCAGAGGATTCTGGTATGTGATGGACTTCGACGCATGCAGGTTTAAGCCCTCAAGACTACGGCTTTTCCTTCACGATGACAGCTGACACCAAGGGATGTGCCTAACATTATCCCTGAGTTGGGAGAATCTTCCCATCAGGAAGAGCTATGCACAACTTTAACAGTCTAGCCAGGATTGATAGGGTACACGTCATGAGATACAACAGTCCTATACTACTCTAAAGAACACCCGTACTACCGTATTAGAGATACTTATGTCTCACCTGACCCTTATGAAGCAGGTGAATGCTCTAGATACGGTATCATTTCTGAATACTTTGTGTGTGAACTATAATCAGAACTGTGAGAACTTATCTAATGACTGTATGACAACGTAAAATACCTTGTGTGGTATACTCTCGTAAAATACCTTGTGTGGTATACTCTCGTAAAATACCTTGTGTGGTATACTCTCGTAAAATACCTTGTGTGGTATACTCTCGTAAAATACCTTGTGTGGTATACTCTCGTAAAATACCTTGTGTGGTATACTCTCGTAAAATACCTTGTGTGGTATCTCGTAAAATAGCTTGGTGCTATCTCGTAAAATAGCTTGGTGCTATCTCGTAAAATAGCTTGTGTGATATCTCGTAAAATAGCTTGTGTGCTATCTCGTAAAATACCTTGTGTGGTATGTCATAAATACCTTGTGTGGTAACTTACCTATTGATTGTGTAACACATATCAAAGTCCTGCATAATAATATCTCAAAAACATATGTGATCATGAATAGAAAAACGAAAGATGTGTATTTCCTGTGAACAGTGACATATCGGTATTGGTATAATAATGCCGTGTGCTATGTGATACTATAACACATTTTGAGATAACAACACTAAGTATGACTACAAATATATGTATGATTATCGTATGTTGAGAACATATCTGAACAATATCAATGTAGTTATACTATATCCTCTTATAATCACATTTCAACATAAAGTTTCAGTGTAACTGAACATGACTGAACTAATGTGATTGAACAAGGGTTATTTATTTATTATTCTTGAACTGACCTGAGTTTGTCTGCATGTGAGTAGAACGATGGCTCCAAAACGAGGTCGACAAGCCAAGAAAGCTGGCAGGAATAATGCTAACCCTGAACCGGAACAAGTTCCGCCTATGAACGTAGAATCGAATCCGGAAGTGAACATGGTTCCACCCGGAAATCTGGAAACAAATACTGTTCCACCAGTGAACCCTGAAGTGAACACTGTTCCACCTGCTGGTGTAAGTGGATCAGAATCAAATGAAGCGATGATCGCACGAATCGTAAGGGAACAGCTATCAGCTTGTGGTGTTTTGACACACCACCAACCTCATATCACTGTGGGTTCTGGTGGGGACCATGATCACACTGAACATAACGCTACTAGTGGCCACGTGGAAACTCATACTACCACCGGTGCAACAACTAAAACAATTGTTCCTGATCCACCACAGCAAAGATGTACTTATAAGTACTTTGCTTCCTGCAACCCTCCTACTTTCACGGGCAAAGAAGGAGCGGCTGGGCTTATAAGGTGGATTGAGGAGATGGAAACAAAACTGAAAATCAGCAATGTTTGGCAGAGCATAAGGTGTCTTATGCTACTTGTTCTTTGAAAGAATCAGCTTTAACCTGGTGGAATACCCAGGCAAAAACTCTGGGCACAGTTACAGTCGACTCGATGGGCTGGAACGAATTTAAAACCCTGATTATGTCAGAGTACTGCCCAATTACTGAAATCCAAAAGCTCCAGGAGGAATTCTGGAATCATTCAATGATCGGTGCTGATTGTCTAGCTTATACCGATCGTTTTCGTGAACTCACTTGTTTACTTCCCAATATGTTTCCAACAGAAGCAGCTTTGATTAAGAAGTACATCAAAGGGCTGGTTCCCCAGATTCGGGGAATGGTGACGGTAGCTGAACCCACAACTCTGAAAGGTACAATTTTTTGACCACTAAGCTTACTGATGAGGCAGTAAGGAGTGGTTCCTTGTCCACAAAAACTCAGACGGCGGTGGGCCGTAGTGATGTTAGTACCTCTAGTGCTGTGAGAGGTACCAAATGAAAGTGGTTTGGCAAAACTAAAACCAAAGCTCCGGTTGAGACTAGCCAGAGCAAACCAAACGTCAAAATCTATGGTGCGGTTGCTCCTGAAAAGAAAGCTTATATTGGGCAGGCGCCCAAATGCAACAAGTGTCCATATCATCATACAGGACCGTGTCCTGTTTGTGCCAACTGTAATAGGGTTGGACACTACACCAGATACTGTAATTTTCCTGCTCGTCAACCAAATCAAGCACCACGACAAACCACTCAAACCAATCGGTCATGCTTCAAGTGTGGAAGTCCTGACCATCTTATGAGAAATTGTCCGAACAACAACACCAATCAAGGGAATGAAGCTAGGGGAGAGCTTTTCAGATTGGTGCAACCGAGGCAAGACATGATGCAAATATTGTCACTGGTACGTTTCTTCTCAATAATTTATATGCATCCGTGTTGTTTGATACAGTAGCAGATAAGAGTTTTATCTCTCCTGAATTTGCATCATTACTTTCATTGCCTACGGTAGATCTAGAAACTCCTTATGTTATTGAACTTGCTAATAGCAAGTTAATCAAAACTAACAGTGTTATTTAAGGATGTTCCTTGAATTTGAACGATCATCTTTTCAATATCAATTTACTTCCTATTGAGCTTGGGAGCTTTGATGTCGTTGTTGGCATGGATTGGCTTTCTTATAACCAAGCGGAAGTTGTCTGTCAAAACAAGGTGATCCGTATTCCATTACCTAACGGTAATACACTGGTAGTTCAAGGAGAACGAACTGGTAGAAAACTTGGTATCATTTCTTGTATGCAAACTCAGAAACTCTTATGAAAAGGTTGTCAGGCCTTTCTGGCATATGTGATCGAAAACTATTCTGTACAAAAACGTATCACAGATATTCCAGTAGTCAAAGATTTTCCTGAAGTTTTTCCTGAGGATATATCAGGATTACCCCCAGTGAGACAAGTTGAATTTCGAATTGACTTGATTCCAGGTGCAGCACCTGTTGCTAAAGCCCCGTATCGGCTTGCGCATCAGAAATGCAAGAGCTTTCAGGTCAATTACAATAACTTTTAAACAAAGGTTTTATTAGACCTAGTTTCTCACCTTGGGGAGCACCAATTCTATTTGTGAAAAAGAAGGATGGTTCGTTCAGGATGTGTATTGACTACCGTGAACTCAATAAACTGACAATCAAGAACCGTTATCCATTACCTCGTATCGATAACCTGTTTGATCAATTGCAAGGTGCTACATATTTCTCAAAAATTGATTTGAGATCTGGATACCATCAGTTGCGAATCCATGATGATGATGTTCCAAAAACTGCTTTCCGAACCCGATACGAACATTACGAATTTCTAGTAATGCCGTTTGGTTTAACCAATGCACCTACAGTTTTCATGGATCTGATGAATCGAGTATGTAGACCTTATCTGGATAAGTTCGTGATTGTGTTTATTGATGACATTCTTATTTATTCTCAAAATCAACAAGAACATGCCCAACACTTGAAACTCATCTTAGAACTTCTAGCACGTGAACAATATGCCAAATTCTCCAAGTGTGAATTTTGGTTACGAGAAGTTCAATTTCTTGGGCACGTAGTAAACGAAAACGGTATTCAAGTGGATCCCATTAAGATTCAAGCGGTGAAACAATGGGAGACACCACGAACCCCGACTGAAATACGTCAATTCTTGGGGTTGGCAGGTTATTATCGCCGATTTATTAAGAATTTCTCAAAAATAGCCTTGCCACTCACCACATTGACCCAAAAGAATTAACCTTTTATATGGGGTTCCCAACAGGAGGAGGCATTCCAACTGTTGAAACACAAACTCTGCAATGCACCCATACTAGCATTACCAGAAGGTACAGATAACTTCACGGTATATTGTGATGCTTCCCGTCAGGGACTTGGGTGTGTTTTAATGCAGAACGACAAGGTAATTGCTTACGCTTCTCGACAGCTGAAAGTACACGAGAAGAACTATACCACTCATGATCTAGAACTTGGTGCAGTGGTGTTTGCACTCAACATTTGGAGACACTATTTATATGGAACCAAGTATATCATATACACTTATCACAAAAGTCTTCAACACATTCTGGATCAGAAAATGCTGAACATGCGACAAAGGCGGTGGGTAGAACTTTTGAACGACTATGACTGTGAAATTCGTTATCACCCAGGTAAAGCGAATGTCATAGCCGATGCCTTGAGTCGCAAGGAACAAGGAACAAGTCAAACCTTTACGTGTGAAAGCGTTAAGAATGACGATTCAAACCAGTCTAATTCGTCAAATCAAAGAAGCTCAGCATCAAGCTTTACAAGCTACGAACTATTCTGCTGAGGGACTGAGGGGATTAGACAAGAAACTTGAAATCAAGACTGATGGAGTGTTGTATTTCAAGAACCGAATTTGGATTCCTTTGTTCGGTAACTCTCAAACAATTATCTTGGATAAGGCGCACAAATCCAGGTATTCTATTCATCCAGGTGCTGATAAAATGTACAAAGATCTTAAAGATTTTTACTGGTGGCCTGGGATGAAGAAACACATAGCTGAATACGTGGATCGATGTCTAACATGTCTTAAAGTTAAGGCTGAACATCAACGACCTTCTGGGTTATTACAACAACCTGAGATTCCCGTGTGAAAATGGGATCAGATCTCTATGGATTTTATTACTAAATTACCCAGAATATCACGTAATCATGACTCTATATGGGTTATCGTTGATCGCCTTACAAAATCTGCGCATTTCTTACCCATCAGAGAAGATTATTCTATGGATCGACTCGCTAAACTCTATGTTAATGAGATTGTATCTCGACATGGAATACCAATCTCTATCATTTCTGACAGAGATAGTCGATTTATGTCACGATTTTGGCAAACTCTTCAGAATGCACTGGGCACACAACTCAATATGAGCACAGCTTATCATCCACAAACAGACGGGCAGACTGAACGAACAAATCAAACTCCTGAAGACATGCTCAGAAGCTGTGTGATTGATTTTGGAGGTAACTGGGATATTCATCTTCCACTTGTTGAATTTTCATACAATAACAGCTACCATACAAGTATTCAATGCGCTCCATTCGAAGCACTTTATGGACGCAAGTGTAGATCACATATCTGTTGGTCAGAGGTAGGTGAGAGTCAAATCATAGGCCCAGAATTCATTCAGGAAACAACTGATAAGATCGCACTCATTCAAGAAAGAATTAAAGCTTCTCGCGATCATCAAAAGAGTTATGCTGATAATCGTCGTAGACCGTTAAAATTCCAAATAGGTGATCGAGTAATGTTGAAAGTTTCACCTTGGAAGGGTATTTTCAGATTTGGAAAAAGAGGTAAGCTTTCACCAAGGTTTGTAGGACCATTCAAAATTCTTGAACGAATTGGATCAGTAGCTTACAGACTTGAATTACCTCCTGAACTCAGTAACATTCACGATGTTTTTCATATATCAAATCTGAAAAGGTGCCTAACTGATGAATCATTGATCATACCTTTAGAAGAGATTCATATTGATGAAAACTTCAGTTCAGTGAAGAACCAGTAGAGGTAATGGATCGAGAAATGAAAGTGCTGAAACGTAGTCGCATACCAATCGTTAAAGTGCGATGGAACTCACAACGTGGACCTGAATATACGTAACGTGAAGATCGAATGAAAGCAAAATACCCACATTTATTCTCATAAACAATTGTCATCAAGGAAGTCTTCACTAAATTTCGGGACGAAATTTTTCTAACAGGAGGAGACTTTGACAATTGCGTACGAAAAATTCGGCATTAATGACGTGAGCACATTTGGTCGTGCTTGAAATCCACGATGATTTAGCAATTTTTGTTATTAGAGGTTGGTAGTATGCGAAAAATGATGAACGTTGGCGAAAACCGTGCGCGAAACGGAGTTACGGAGTTACGGATTGTCCGGAATCGTGAAACGAAGTTAAAAATCAAAAATTGGAAGAAATCCCGTGGGGAGGTACGCCCCGGGCCACACGCCGAGCCGGGGCGGTGCGCCCGGGACCTTATGTCGGCAAAAATCTTTTAAAAGGATCAGATCGCATGGGGATCAACATATTTCTTCTTCTACTCGTTCTGCTCGACTTTTGAACAACCAAATCCATATTTTCATCATTAAATCAACATTTTGAAGCCATCAGAAGCCACAGATCGCACCAAGATCGTGTTTTCAAGTCCCGATCGTTGTTTTAACCGCAGAAATCCATCAGATCAGGTAACGGTTCGTTTTAACCTTCTAGTTTGATTTTGATCGATTAGATCTTGTTTTTGAACGTAATGAGATAGTTAGGGTTGTTGATTATTGCCTAGATGATGGCTAAGATTGATTATAAATGAAGAACCCGATGTTTTAACGGTTAAATCCTTGTTTTGATCCGTTGTAATGCCCGGTTTGCATGGAATCATAACTATGATTATAATGGTTTAACCCATTTGATTGTAACAATGTAGGTGATTAGTTTGATTAATCTTTGAAATGCAAAGGTTAAATCTAAGTGTTTCAAACTAATCACAATCATTAATATACTCATTGGAACGATTATCTGATGTTTATGATAACAGTCAGATTAGTATGTTAAATATGGTTATTAAACCTATTCTAATGCTACATTGTGATATTTCATGATATTTGGGTAATCAATAACAAGGATTGATCATTCCTAAGCCATTAATCTATCTAGAAATTGTTATAGCATTATAATCAACAACATTAACTATTTGGTTAATCCGAGACTATTCTGATTAATCAAGAGTGTCATCAACTTTGTATTAGGAATCTAATTCAAGGTAGGTTCCTACATTATCATACATTGTATGATATGACATCAAAATAACTAATTAAATACTCAATATCGGTTTGATGACTTTCAAAGCAATGTCTTTGACATTGAACGTTCAGAAAGATCTAATCAGTAAGTTAAAACCTAAATAACTCTTTAAACATAAACTAATGCAGACTTATACTATTATCATCAGTCTGCGAGTGATCTTGTTATCTTGAGACTTCAGGTGAGTTTCGTACAACCCCTTTTCATTTTAGTGTTTTACAAATATCGGGGAATTTCTGTAAATCGATTTCTGAACATATGATATGTATCAATGTTATCTTTGTGATTTCATGTGACTTTTGTGTGATTTCATGGGATTTTTCCGTTAGTATCTATATCACAGTATCAAAAGCCCTCATTCTTTGAAACTGTATCTAGTGAACCCATGTGGGGCCAAACTGGAAGCATTGATAGTATTATTGGCTGACAACCCATTTGCTGGGAGGATTGCATCTCCCCTGGTGTGAATGTTTGTTACCTATTTCCGAAACACTTTCTTAATGTTAGTGATAGACATTAAGATATTTACCGACGGGTAGTATCTTCGTGAAACGTAAAACTGTCCGAAAGGAACTAGATACGGGTCCCATGGTTATCTGAACTGTATATCTTGAAATTTTGCATATCATATTGTTTAATGACTAAACTTTACGAACTCACCAGCTTTGTGCTGACGTTTTCAAATCAAATATTTTTGCAGGTAGACAGTGATTCCGGTGAGACTGCACTTCACAAACTTGTAACTGAATAAGTTAATGTTGTAATATGAATTGTAATAACGAACCATGTAATGTAATTATCCTAAGTTAATCTGTGTGCTTGTGATATCGGATCAAGTAAGTCACCCCTCATCTCTGAGACATCACCACTATGTTTCCGCGACCGTTTCAGTGACATCATCAACAGGTGACGAGAGGTGGGGGTGTGACAGGGAGGTATCAGAGCCACAGGTTATAAAGAATTAGGTTGACTTAGAGACCTAGACTATAACCATAGGCTCGTATAGTGACACGGAGAGCACCGAACATAACTAACGAAGAAAACTTGTTTTGAATTAAACCAGGATAACCAGGTGGTACGAATTCCAGTTATGAGTGGCCAGCATAACTGAAATTCGTAACACGTGTGCATTTCAGTGAATTTCAATTCAAGCAAAACATTAATGTAACATCAGTGTCGGAACCGTCACCGGAACAGTGATCTTAAACAGTAACATGAACAGTAAACAGGTACGGACTAACTATATACATTTCAGTGCATTTCATATTCATATCAGTTATCATTATCATTTGATGTTGTCATATAGCAAACTCAGAACTGTTTCAGATAAACAAATTTCATAACTATGGTTCATTAGTCAGATAATTATCTGGCAACACAAAACCATCATGTGATTACTTGTTAGGATTTATTATGTATAAACGTAAGTGAGGCTTTACAGAACAAGATAACAACGGATGTCATTAAGTGAAAGATAAACCGACGGATTATTCGTATAGGTGACGATCTGTACGAATATATCTGAAAGTTTAACGTTCTGAAGGATGTCCAATAATTAGAAAACCATATTGACAAGTATAGTTATCGCCGTGTTCGTACGGGTGACGACTCGAACGAATACGCGCGACGACAGTACGATTCGATTTTAAACAATTAATTAAATCTTTTTGAAAAATTTAAAATAAATAAAAGATACTAGTTAATTTATTAGGAATCACAACTTAAATTAATTTTATGAATTCTATTTTAAAAACCGTCTCGTTTCGTTATGAAAACTACGAAGAAACTGATAAGTTACGCGAAACCGAACGAGGCCGAATCAACGGGTGTCTTGAAGCATTAAAGAGGGTCATTTAATGCCCAACAACCACTCACCTATCTCCTCTCTCTCACTAAAACTGTTCCTTTCTCTCTCTAGAATTCTCTCAACATCTCTCTAAGATTTCTCAACCATCTTGCATCTGATTCAAGCCATCTAGGTGTCAAAACGTTCCTCTCGTCAAGTAGATCAAGGAAGTACAAGAATTTCAAGCACTTACCCGACAAATTTGAGGTAAATCTCCCTTTTATTTTCGGTTTGTAAGGTGTAGCACGAACCCTTATAGTATTTTTATTCTAAACGATTTAAAACCCTAGAAAACATGAGGTAGGTTGTTGTGAAACATTAGGAAACCTTGGAAATGAAGTTTTAACACGTATTAACTTCCTATAATGAAGATGGTGATCCATGAAAGTCGACAGGTTCGTGAACACACTGGCCGATCCAACCAGCAACTAGCCGAACCTTTTGTCTCACAGCCGAACCCTCCCTCTGCAACGAACCCTGTAGCCTGCATCGAACCTGTGACTACCTGCAACGAACCTGTTGTTAGCCACCTAACCGTCGAACCTTGTTGTGGCCGAACCAAGGAACCTGGCCACGAACCCTCAATGGTTCGGCGAACCAACATTAACCAACAGAACCTTTCACTGGCCGAAGCTACAGGATGTACAAACTTTAAGGACCCCGAACCTTGGTCAGCTGACGAACCCATAACCGAACCTATCTTGGGCGAACCCATGGCGAACCAGGTGCCTTTAATCGAACCTTTGGGGCCGAACCATTTGTCCATAACAGCCGAACCTTGAAGGATTTGTCCAAGGGTTCGCTGCCCTCATGGATAATCAACCTACAAACCATAAAGGCCCTCTAATCTCCTCACATGCATGGGACTAGGTGGGTATGTGTGTGCATGAGAATAACATGGATATGAGTATGCATGGGGAAATATTAGGGTTTCTAATATAAAATTTACTTAATTCTTTTACACAAGAATTAATAAGTAATCATGTTAAGAAATTACCACCTTTCATTGGAAAAAATTTCTTATGGAAATCACGAGGAACCTTAGGGACCTCATGAGATGCATGGCTAAACTTAGATGAATTGATCATCTATATCGAATCATTCCAAAGAATTGAGTTGTAATCATTGGGAGTCAAAGATCATCAATTGGGCCTAAGTCGGCCCAATGGGCTTAGTTAAGTCCATCACATGTTAAGTGGCATTTTAAATAAAGTTAATGATATTTTGAAAAAGGAAGATGGTTTATAAACTTGTTAAAATTGAATTAATTGATTTTCTAAACTAATGTTTTAACCTAAAATGAAATTAATTCAAAACATGTTAATCAAGAATTCGTTGTAACTAAGTTTGGGGTATGGGTTATAAATGGGTATCTAAGTTAGATTAACTAGATTTAATCATAGAAGCACTTTAGTAATTTAGGACACTTAGTTGCACACCGAGACCAAACCTTAGATGCGACGACTAATACGTATACTTATAGTATTTGAATTCTTTTAAAACAACTCAGGAACTAAAGAAACCTAAGCTACAAGAACGAGCGCGCATTTTGTGATAGATCATTTGCACAGCAACACAAGTGAGTTCATTGCCTCTTTTCTAAACATTTTGTTTTCAAACGCGGGGCTGAGAAGCATGCGTAAATTATTTTCGTAAGATTATATTTACTTCAATGCTTTTACTTATCATATGTTTATATGTATAATTGTTATCCTAGATTCTGTTTAGGTATACAATATACAGGAATTCAAAGTAAGTTGTTTATTCATTTTGAATAGATAACCGTTTCAAATCAAAGAACTATTTTCAAAGAACTAAAGATCTAAAACAAAGATCTATTTTAAAGATCTATTTCAAAGAACTAACAAACTATTTCAAAGAACTAATTCAAGGGTGTGTTTTCAAAGAACTAACGAACTATTTCAAAGAACTAACAATCTATTTCAAAGAACTAATTACAAAGAACTATTTCAAGGGTCTAACTGAGAAATATCAAAGATAGCATGTGCCATTCTCAGATTTGAAAGATGTCCTAGCTAGACTGATCGAATATGAGACGCATGTTTGATGATATTTACAGTATTCCCTAACCGTTTTGAGGAACATCTGGGAAATGCTCAAAGATAACATGTGCCAAAGAACTAAAGAACTATACGAACAATGAACGGTCTAAAGAACTATAAAAGCCTATATATCAAAAGATGTCCTAGCTAGACTTATTGATTATAGGTCACGTGTTTGATGAGGTTTACAGATCTCCTTTACTACTAAGTACCTGATTGCTATACTAGTCTACTCGAGTTGACCAAGGCCCAATCATTAGGTCTTAGATTTTATTAAATGTTTATTTATTATTTAATTAAGCATTTATTTAACTGTTTCTGCAATTGTTGTGGTTGATCATAATTGTGTGATGAACTTAAGAGAATCAAAGGTAAATCAAATTGTGGAAATCAGAATCTAAAGCAAAGGTGAATGGAGTGAAACGCTTAATTATCATTAACAACAATATGCTAAGCAGACCGGTATGTGGTGGGACGGTGGCTGGGGCTTGTCCCCTACATATGCCCTATATATAAGCATACTTGATTGGATAGCATAGGTGGTTGTTGATGAGGTTAAGGTTGTCATTTCGGGGGATCAAGGTAAACATTTTCAGGGTAATCAAAGACTAAGAATCAAAAGGCATGAGATCAAAGGTATGGGATGAAATGCTTAATTATCACCACGAACAATATATCATGTGGTTTAGTATGTGGTGGGACGGTGGCTGGGCGGGCGGAAAGTTCAACCCTACATATGCCCTATATATAAGCATACTGAACTGGATGGTATAGGTGGTTAATGGTGAGGTTAAGGTTGTCATTCAGGTTATTCAAACTCATTTTTATAAAACTTAATGAACTCACCAACCATGTGTTGACTTTATTTTTGCATGACTTCTCAGGTGACGAACAGGTCAATTAAGAAGCTTATGCTTTTGGGACTAGGACTTCAGATAGAAGACTTAGTATTTTGGACCTGCATACTTTTGGAACATCATTATACAATTATTTTGTATATCTTGTGCAGTTACAAGATATAAATCTTATGATGTTTATGATAGATTTACATTGCTAAATTATGAACGATACAGATGTAATTTAACTTTGTAATTCTATTATATTTAGCATTTCTCATTTATATCATGTGTAATGTAAACAAACTGATCACTTTGATTATCACTCACGATATCACGCCCCGTGAACCTTCCGCCCGACGGGGACTCCGATCCAACCCCGCCGGCTCGGGGTGTGACAATTAATAACTATAAGGACGAGTAGTGGCTTTAAGATAGGAAGAGATGTCATATCATGTTTATATTGAATATTATTATTCAATATTTATTCCATGATACTGATCAGATATTTTCATACGTGATAATTGATGATACGCCTAACTCTAGTTTGAGCACGGATTCCGATTCATCGGAAGCACCGTTGGCTACTTCCCAGTCTGTATCGCAGGTGCCAGCTACGTTATCACCAAGTGTGCTATTTCCTTCACCCAGACATTCTCAAGCATCGAGTGTGGATGCTTCTTTAGGGAAGAGGCAGAGTTCATCACCTCAGAGGATTCTGGTATGTGATGGACTTCGACGCATGCAGGTTTAAGCCCTCAAGACTACGGCTTTTCCTTCACGATGACAGCTGACACCAAGGGATGTGCCTAACATTATCCCTGAGTTGGGAGAATCTTCCCATCAGGAAGAGCTATGCACAACTTTAACAGTCTAGCCAGGATTGATAGGGTACACGTCATGAGATACAACAGTCCTATACTACTCTAAAGAACACCCGTACTACCGTATTAGAGATACTTATGTCTCACCTGACCCTTATGAAGCAGGTGAATGCTCTAGATACGGTATCATTTCTGAATACTTTGTGTGTGAACTATAATCAGAACTGTGAGAACTTATCTAATGACTGTATGACAACGTAAAATACCTTGTGTGGTATACTCTCGTAAAATACCTTGTGTGGTATACTCTCGTAAAATACCTTGTGTGGTATACTCTCGTAAAATACCTTGTGTGGTATACTCTCGTAAAATACCTTGTGTGGTATACTCTCGTAAAATACCTTGTGTGGTATACTCTCGTAAAATACCTTGTGTGGTATCTCGTAAAATAGCTTGGTGCTATCTCGTAAAATAGCTTGGTGCTATCTCGTAAAATAGCTTGTGTGATATCTCGTAAAATAGCTTGTGTGCTATCTCGTAAAATACCTTGTGTGGTATGTCATAAATACCTTGTGTGGTAACTTACCTATTGATTGTGTAACACATATCAAAGTCCTGCATAATAATATCTCAAAAACATATGTGATCATGAATAGAAAAACGAAAGATGTGTATTTCCTGTGAACAGTGACATATCGGTATTGGTATAATAATGCCGTGTGCTATGTGATACTATAACACATTTTGAGATAACAACACTAAGTATGACTACAAATATATGTATGATTATCGTATGTTGAGAACATATCTGAACAATATCAATGTAGTTATACTATATCCTCTTATAATCACATTTCAACATAAAGTTTCAGTGTAACTGAACATGACTGAACTAATGTGATTGAACAAGGGTTATTTATTTATTATTCTTGAACTGACCTGAGTTTGTCTGCATGTGAGTAGAACGATGGCTCCAAAACGAGGTCGACAAGCCAAGAAAGCTGGCAGGAATAATGCTAACCCTGAACCGGAACAAGTTCCGCCTATGAACGTAGAATCGAATCCGGAAGTGAACATGGTTCCACCCGGAAATCTGGAAACAAATACTGTTCCACCAGTGAACCCTGAAGTGAACACTGTTCCACCTGCTGGTGTAAGTGGATCAGAATCAAATGAAGCGATGATCGCACGAATCGTAAGGGAACAGCTATCAGCTTGTGGTGTTTTGACACACCACCAACCTCATATCACTGTGGGTTCTGGTGGGGACCATGATCACACTTAACATAACGCTACTAGTGGCCACGTGGAAACTCATACTACCACCGGTGCAACAACTAAAACAATTGTTCCTGATCCACCACAGCAAAGATGTACTTATAAGTACTTTGCTTCCTGCAACCCTCCTACTTTCACGGGCAAAGAAGGAGCGGCTGGGCTTATAAGGTGGATTGAGGAGATGGAAACAAAACTGAAAATCAGCAATGTTTGGCAGAGCATAAGGTGTCTTATGCTACTTGTTCTTTGAAAGAATCAGCTTTAACCTGGTGGAATACCCAGGCAAAAACTCTGGGCACAGTTACAGTCGACTCGATGGGCTGGAACGAATTTAAAACCCTGATTATGTCAGAGTACTGCCCAATTACTGAAATCCAAAAGCTCCAGGAGGAATTCTGGAATCATTCAATGATCGGTGCTGATTGTCTAGCTTATACCGATCGTTTTCGTGAACTCACTTGTTTACTTCCCAATATGTTTCCAACAGAAGCAGCTTTGATTAAGAAGTACATCAAAGGGCTGGTTCCCCAGATTCGGGGAATGGTGACGGTAGCTGAACCCACAACTCTGAAAGGTACAATTTTTTGACCACTAAGCTTACTGATGAGGCAGTAAGGAGTGGTTCCTTGTCCACAAAAACTCAGACGGCGGTGGGCCGTAGTGATGTTAGTACCTCTAGTGCTGTGAGAGGTACCAAATGAAAGTGGTTTGGCAAAACTAAAACCAAAGCTCCGGTTGAGACTAGCCAGAGCAAACCAAACGTCAAAATCTATGGTGCGGTTGCTCCTGAAAAGAAAGCTTATATTGGGCAGGCGCCCAAATGCAACAAGTGTCCATATCATCATACAGGACCGTGTCCTGTTTGTGCCAACTGTAATAGGGTTGGACACTACACCAGATACTGTAATTTTCCTGCTCGTCAACCAAATCAAGCACCACGACAAACCACTCAAACCAATCGGTCATGCTTCAAGTGTGGAAGTCCTGACCATCTTATGAGAAATTGTCCGAACAACAACACCAATCAAGGGAATGAAGCTAGGGGAGAGCTTTTCAGATTGGTGCAACCGAGGCAAGACATGATGCAAATATTGTCACTGGTACGTTTCTTCTCAATAATTTATATGCATCCGTGTTGTTTGATACAGTAGCAGATAAGAGTTTTATCTCTCCTGAATTTGCATCATTACTTTCATTGCCTACGGTAGATCTAGAAACTCCTTATGTTATTGAACTTGCTAATAGCAAGTTAATCAAAACTAACAGTGTTATTTAAGGATGTTCCTTGAATTTGAACGATCATCTTTTCAATATCAATTTACTTCCTATTGAGCTTGGGAGCTTTGATGTCGTTGTTGGCATGGATTGGCTTTCTTATAACCAAGCGGAAGTTGTCTGTCAAAACAAGGTGATCCGTATTCCATTACCTAACGGTAATACACTGGTAGTTCAAGGAGAACGAACTGGTAGAAAACTTGGTATCATTTCTTGTATGCAAACTCAGAAACTCTTATGAAAAGGTTGTCAGGCCTTTCTGGCATATGTGATCGAAAACTATTCTGTACAAAAACGTATCACAGATATTCCAGTAGTCAAAGATTTTCCTGAAGTTTTTCCTGAGGATATATCAGGATTACCCCCAGTGAGACAAGTTGAATTTCGAATTGACTTGATTCCAGGTGCAGCACCTGTTGCTAAAGCCCCGTATCGGCTTGCGCATCAGAAATGCAAGAGCTTTCAGGTCAATTACAATAACTTTTAAACAAAGGTTTTATTAGACCTAGTTTCTCACCTTGGGGAGCACCAATTCTATTTGTGAAAAAGAAGGATGGTTCGTTCAGGATGTGTATTGACTACCGTGAACTCAATAAACTGACAATCAAGAACCGTTATCCATTACCTCGTATCGATAACCTGTTTGATCAATTGCAAGGTGCTACATATTTCTCAAAAATTGATTTGAGATCTGGATACCATCAGTTGCGAATCCATGATGATGATGTTCCAAAAACTGCTTTCCGAACCCGATACGAACATTACGAATTTCTAGTAATGCCGTTTGGTTTAACCAATGCACCTACAGTTTTCATGGATCTGATGAATCGAGTATGTAGACCTTATCTGGATAAGTTCGTGATTGTGTTTATTGATGACATTCTTATTTATTCTCAAAATCAACAAGAACATGCCCAACACTTGAAACTCATCTTAGAACTTCTAGCACGTGAACAATATGCCAAATTCTCCAAGTGTGAATTTTGGTTACGAGAAGTTCAATTTCTTGGGCACGTAGTAAACGAAAACGGTATTCAAGTGGATCCCATTAAGATTCAAGCGGTGAAACAATGGGAGACACCACGAACCCCGACTGAAATACGTCAATTCTTGGGGTTGGCAGGTTATTATCGCCGATTTATTAAGAATTTCTCAAAAATAGCCTTGCCACTCACCACATTGACCCAAAAGAATTAACCTTTTATATGGGGTTCCCAACAGGAGGAGGCATTCCAACTGTTGAAACACAAACTCTGCAATGCACCCATACTAGCATTACCAGAAGGTACAGATAACTTCACGGTATATTGTGATGCTTCCCGTCAGGGACTTGGGTGTGTTTTAATGCAGAACGACAAGGTAATTGCTTACGCTTCTCGACAGCTGAAAGTACACGAGAAGAACTATACCACTCATGATCTAGAACTTGGTGCAGTGGTGTTTGCACTCAACATTTGGAGACACTATTTATATGGAACCAAGTATATCATATACACTTATCACAAAAGTCTTCAACACATTCTGGATCAGAAAATGCTGAACATGCGACAAAGGCGGTGGGTAGAACTTTTGAACGACTATGACTGTGAAATTCGTTATCACCCAGGTAAAGCGAATGTCATAGCCGATGCCTTGAGTCGCAAGGAACAAGGAACAAGTCAAACCTTTACGTGTGAAAGCGTTAAGAATGACGATTCAAACCAGTCTAATTCGTCAAATCAAAGAAGCTCAGCATCAAGCTTTACAAGCTACGAACTATTCTGCTGAGGGACTGAGGGGATTAGACAAGAAACTTGAAATCAAGACTGATGGAGTGTTGTATTTCAAGAACCGAATTTGGATTCCTTTGTTCGGTAACTCTCAAACAATTATCTTGGATAAGGCGCACAAATCCAGGTATTCTATTCATCCAGGTGCTGATAAAATGTACAAAGATCTTAAAGATTTTTACTGGTGGCCTGGGATGAAGAAACACATAGCTGAATACGTGGATCGATGTCTAACATGTCTTAAAGTTAAGGCTGAACATCAACGACCTTCTGGGTTATTACAACAACCTGAGATTCCCGTGTGAAAATGGGATCAGATCTCTATGGATTTTATTACTAAATTACCCAGAATATCACGTAATCATGACTCTATATGGGTTATCGTTGATCGCCTTACAAAATCTGCGCATTTCTTACCCATCAGAGAAGATTATTCTATGGATCGACTCGCTAAACTCTATGTTAATGAGATTGTATCTCGACATGGAATACCAATCTCTATCATTTCTGACAGAGATAGTCGATTTATGTCACGATTTTGGCAAACTCTTCAGAATGCACTGGGCACACAACTCAATATGAGCACAGCTTATCATCCACAAACAGACGGGCAGACTGAACGAACAAATCAAACTCCTGAAGACATGCTCAGAAGCTGTGTGATTGATTTTGGAGGTAACTGGGATATTCATCTTCCACTTGTTGAATTTTCATACAATAACAGCTACCATACAAGTATTCAATGCGCTCCATTCGAAGCACTTTATGGACGCAAGTGTAGATCACATATCTGTTGGTCAGAGGTAGGTGAGAGTCAAATCATAGGCCCAGAATTCATTCAGGAAACAACTGATAAGATCGCACTCATTCAAGAAAGAATTAAAGCTTCTCGCGATCATCAAAAGAGTTATGCTATAATCGTCGTAGACCGTTAAAATTCCAAATAGGTGATCGAGTAATGTTGAAAGTTTCACCTTGGAAGGGTATTTTCAGATTTGGAAAAAGAGGTAAGCTTTCACCAAGGTTTGTAGGACCATTCAAAATTCTTGAACGAATTGGATCAGTAGCTTACAGACTTGAATTACCTCCTGAACTCAGTAACATTCACGATGTTTTTCATATATCAAATCTGAAAAGGTGCCTAACTGATGAATCATTGATCATACCTTTAGAAGAGATTCATATTGATGAAAACTTCAGTTCAGTGAAGAACCAGTAGAGGTAATGGATCGAGAAATGAAAGTGCTGAAACGTAGTCGCATACCAATCGTTAAAGTGCGATGGAACTCACAACGTGGACCTGAATATACGTAACGTGAAGATCGAATGAAAGCAAAATACCCACATTTATTCTCATAAACAATTGTCATCAAGGAAGTCTTCACTAAATTTCGGGACGAAATTTTTCTAACAGGAGGAGACTTTGACAATTGCGTACGAAAAATTCGGCATTAATGACGTGAGCACATTTGGTCGTGCTTGAAATCCACGATGATTTAGCAATTTTTGTTATTAGAGGTTGGTAGTATGCGAAAAATGATGAACGTTGGCGAAAACCGTGCGCGAAACGGAGTTACGGAGTTACGGATTGTCCGGAATCGTGAAACGAAGTTAAAAATCAAAAATTGGAAGAAATCCCGTGGGGAGGTACGCCCCGGGCCACACGCCGAGCCGGGGCGGTGCGCCCGGGACCTTATGTCGGCAAAAATCTTTTAAAAGGATCAGATCGCATGGGGATCAACATATTTCTTCTTCTACTCGTTCTGCTCGACTTTTGAACAACCAAATCCATATTTTCATCATTAAATCAACATTTTGAAGCCATCAGAAGCCACAGATCGCACCAAGATCGTGTTTTCAAGTCCCGATCGTTGTTTTAACCGCAGAAATCCATCAGATCAGGTAACGGTTCGTTTTAACCTTCTAGTTTGATTTTGATCGATTAGATCTTGTTTTTGAACGTAATGAGATAGTTAGGGTTGTTGATTATTGCCTAGATGATGGCTAAGATTGATTATAAATGAAGAACCCGATGTTTTAACGGTTAAATCCTTGTTTTGATCCGTTGTAATGCCCGGTTTGCATGGAATCATAACTATGATTATAATGGTTTAACCCATTTGATTGTAACAATGTAGGTGATTAGTTTGATTAATCTTTGAAATGCAAAGGTTAAATCTAAGTGTTTCAAACTAATCACAATCATTAATATACTCATTGGAACGATTATCTGATGTTTATGATAACAGTCAGATTAGTATGTTAAATATGGTTATTAAACCTATTCTAATGCTACATTGTGATATTTCATGATATTTGGGTAATCAATAACAAGGATTGATCATTCCTAAGCCATTAATCTATCTAGAAATTGTTATAGCATTATAATCAACAACATTAACTATTTGGTTAATCCGAGACTATTCTGATTAATCAAGAGTGTCATCAACTTTGTATTAGGAATCTAATTCAAGGTAGGTTCCTACATTATCATACATTGTATGATATGACATCAAAATAACTAATTAAATACTCAATATCGGTTTGATGACTTTCAAAGCAATGTCTTTGACATTGAACGTTCAGAAAGATCTAATCAGTAAGTTAAAACCTAAATAACTCTTTAAACATAAACTAATGCAGACTTATACTATTATCATCAGTCTGCGAGTGATCTTGTTATCTTGAGACTTCAGGTGAGTTTCGTACAACCCCTTTTCATTTTAGTGTTTTACAAATATCGGGGAATTTCTGTAAATCGATTTCTGAACATATGATATGTATCAATGTTATCTTTGTGATTTCATGTGACTTTTGTGTGATTTCATGGGATTTTTCCGTTAGTATCTATATCACAGTATCAAAAGCCCTCATTCTTTGAAACTGTATCTAGTGAACCCATGTGGGGCCAAACTGGAAGCATTGATAGTATTATTGGCTGATAACCCATTTGCTGGGAGGATTGCATCTCCCCTGGTGTGAATGTTTGTTACCTGTTTCCGAAACACTTTCTTAATGTTAGTGATAGACATTAAGATAATGAGGCATTAAGATATTTACCGACGGGTAGTATCTTCGTGAAACGTAAAACTGTCCGAAAGGAACTAGATACGGGTCCCATGGTTATCTGAACTGTATATCTTGAAATTTTGCATATCATATTGTTTAATGACTAAACTTTACGAACTCACCAGCTTTGTGCTGACGTTTTCAAATCAAATATTTTTGCAGGTAGACAGTGATTCCGGTGAGACTGCACTTCACAAACTTGTAACTGAATAAGTTAATGTTGTAATATGAATTGTAATAACGAACCATGTAATGTAATTATCCTAAGTTAATCTGTGTGCTTGTGATATCGGATCAAGTAAGTCACCCCTCATCTCTGAGACATCACCACTATGCTTCTGCGACCGTTTCAGTGACATCATCAATAGGTGACGAGAGGTGGGGGTGTGACAGGGTGGTATCAGAGCCACAAATTATAGAGAATTAGGTTGACTTAGAGACCTAGACTATAACCATAGGCTCGTATAGTGACACAAAGAGCACCGAACATAACTAACGAACAAAACTTGTTTTGAATAAAACCAGGATAACCAGGTGGTACGAATTCCAGTTATGAGTGGCCAGCATAACTGGAATTCGCAACACGTGTGCATTTCAGTGAATTTCAATCCAAGCAAAACATTAATGTAACATCAGTGTCGGAACCGTCACCGGAACAGTGATCTGAAACAGTAACATGAACAGTAAACAGGTACGAACTATATACATGGAGAAGTAGTGTCCTAATTCCCATATACAAGAAGAAGGGAGACGCTCAACGTTGCGAAAACTACAGGGGAATCAAACTTTTAAGTCATACCATGAAACTCTGGGAAAGAGTGATCGAGACGAGATTGAGGAGAGAAACCCAAGTAACAGCGAACCAATTTGGATTCATGCCGGGGCGATCTACCACAGAGGCGATACATGTTTTGAGGAGGCTCATGGAGAAATATAGAGAGAAAAAAAGAGATTTACATATGGTGTTCATTGATCTTGAGAAGGCGTACGATAGTGTACCACGTCAGCTAATTTGGGATAGCCTTGCGAACAGAGGTATCCCTTGGAGATATATAGAGGTTATAAAGGATACATACGCAAGCGCTAAAACCAGTGTCAGAGCTCCGGTGGGTGATATAGACCCCTTTCCGGTATAGGTGGGACTGCACCAAGGTTCGGCACTAAGCCCATTCCTGTTTGAAGTTATTTTAGATGAGTTGTCAAGGTCGATTCAGGAAGATATTCCATGGTGCATGCTTTTTGCGGATGATATTGTGCTGGTGGCAGAAAGCAAAGACGACCTAAATGCGAGGTTAAAGGAATGGAAAAGCGCCTTGGAGAATAATGGACTACGCATCAGTAGGTCAAATACAGAGTATCTTTGGTGCAACTTTAGTAGGACCAACGACGAGGAGGACGAGGCGAGCCTGGTGACTATTGGAGGTCAAGAGGTGCCACAAACAACCAGGTTTAAATACCTAGGATCTTTCGTACAGAGTGATGGAGACATTGATTGCGACGTGGCATATCGGGTACAGGCAGGATGGAACAAGTGGAGAGCAGTTACAAGCATCCTATGCGACAAGAGATTCCCAGACAAATTAAAGGGTAAATTTTACAGAGTAGCAGTCCAACCAGCCATGTTGTATGGAACTGATTGTTGGCCGATCAAAAAGATTCACGAAAGGAAGCTAGAAACGGCAGAGATGAGGATGCTTAGATGGATGTGTGGGCACACAAGACTTGACCGAATAAGGAACGAAACCATCAGGGGAAGAGTGGGGGTAACGTGCATCTCAGACAAAGTCAGGGAAGGGAGACTGGGATGGTTCGGCCACGTGAGGAGAAGACACGTGTTGGCTCCGGCTAGAAGAGTAGAGAATCTGAGTGTGGAGGGGAAGAGGTACAAGGGTACACCTAGGCTGACATGGGAGGAGCAGATTCGTCAGGACATGATAGCATTGCACCTCTCTGAGGAAATGATCAGTGAAAGTAATTCATGGAGGCGTAGAATAAAGGCTAGGGACTACTAGAATGATAGGATATAGGTTAGCAGCCTTACTTATAGGTAGAACTTTAGTTTTTACAAATGCATGCTTGACTAGTTGGTAGTGTTTACTCTGTGTGTTTCAGCTTTTTATGTGGTTTATGTCCTTAAATTATTATATAAGGCTCTTGTTTTGCATAGGTTGCATGCGTAGTCAGTGTGTATATGCCTTGCTTTTAATAATGCTTTCTTTATAAATGATTGTGTATGTGACTACCATATGATTTGAAATAAGTGTTTATAGTTTTTCTCTTTATGACTGACATGTACTTCTGTAGTTTTACTCATGCTTTACTCTCTTGTCTTAATAAAATGTCTTTGAAAAAAAAAAAATTTGAGCCAGGGGTCTCTTCTGACACAGCCTCTCTACCTCTTCTTGAGGTAGGGGAAATGTTTGTTTTCATCTCACACCTCCCAGACCCTACTTAAAAGTGAGATTAAACTGGGTACGTTTGTTTGTTTGTTTGTAAGCTTATAGCTTATTGTGACTAAAATTTTATAAAACATTTGCTCTTATTTTGTGAAAATAACGTTAAAAATGTTGGGATGATCAACTTCAAACGATAATTTTGAGCCGGGGACTCCATCGGAGCAGCCTCTTTATTCCAACTGAAATAAGGGTAAGGTTTGTGTTTATCTTCCTCCAGACCCTACTAAAAAGTGTGAATATACTTGATAAGTTTGTTTTCTCTTTAGTTTGGATAAAACATATTTTTGTTTTCAAACTATAATTTTATAAAACATTTGGTTTTTTTTTTCTTAAATGTATTTATCTAACTTTTTATGATAATAATATTTCTCTATTTTTTATTGTTGTTTAAAAATTTCAAGAAGCAAATAAGTATACCAAAATTTGTTATTGGTTAAGATTCATTATATATATGGACCTTTTTTACTTGCCATCCTAATTAGATGCATACATCTACAAAAGCATAGTACGTTGAATACATAGATAGTGACGACTTTTGTGTTCATGAGTTGATGTTGTAACGCAAGAGTTAGGATATATAGATGGTAAACTAGTGTATAACCATTTCACGAAACTATATTTTGACAAGGATTTCAATCAGACTGCTAGCTTATGTAATTACGACGGATTTTAATGTCGTTTTCTTTCGTATCAACTAATAATGTCTAGTTTTCCATCTAGAAGTTCATATTTTTGTTATAGTTATATTGGAAATTTGAGCAGTCTCAAATTTAATATGAATTAAAATCAACACTTTTCATATTACTCAAGACTTTTCAAATTACATGTATTGATTATATGTATTAATTCAAGTCTTTTGAAATCACAATCTTGTAGTATAAATACAAGACAATTGATGTCTTGTTCAGTTGTTTGGTTGATTACTTGATGGTTCCAAGAATAGTACATGCAATCTACCACATGATTTGAATAATTTCTACCTTTCTTGACTATTCAATCTCTTATTTAAGATATCTTTTTTCAGGTGTTAGGTTAATCCCGACAATACACATACTGTTTTAGTTGTTGTACCTTGGGAGACAAGCGCGTTCGTCTTTATCAGAAGAGGCGCAAAATTTATTCAAGGGATGCGTATTGAATATGTGTCTCAACTATAGTCATCAACATGTTTACTCTATGTCAATAAAGAAGAATTGTAAGACATAACGGGTTGATTCAAAGAATTTGTTGCAAACATCATTAGCAGGCTTAGTTGAAGACTCAACATGGAGCATACTCCAGTAAAATAAGATCTTTAGAGCACCCAACAAATACATGGATCAAAGCAAATTTGGTATATAAATTCGTAATTTATATTATTTTATTTTAGTTTTATAACCGTATGTGTACTAAATTATTCCTATAAATAAAGAGAATATCATTATTATTTATATTTTATTATTGTTTTATAATAAAAACATAAACCGAATTCCCACAAAGTGAACACTTTATAAGATGTCGTTAATCAAATCACCAAAGCACAATGATGGCATCTAAGTTCTGCCATTTGTTATTACCCAACATCTCCTATATCCCTTAAATTCTTCTATCTGTAAAACAAGAACGCCTAAGATTCATCATTTTTTATGAGGTTTGCTCTAGGGGTGTGTTTTTTACCCGAACCTGAAGAACCAACCCGAATAACACGTACCCGAACCCGAAAAACCTGAACCCGAAAATACCCAAGCCCGAAAAAGCCTATTACCCGAACCCGAAAACTTAGAATGGTTCGGTCCTTGGGTACCCACGAGGTTGTTCGGGTAAACCCGAATAACCCAACTAGGTTTTAAGGGGCGGTAACATTTTTTTTATTATTTTCAATCCTCTATATGTTTTTACATTATTGAAGAAATATATTTTTGTTAAACACTTTTTTATGTTATGGTTAAACATTTGAAATTTTAAGGAAATATATGTTTTGGTTAAACATGTTTTAAATTGATTTGTTTGAAAAATAGAATATTAGTTTTTCAAGTATTACCCGAGAACCGTTTAACCCAACCCGATTAAACCCGAGAACCAATTAACCGAAGTTAAATGGTTCGGTTCTCGGTTCCAATTTCATATTACGAAAACCCGATATAACCCGACCCGAACAACCCGAAACCCGAGGAACCAACCCGAACGACACCCCTAGTTTGCTCCCATCATTTTTTTTTAACAGCTAAGCTTACTACCACTTAAATTACATCATAATTACACCCCTGCATGTGATTGAACCCATGACTTCCCTTCTAAGAGGCAAACCTCTACTGAGTATGTTAGTCCAACATTCTCCCATCATTCTAAATAGAAGACTATGACTCTGATACATATGACATTCAGCCAATCAGCCTCTCATGGCAACCAACAGCATCGGTTTTATTAAATAAAAAAAAAAAACTTATTTTATTATCTATGTTACTGGGTAGAGACTTCCCTAAGGTCATTTATCTTAAAATCTCTCATTCATGCATTCACTTTATTGTGGAGTGGTTCATCTCACACAAAGTGCCTAACCATTGATGCTATTTAAATAGGTTATTTTTTCATACCTAAATCCGTTATAAGTATGATTTGTCTATGGTATTAGATGCAGAATATACAAGAAATATTATGTTCAATTTTTACATAAATATTAACTGGATATATCAGGGGTGTTCAACAGTTCAGTTAACGGTTTTTTCGGTTTTGAAATATTTTCCCTATCCGAAAACCTAACCGAATTCGAGAAGTGGTAATCCAAACTTATATTTAAATTAGGTTACCAAACCGATTCAAAAAAAAATTGAAACATATAACCAAACCAAAAACCAAATTTAGAATCCAGTTCAGTTTTTTTTTCCAGTTACGGTTACGGTTTGGTTTTCGGTTTTAAACGGTTTTTGCTTTTTTCCCTGTTTTAAACGGTTTTTAGCTTTTTAAACACCTTTATGATATATGGCTTAAAATAATGAGATTGGTGGCACATAGGTTATGGAGAATGAGAGTTCTAGGGCCTCTAGGCATGTAACTTAATGATACCAAGCTTTTGAATTAATGTTTTTTTAAGTGTCTAAGAATTCTAGTTTAAAGATGTTTAGAATCAATTTGAGATCGATGTTTCAAATTTGAAAGTTCGTTGGAAAAAAAAAATAAAATTTTTTTGACAAAGTGTCATAAAATTTAGATTTTTTTATTCCTAAAAAGTTATGAAATTGTTCTATAGAGTGGATATATTGTAAAAATGTCGCTAAAAATCATTAAAAAAAAACATTGTTAATTTGTTACTGAGCTAACACTTTACTTTTTTAATTTTTTTTACCTTTTCATTATAATTCACAGTACTCTCTAACATTGTCGCTCAAAATCATGAATTTCTTGGACTTTTTCTAGAATTTAATCACAATTTTTGTATGAAGTAATTTAGATTTTGTAAATAGATACAAAAATATAATTCACAACACACGAGCTGATAACTGATTAGTGATAAGTGATAAATGATAACTATCGATAATGGGCCTATATTCTAAAGGCAACGTTATTTTCATTAATATGGGCTTTAACTTGATCACAATTGTTTGAACTGAGATGCTGGGATTTTTTTTATATTAATCCAATGGGCCTGTAACTTTGTAAAATCCTGAATCTAAAACCTTTTCGACATTCTAAAGTTTAAACTACAATAATTTTTTTTGTTTACATAAAGTATTAATATATATAAAGTATTAAACCGAAAAGTTATTCGAATTTAGGTGTTTCTCCTTTTAGGTTTAGGGTTCGATCTTCTGTTGAAAACGACTAAAAAATATAAAATACAATATAACTTTATATAAATGTAACCAACTTTCAGCTTTGTTTCAATTAGGTCACTCATACTTTTTTTTTGTTCCGATTAAGTCACTCATACTTTTTTTTTGTTCCGATTAGGCCACTTTACTTTTAATTTTGTTTCAATTAGGTCACTCATATGAGTGACTTAATCGGAACAAAAAAAAAAGTATGAGTGACTTAATCGAAACAAAAAAAAAGTATGAGTGACTTAATCGGAACAAAAAAATATATGAGTGACTGAATCGGAACAAAAAAGTATGAGTGACCTAAGTGGAACAAAGCTGAAAGTTAGTTACATTTGTTTGACGTTTTCCCTATACTAAACTAAAAAACTTCTTTTGAAAATAGCCTAATGGTACCCCTTGCCTTCTTTATAAAAAAGGTATTGGGTTCGAATCCACTATTTAGGCCGAAACATATTTGCTGAGTCAAGATCAGGGGGTTTAGCCAGTTGTGGGTTCCATTTAGGGTGAGCTCGAGCGTACGCCCCAGAGCGTTAAATATGAGGGGACGGTTAAAACTACATCTTAAGTGTCGTACCAATCCGTTAAAAAAAGGGCCCAAAATGGTTCCAGTTAATTATATTAATGACCCTGCAATCTTTGATATTAAAAGTATGCGTTAAACTGTGTTTAGATTATGATTAATTATTTTATTTTAAGAATTTTAAAACTAAAAATATTTTTTAACTTCTTTTATTTATGCATAATATCGAAATCATTGTTTATAATGCAAATCAATATCTTTAGTAGGATATACACAAGTAGACTACAACCTAAAATCAATTCATTTTTCATAAGAAATTTTGAGTTAACAAGCTTCGCAAAAGGACGAGATGGCAAAATAGGTACTTGTGAAGACATATTAGACCTATTTAACAAAATATCTACCACTTGATTTTATACTTTTTTTTTAAATATAAAAACTAAGAGGCTAGACTACATGTTTTATATTTGTATTAATCGTGTCGTTTAAAACATGTTTAAAACCGTTAAGACCTGTTTTGTCAGCTTTAAAAAGAAGCTTTATGCGTAAACTTTGACTCTTTGAGCCTACTCCTAGCTAATTTGAAAGTTTAAAAGTTGAAGGCAACTCTCATTTTATATGTTATTGTTACCCTTCTTATACATAGGTGTGTGTATACTAGTAAATTATTACCATGTTTATAAAAATATTAAATAGTTAGTGATGGATATATTTAAATTGTAACATAATATTTTGATGTAAAAATAATTTAAAATACGAATTAAAAATACTTTGGATAATAAAGCAATAATATTATTTTTTTTTAAATTTTCCACGCTTAATTTTTATTAATCTTGTGGTTTCGAAAAATATGATATTAATTTTATCTAGAATTTATTTCTACTTTTTTTATACAACTTTTATTTCTTAATAAGATCGGTTTTCAATATTTTTATTTTAAACAAAGTTAGTTGTAGAAAAATTTTATATTTTATAAGTTTTTTTTCAGAAAATATATTATTGAAAATGCATTTTTAATAAAAAATATAAATAGTATTATTAATATCATTATTTAATAAGAGAGAAAAAATATTTAAAAGGAGAGAGAGATAGAAAAGTAAGTATGAGAAAACACAGAAATACAAAAAGGGTCCCTTAGGTTTTTTATTTTTTTAGAGTTAAATGCAATTTGCAACCCTGTTGTTTATTCTTTACTGATTGTTGCAACTCTTCCTTTTTATTTTTCAATTTGCAACCATTTGTTTTTAAAAAGTCTGCAGCTTGCATCCATTTAGTTAAAATTAACATAACTTCGTTAGTTTATAAAGGACAAAATTGTAAATTATTATTTATTATTAGAGTTAAGTGAAATTTGCAACCCTGTATTTTATCTTTACTAGAGGGTTAACCCTCTTAACATAAAAGATTCATAACATCAAATTCATAAAAGATGGTGATATATGTATGATAAACTGGACTTCATCTATAAGCCATACATATCCATTTGTGACCATGTACAGACATGTTGTGCTTTTGTTCATCTATACCAATCAAATACTCACATACATGCTTACCTACACATACCATCCATACACATGTATATACACTGCCATGAAAGCTTTCGAGTTACTCCTTCTATTGCTTATACTCACATACTTCATCCCTTCTATTATCTATCGAACGTACACATCCCTTCACATACTTCATCCCAACCTAATCCATGACCAACGCTTGATTCTATATTTAGTTTTTTATTTATTTTTTATATTTTTAAAACAACACCGTAAAGAGAAAATTTTGCTTGGTTAGAGTCTTAGTTCAAAGAATTAACTTGATCGTGACGTAGTGCTCGATCGATGAAGGCCTTCGGTGAAGCCAAGTGTTTGTCGGGATCTTGGTGACAACAACAGTTTATTCCGATGATAGGAGTGGGTGTAGTTGACTGAACCAAGGGTGCATGAGTGAATGACAATTGGGAGTATTTAGGGTTCTTGGGTTTGAGGATGAAAATTTTGAGAGATATGTTTAAGAGAACCATCATACGTTTTTGATTTGGAGTTATGTTAATGTTAGATAATAAATTACAGTTTTGCCCTTAATAAACTAACAGGGTTATGCTAATTTTAACTGAATGGGTTCAGATTGTATGCTTTTTAAAAACACAGGGTTGCAAGTTGCAAAAACAAAAAAGGAGAGGTGCAATTTCCAGTAGGTAATAAAACATAAGGTTGCAAATTGCATTTAACTTTTATTTTTTATTTACAAAAGATAGAAAGTGTATAAAAAGAGGGCCAAAACATGGATTAAATTTCTTTTGGGCATTAGTCAAATCTAGAGATGGGTAATCGGTTCCGGTTTTGGTCAACAACGTAAATTACAGGAAAGATGGAATTGCTTCTAGTTAGATTGGGGTTTTTGACCGGTTTTCTCGGTTCAGCCCAGTTTGGTTCCGTTTTTTTTCCAGGTAGAGTTGGAACCGATTCCTATAATTGTGGTTCGGTTTCAGTTTAGATTATAATTTCTCTGAGAAACTAAAATTGTTTGTAACTGCATGTTTAGATAAGATCGGTTCTAATTCAAGGTAAGATAGTTAGGTCTTTTTTTTCCCACATCTAGTAAACCAAGCTTTTTAATTTGTGAAGCTAGAACTAGAGATGGGCAAACTGGGTTTTTTTGGAACCGGTTCTAGTTCCAAATGGTTCCGGTTCCGGTCAATAACCGGTTTTGGTTCCGGTTTTGACCGGTTCCAACTGGTTTTTGGTATGTTCATGTTCAAGTTTTGGCCGGTTTCGGTTCAGGTTTTGCCGCGTAAAGGTGGAACCGGTTCCACTTTTTTCGGTACCAGTTCCATATTTCTGAGAATCCGGAACCGCCTATACACACCGGTTCAGGTATGACCGGTTTCAGTTCGGTTTGCCAATTCCGGTTTCAGGTTTTTAGCCCACCTCTAACTGAAACAACTCGTTTGCTGACACGCATAAGCTCAACAACAGATATTTATGACCTAAAGGTTGTATTTGCTAATATGACAAAAAATAATAAATAAATATGAAACTAAGATGCCTTGATGTAATGTAAAATTACAACTTTTAAGCAAAATGGTGTGATTCCAAAGCTCACAATCATTTATTAAGAAAAAAACAACACTAGGCTAAAATGATGTTTCTTGCTAATTTTATCATTTTGATTTTTTTTATTGTTAGTTTAATAAGCGTGCATCAAAAACTTTATGTTATTAAATTAAAATAATTTAATTAAAAAAATGGCAATGTTGTAGCTAAAGAAGTTACAACAGGTGTCCCTTTGGAAGTCATGGTATTTTACCTGCCACAACTACCTTTTGAATGCAACTTCAATAGGTGGCATTTCCATTAGAGAGAAACTCCCAATCCAATCAATCAGATTGTCTAAATATTGTTTATCTTTAACTTTTTTTTAATGACATTTGTTAACTAATATTACCTTAGTTCAATTACTTCTGTGACTGGATTCTAATCAGGAGCGGCCCTGAGATTTGGTGTGCCCAGGATGAGCCGGAAAAATAAAAGGTCCCATAGCGAACTCAATATTAAAGTGGAGATGTTCAAAAAAACCGTTTAATATTGAAAACCGAAACGTATTCCTAACTGAAAAAATCGAACCGAATTCTGAATTCGGTTTTCGTTTTGGTTCTAGTTGTATCCATATTTCGAATTCGGTACCTAACCATATCCGAATTTTGGTTTTTAATTCCAATTTTTTTATAAATTTGATTTGTTTGGTTAACCGATTAAACCGAATTCAAATTTAAATTTATTATCTTATTAATAATATATAAGATTGAATTCGGTTTACTCTGTTGAATTCGGTTTATTCAGATCTGTTTATTCGGTTTTTAATCGGTTTATTTGGTTTTAATCGGTTTATTCGATTGAATTTGGTTTATTTGGATCGATTTATTCGACTTTTAAGTGGTTTATTTGACTTTCAATCTGTTTATTAATTACTTATATTGTTTTAAGTTAATAGATTATTTTACAGATAAAGCTTAAAAAAAATAAATGTTTATAATATCTAATAGATTAATTATATTAAATACGTAGGACTAATACGATTGTAGCAACAAATGAAACCCATCCAATGACTTGTGTATTTTTTTTTCTTTGACTAGTTTCTTGCTAGTTATGAATATGATATAATATTAATATGCCGGTTGTTTAAAAAAAAGGAATCCATAACATATATTATAAATTTAAACTCTAAATTTATAAATTACCATATTGTCTTTATAAATAGTTGGTTCTTAATAATTTTTTTATTAACTTTTATGTTGAAAAAGATAAATCTTAAAATCATGTTATTTATTCTCTAATTAACGTCAACTTAGTGTAGCTTCAATTAAATGATGCATAATATTTATTATCTTTGCTATAGTATATTTTATTTTTACATTTGATTAATTTTATATTTATCTGGTTATTTAAAAGTTAAACAATTATATATATCAATTTAGTAGTTTAAATGATTATAATAAATTAATATCATATCACTCACTTTAATTGTTGTAACTCTACTAACCTCGCCAAGATCACCTTATATGTGTGTGTGTGTGTGTGGAAATGATAAATTAAAATTCACTTGAATTAAGAAAAGTCGTGAAAATCTAGTGTAGCATTCGATTTTTTTTTTCATTTTTTGTGTTTAAGTATGTAGTTTTTATATGTTTTTATAAGAATATAAAAATACAAATAGAAAACAAATTATATATGTTTGTTACACATGTGATACAAATTTGGTTTTTAATGTTAAATTATGTGCTCATGTGTTTATAAACAAGGAAAGAGAGGAGAACCTTGTTCGGTTCTTCATAATTTTAAAAAAAAAACATTGCAACAACATATGGAGCCATCTGTTAAATACTAGTTCACGGAG
>CM018692.1:107267816-107270316 GCA_009363875.1 Mikania micrantha | reverse complement strand
CCCTGATCGCATCGTAGATAGCAGTCAGAGTCAGTACGCTTTCTATTCTCTTTATATTATATATGAAAATAGATAAGAAAGGAGGGCTGCCGAGGCCCGGAACTTCTCCGAGAGATTCCTTTCGATACTCTGCGCCAATAATTGATGGAATTCCAAATGGAGTTGGTTTTATGAGTTTCTTTGTAGCAGAGCAAACATATTAATGACGAGGAACGCGTTTTTGTTATGCTACTAATACTTGTACTTGCTCTGCTATTCTGCCCCATCCTGGCTGAGGAAGAGTTACGGGCGCGTAAAACAAAAAAATACGCTGATGGGGGAGGGCATACTATGTGTAATGCTTCACTCATTTACGATAAATAATAAAGAAAAAGGCTATTCCATTTCGACAAAAGACCCACACCCCAAAAAGGAAATTTTGATCCTATTGTGTATCGTTTTGGCGGCATGGCCGAGTGGTAAGGCGGGGGACTGCAAATCCTTTTTCCCCAGTTCAAATCCGGGTGCCGCCTCATCAACAAACGAATCGAAATCTCTTATTCTGTTCTGTTGATATAACTCAACCAAATTTTACCCAGCAGAATAAGGGGACTGTTAATACTTGGTTGATTCTAAACATCCGTTCTGGGGATTTTGTAAAGAAATCTTTGAATACAAAATGAAAAGAATCCAAAATGAAAAGAAAGATTCTAATGGTCGAAGCAAGATTTCCCGATTCCTTTCTACTACTAATGTAATGTCTAGCTTTCGTGCTTTGGTGGGTCTCCGAGATCCTTTCGATGACCTATGTTGTGTTGAAGGGATATCTATATAATCCGATCGATTGCGTAAAGCCCGCGGTAGCAGCGGAACCGGGGAAAGTATACAGAAAAGACAGTTCTTTTCTATTAGATTAGTATTAATTAGTCTTAGTTAGTGATCCCGGCTTAGTGAGTCCTTTCTTCAGTGATGAACTGTTGGCGGCAGTCCTACATTTTGTCTCTGTGGACCGAGGAGAAAGGGGGCTCGGCGGGAAGAGGATTGTACCGTGAGAGAAGCAAGGAGGTCAACCTCTTTCAAATATACATAAAAAACTTCACACCTCCCGTTCTTCATACTTTTTCAATATGAAAAAAAAAAATGAAAAATAAAAAGGTCGTCTTATTCAAAACCCCAATTATGACATCCCTTCTCTCCCACTTCACACCTCGGAACGCGCCGTTCTTATAGAGATAAAGTAGAGATAAAGACGCTTTGACATCTTCTTAACTTAACCCGAAATGGCTGGGGAGAGCAAAGGTTCCTTTTTTTGAGGGTACTTCCGGGAACAGATCCAGTGGAGACGCAGTGGGGCCTGTAGCTCAGAGGATTAGAGCACGTCAAGATAACCCCCCTTGAAAAACTTTGGTAGTGTTCCTGAATCTGAATAAACAGAATGACTCAGAGCACATGGAGCCATCTTCTTATTTTTCTGTCAAAAAGAAAAATGGCGGACTAGCTGATATTTCTATCAGTTAATGAAAGAGCCCAATGCACAAAAAATGCATGTTGGGTCTTTGAAACAGTTCAGATCATTTTGATAATAAGAAGTTTGATCTGTTTTACCGAGAAGGTCTACGGTTCGAGTCCGTATAGCCCTAGAGCCCTATCAAATTCAAATCAAAAAATGAATATTCAAATACAGTTTTTCTCTCTCGAATATCCAACTGTCCTATTAATTCTTTATAACGCGCTCTATTTTTTTTTGACAAATAAGCCAGCAACCGTTGACGTTTTCCCAGAATTTTCCGCAGACCTCTCTGAGATAAATAGTCTTTTTTGTGCAATTCCAAATGTGAAGTAAGTCTCCGTATCTTATTGGTGAAACTTACTACTTGAAATTCAACAGATTTTTGATCGCGTTCGCGTTCGCGTCGGGTCTTGTTCTCTCAATTGCCGTAGATACGGAGTATGTTTTAATAAACGACTTGACCCGCGCGGTGATGCAATTTTACCCTCCTCTTTCGGGAGAAGGGTTTGTTCCTCCTCTTACTCCCCCACCTGGGAATTCCGGGTTTGAACTACTTCCGGCGGGCGCTTCTGTATATGTGTAGCTGGGCTTCTTATATAAGACGATCTGTTTTACTTACCTAGTACAGTGACCCGTTCAGGAATTCAATGAACCAAGCCCTTTTTTTAACTCAGTGGTCGAGTAATCCCATGGTAACGCGTAAGCCCTCGGTTCAAACCCGACAAGGGGCTTTGTTTGTTTGTGGAATCAAATCGATTTATGGATGGAATCAGGTATGCAGTATTTACAGACAAAAGTATTCGGTTATTGGGGAAAAATCAATATACTTCTAATGTCGAATTCAATTCAATTGGATTCGGTTGGATGGTACTAACAAAATCGTGTGCTAACTCCCATTTCTTATCAAATTAACCGATCAACTTGTCATCGGACATCTCATTCCTCTCTTTTCATCTCCAAGAACTCCTACTCGAGCAGTAACAGCGGGTAGGGAAAGAGCGCTTACTTTTA